>OY979633.1:16902151-17267994 GCA_963855885.1 Coenonympha glycerion
TAGGTAACTTACCAAAGACTTTATTTATATTTCAAAACTGGCTTGCAAATAGAAAGTTGTTTGTTTAATAATAAAAAATAAAAAAAAACAAATGAACACTTGTTAAATTGGACAAAAAAGTTTTTCACAAGTTTCAGAAAATTTATGGAGTATACGCAAATGGTAATTGCGAATAAGCCGAGTTCATCTCAAGGCGACGCAGAGACGCGTGAAGCGAGAAATGGCTGTACAATGGCGTGAATGTAGAGCTTAAGGATGGAAGCACACAAACAAGAAATGAGACCGTGGATAAGACACACAAAGTCAAGGCGAGGATGCGGCGTAGGCGTTTCAGCTGCCGTAGCCATGTGACATATTTGCCATCGTCACAGAAAGCTATCGATCGTTTTAATATAACGAAATTCGAAGTCACTGATACTCACACAGATGCGCGGAACGTGATTTTGGACGTTTGAGCGATTGACTGGTTTCTGTGACGATCACAAATATGTCATATTGTGACTACGACTACAGGACTCGTTGCAGAGGCACAACGTTGAAGTAGCGCTCAGGAGTGAACAGAGTCGTGGTAGAGACGCGTTGCTTTAGAAAGCCATGGGTGTGCGACGTGCGTACAATAAGTCTCGAGGCAGTGGCGACGTGTACAGAAGTCACCGTGCTTCTTGAGTATCCGAAGTCTGCGAAAGCCACCTCGATTGTCTCCAGTGTGCGACTCTGTGAGAATTATGCGAAAGCATAGTTGATTACAAAAGGATACGTCATGACATAGAAGTTTTTTCAAAGCAAAGAATGAAGAGACAGGCAAAACGTACTTGATTTAAGTGATACGTCTGCCCATGTTACATTGTCATTGCAATATAATTATTTTTCTTAGTATACAGTACCATTCGTTCGTTCGATCGTTTCAGCCGACGGACGTCCATTGCTGGACATAGGCCTGATGTAATGATCTCCAGCCCGCACGGTCCTGCGCCACTTGTATCCGGCGCCTTCCCGTGACTCTTTTAATGTCGTCAGTCCATCTGGTCGGAGGTCTGCCAACACACCGCTTTCCCGTGCGGGGTCGCCATTCCACCACTTTGGGTCCCCAACGTCCGTCGGTCCTACGAGCTATGTGCCCCGCCCATTAGGCCCGGTTTTCACCTGTGCGGAGCGGAGCGGAGCTGTGTTTGAGTAACCAATCAGATTTAGTTATTTCGACATCTCCTCTCCCCTCAGTTTGGGTGGAAACCGGGCCTCCGTTACCATTGCCATTGGCAAAGTACCATTGCCATTTGGTTACTTTACTTTGTGCCACGAGCTAGATTTTGAGCTAATTATATAGTAATATTATTTTGACTTGAACTTCCCACTAATGATTGTTTTCTTAAATCTAAGTTATAGTCCATCATTCTGTCACCATCATTCCTGCCATCATTCTGTAATGTGTATTTTGCAATTAAGACGTTTCTATTTCTAGTTCAATAACCGTCCTTAGTTTTATTTATTCTACTTAAGAGTCCACTACGTGCTTGTGAACTAGAAAGTAGAAGCACAATGTTAAGATAATATAGAATATCTTTAAACTGTGGTAGTAGTACTTATTGCAATATCATGTGACGTAATGTACTGCGCTTTTCAACACTTCCTGAGACGTTAGTTCACCCTGTAATTTCGACTACAGTGCCCTTCAAACTGAAATATAATACAGTTTCATAGTAGAATATCTAACTCTGAAGTAGTATTCTGGTAATCCGAGCGGACTGTATAAAATCCGTGACGTAATGTTGAGTACATGAGGTATCGACGACTGTCGAAGATTACGTCATGATTGTAAAAATAGATTCGATAAGTCAATTTGCTAAGCTTCTCTGCATACCTAGTCTCTCGGAATAAGAATATCATAATATAAATAAGTGAATGGGTAGGTACTAGGTACTTAAGTTCTCTAAACAACCTTTACAGATGTCGGACAAAATACAGTTACAGATGTCGGATACAAAGTTGCTTTTGCAAGAAACGATGGCTAGATTGCTTGCTTTACTTTTGCTACAGAAATGTCTGTATTCTCTTATTCAAAAGAAAATTGAAGTCGTCGTTTGAAATTGCTCGTTAGTCCAACAAATATTTGTCGACAAAACGATTTAAATTTAAATAGGAACTTTTTATTTTATGTATAATCTTTAACAGTAATTATGAGATGTCTAATACTTTGGCCTTCAAGTGTTTATTAATGAGATAACCGTATTCTTTGAGGCACGTCAGGCACTTGAAGTCAAACTTGAAGAGCTAAAACATCACACTCTCACTTACCCGTCTATACGAATAAGGAAGTATTTTAGTATATCTACTATATAAAAATAAGTCGGGTTTTCCTTCCTGACGCTATAACTCCAGAACGCACGAACCGATTTCCACGGTTTTGCATTCGTTCGAAAGGTCTCGGGCTCCGTGAGGTTTATAGCAAAGAAAATTCAGGAAAAATTTAAAAAAAAAAAAAATTGAAAAATGTTACATAAAACGAAGCCATCTGGTGGCGAAACGGAGTTCGCCTGGTTTGCTAGTTATTATATAAAAGTATATTTTACCTAAAATACTTACTTATATTTTGAGCGTGGAGTCAAGCGCGAACGTGTCAAAAATAAAAAGACACGTGACATTAACGTAAAAATAGAAGAAAACTTTAATAGATCTGAAAACTGGAAAAGATTGAAGTTTTTCATAAGCCTGATTTTAGTATCACTTTATGATACATATTGTTCAGTTTGACCAGCGCCAAAAGCGACACTTTAAAAAAGAGATGCTTTCGCGTCCTGAATGTACATTGTACATGCCCAATTGGTCGCAAGTGACATTTTATAAAACATCGTAGTTGGTGTCAAACTTTTGACGATTTATAAACCTCTGATTTACCTTAGCTTATATTATTAAACAATTTCTGATTCATTTATTTTTGAGTTTTATTTGTGCTAGGAGTTTTCAATAAAGATGGTTAGTTGTGGTATGTGTTTGCGGATATACATTGTTGTTTAGCAAACCGATCTATATGTTTAAATGAAAATCTTTATGTTCACACAGACCTAACTTAAAGACTTAAAACTCTACCGCGAAGTTCGAAAAGCATACCTTTACGGTATACCTTTAGTATTTGTGTAACGTGGTGTAAGCACCATAGATTTATTTAGGTCGTCGCTCGCGCTCCGGTAAGCGCTTTTCCAACGAGGTAATTGGGCTTGTGTCCTACAATAAGTCATTAAGTCGATGAAAGATAGTGACGAAACAATTTTTTCCATGCCCGCCCGTGCATGCAGATCCTATTGTCTTCTCTAGCACTGTCTGCGTAGCTCAAAGGGTCGTTGCCAAGTGAAGCAGCGGTAAATTAGTTCTGGCGTCATTTCAAAAGCTCTACTTTGGCGCGTTGCCGAGTGTGTGGTGTTCCAGTCATTCACACCTGGGGTGACTCCTTGTTTACACGGAGGAACAAATGTGATTAATAATGGATGCTGGTTATGATTAAAGTATATGACGGCGCATCGCATAACAACAAACACATTAGCTATGTTATCTTAATCATAATTGTTGGATTAGAGTGATACTTGTCTATGGTCTATCACTATGATATACAGACAATCACGTCTTATACACTCATTCCCAAAACACACTCACATACACACACGCACACACACACACACACACACCATAAAATCACTAGCTTTAAGCTTCTTGTAATTTAATTTAATGTTATGACTTCCGTCTTAGTCTTGTATTATTAAGAATATTATAAGGAAAATCTGTCATTGGCCATATTAGGTTTAAGCTTTAATGTAAACGTTATATTAATGTTTGTAACGCTGTTGATTTTCTGTAAAATAAATAAAAAAATAAATAAATATGGTGTCTAGATGAATGTGTATCTAGTGTCTAGTCTGTGGTAGCATTATGAACTAGTGGGAATTAGCGAACTTAATAAAATCCAAATTAATGATTGGCATAATATTGTGTTTATTTTATGGATTGTTCTTTATAACTATTTTAATTTATTAAACCTACTATCAATTAAAACAAATAAAAATAATAAATGGACGGACGAATAGAGAAAGACTCACCGTACGGGTTCCTTTATATCAAATTGGTATGGGACCCTACCTTACATTAAACAAGCTATCCAATGTGTATTATTATCCATACACAATTAAATTATTTGTAATTCCGTCATTCATTTATTCTACCACATACGAAATTTGTACATTTTAATTAAACTTCAAATAACTGAAATATACGCAGTCTTTTATGATTTTATAAATGAAAATACATATTGTACGTCATTGGCCAGATAATATTTAAGGGGCCTGTGAACTACAATGTCTCCATTCAATCAATATAACAAATCATTAGTAATTCGTGCATATTTGGATCATGTTGTGGTGTTATTCGGATTCATATAGTAATAATCTATGCTCCTGGCCATATTTGGTTCGGAAATACTTCTTTAAAACGAAATAATAATCAATTTTGATCAAAATTTTTATAACTTTGGTCGAGTTCCGTAATACCAAAAATTATGAACGAAAACTTGTAACTTTCTTTATTAACTGGTGTTTTTCTTTAGCTGGACAATAAAAACTGTGCTCCTGAACTAATGCGACGTGAGATAGTGTTGTTTTTATTACAAAACAAATAAGTAGAAAACATGTCCTCTTTGACATAAAAATAAGCAAAACTAAATTCGTTTAAATTTTCGTTTAACAAAAGTATTTCGGAACCAAATATGGCCAGGAGCATAGATTATTACTATATGAACCCGAATAACACCACAACATGATCGAAAATTGCACAAATTACAAATGATTTTGGTATTACGTTTGTATGGGAGACACCGTGGGTCAGATGACTCCCTAAAGGCTCTTTGACCAATGACGTTTCCTTAAAAAGATTTGAACTCAATTGTTCTTATTGTTTGTGTGGAATAAGTTGAAACAGAGAGTCCTATACTCGAGTTTAATAATAGTCTGGTGTTTTAGATTTGGCAAATTACTTAGGTCCTGGGTTCAAAGTGAACACACCTCTATATAGCCACATGTGACAGAGTCGTTATAATAATATTACTTATGCCACTCTGACTCACTGTCAACCAATTACATTACTAATTATTCAAAGTGCCTCGTAGCCCGTACTATAAACGTTAATTAACCATGTTACAATAGCGTAATGAGAAATTACTGTATCAAATCACTATTAATAAGTACAGACAGTAAATGTAGGTGGAAAACTCAAACTTTTGGCACTTTGCAATGCAAAACTTCGGACATTTCGGTGTCGGAGCGAAACGTCGTGTCAAATGTGGTGTGCAGGTTGTGCGATGGTTATTTTCTTGCTGGTCTGGAAAAGTGGGCGTTGTGGATATTAGGTTTGACGACCTCCGTGGCGCAGTGGACGCACGCTCGGATTCGAGTGGGAGGTCGCGGGTTCGATTCCCGCCACGGGCCACTTTGGAATTTTATAATTTCTAATTTGGCTTAGGTCTGGTCTGGTGGGAGGCTTTGGCCGTGGCTAGTTACCACCCTACCAGCAAAGACATACGCCAAGCGATTAAGCGTTCCGGTACGATGCTGTGTAGAAACCTTTGGGGTGACATAACTTACCCCTTCTAAGTTAGTACGCTAACATCTTCGACTGCATCATCACTTACCATCAGGTGAGATCGCAGTCAAGTACTAACTTGTATAGCGTAAAAAAAAGGTATAGACTTACGCAAATTAACATCTGTTTTATACAATAGCTTAATGACACGACCCGATAAGCGGTTAAGTAAAATAAGTACTAAGCTTAGGTTATAAATGCTTACCTTACGTTTTGAGATGTTGGTTCCAAACATTTTACTTTTATTACATTAAAATAAAATCGCAAATCATTAAGCCTTAGCCAGAGGGTTTGGTAACTTGATAAGTAAATACTTTTGCGGACTGTACCTCTTAGCTTTGAAATACACTAATTGTATCTAAGTGCCTTGTCACCGTCTTCATAATCACTAAAAAGCTCCTGAAAGCCTCTCCATAGCTAATGGATGCCACTGACACGACGGTATTGTTCTATGATATAATGATGTGGTTTAAAAAAAATAATGGCGAGGTCCAGTACCCATCCGTTGAGCTCTGTGTCATTTTATGTTATTATTATTGTCTATAACATCATTATTCTTAGGATAGATTAATTTGTTGAGCTATAATCCGCTACTTAAAAAGAATCTGTATGTTACTATATGCAGGAACACCACCCACATGAAACAACACACATAATTCTTCTTACACTTTCTTCAACCGTGCGTCGAAGAAAGTGTTAGAAGAATTGTCCCAATATCGGGAAGTCCTCAAGAGATGTTGACTTTACAATGCAAAATCGTAGAGAATCGTAGCGTAGAGAGTCCATTCAATATTAATATCATTATTTTGTGTATTTTCTATAGGTGCATAAAAAGTAATTACTGTCCGTTAGTCTGGCGAATTGATTCGGCTAATTTTGAACCTATTTGGGGAAGTTTAGAGCTGAGAAAAATACTAAAAAACGACAATTTAATTTTCCAATACATACAGTTCTTAGCTGTGAAACAATTCCATCTATATCTTTTGTGTTTTAAGAAATTAAAAAAAACCGGCCAAGTGCGAGTCGGACTCGCGCACCGAATGTTCCATACTATGAAAGGAGTTAAACATTATAAGAATCAGTTTTGTTCATTGGGTGTTTCGCCATGTTGGATTTAGAATGACTTCACCCAGCTAACCATGTATTATCATCCAAACTAAATATGTATGCAAAACGGATCAAAATAAAGTTGTAAGATTCCACTCGAACAAACATAGATACGCGTGCATTGCAAGTTAAATAATAAAGCTTGTCAAAATATGAAAATATTTGTATGACTGCTACACTTTCACGCTGAAATAAGTATGGAATGGTCTCAATGAATGGCACGTTAAAATACTGTTTTTGGCGTAAAATTTTATCGTTATAATTTTATATCGGTACAAAAGTTTTTGAAAACATTTCTTAAATGTTTTAGAAAAAAACTGTTTTAAAGTCTAATTCATTTCCAACGAGGCATGAAACTTTATGCATATTAGACTGCACAGCTGTGTCTGAAACGTGTTGCTTAGGCGCTTGTCCCACCGCCAACCAGGCAACGTATAGCTATCGAATATTTTGTCGCACAGGAAGCTAATAAAAAGAAGTTGTACTATTTTCTTGTTATAAATCTTACGCACTGTGTATGATTATGTGCTTATAGCACAGCGTGCCTGCCAGATTTCATTACAAAAAATATGACAAATAACGAATTTATTACAAATATTTATTTGTAACAATATGGATATTGAGGAAAAATACGTATCTTCAACATAATCTACTGATTTAAATTGACTCCCATTATGGACGTTTTAAAGATACGTATAGTAGAAGATGCTATAGTGGGAGATCATACTCGTAAAAGTTAGAATAGAACATATTTTGAGACACTTTTCCGAGTGGTCAATGAAAGTAATCGTCTACAGATTTTACCATCATTAGTTCTTTTCTAACATTAAGCACTTTATCGTCGGTGATGGGAAAAAGGCCTTTTGCAGTGAGATTTCGCAGTTTGTTGAGTAAACTGAATATTAAGGAACTAAAAATATTATAATGATCAAAGAACTAACAAGATTTGCCAGGAAAATTGAGGGTTTAAGATTAATTAAATAAAGTAGGTTATTGCCTGGTTTTTTTTTTGGTTTTTAGTTATTAAAAATTAATATTGATAGCCTGCACGCATAAAGATGCTAAGAACTATTTATTATACATCTAGGATAGATAGTTCACTCTGCATAGCAATCATAGAGGTCCCGCGAGTCACGACCTATTTATTATTAATCTGTGATAGCAATGTTCCAATAAAATATGCTATTACGTATAATATGATTAGCTATAACTGCTTCTTGGATAATGGGTATGTAAAAGGTAATGACTGCATCTTTTCAAGTCCTGGATTAAATTTAAATCCTGTTTTTATTTTATTCAACAATTATATACATGAGAAACTTTGCATTTTCTCATTGCCGTTTGCATTTCTGTAATTCTGTGGTTTGTTAAGTTTTTTGCCTTGGAGAATACCTACGTAAAGTCGTCTGTCCTGGTTCCGTAAATCCATATTTAAATGGTAATAATAAAACCCTTTTCCATTTGTTTGTCTTTATGTCCCAATACATAATCGCAAAATTTTGATTGATTAAAATCATATTAATCAATATTTAATACAGAAAAAAATGAAAACCCTCTAAGTAGCTGTTTTACAATAGACACTTTGTTAGCAATAAACTTTAATTTTTCTTTAGTTTTTCTTGTTGAACAAGTGTTACGCGTACTTGACTAGATATTCTGAATGTGGAATTGATGGAAATGCTTTGTGAAACTCATTCATAGCGAAAAATATTTCTAGTTAGAAATATAAATCAAAGCTCGCCTCGCGTGATAAGCAATCGATTCAGTTAATAACATGGGCCATTTAAATGAACACTATATGGAATGTTTAATCACTTGATAGCAAGGGGAAATGATTGGCTAGCTGCATAAACTATTTACTGATAGGGGTTAGAGCCATCCTGGTGTGTATATGTTTGCAGTAGGTAGACTGTAGATGAAAACCGGGCTGGGAAATCAGCGTTTTCCCAGACTCGCCTAATGTCATCAGTCAGATAGATTCATATAAATTAGACATTTAAAAGATTTTTTAATATAGTAAAACCTATTTATGTTCGAGTAACTGAATTAAATAGCTTGTTTTTTTGTAGTTAATCTGAACACACAAGGAGAGGAAATAGAAACTCACAATTTTCTTGTTTCAAAAAGAAAAGGAATCCCTCAAGATTTACTGAAAACCATTTCAGAGTTGGAAATGTCTTTAAATTACCTACGACTCTGTGATGAGGCACCAACTAACCTCAACGGTAACCCTACGATAATGGCAATCTATATCTAAAAGTCTGCCCATTCGTATATAAATCGTTCCCTAAAACCCTATATCTGAGTTCGCATCATAGAGGTCGTTCAAGGGTGAAGTCTTACCCTATATTGAAACTTATTGCGGACCATCTTGGGTCTCTTACGTTCCAGAATATTCAATAGACTGGATAGTAATAAATAACTTGATAGTTTACTGTCGACTTTATTGAATAGGTATTTACGGTCTCGTAGAAAACTTTTGTCAACTTATTGGACAAGATGATAATATTATATTGGTATAGGACTTTCATGCGGAATTTATCTGAGATATTCCGGCAAAGCATGGCATGTAGGTACTTTGTACCTACTTTGTTACAGTTTAAGGTGACTGAGATCATCATTATCATATCATCATTGACGTCCGCAGCGTCAACTGTTGGACATGGCCTTTCTAAGCGCGCGCCCTGTCCTCAGCCTTCCTAATCCAACCACTTTCCGCCACCAGCTTTATAATGTCAGTCCAACGAGCTGGATGTTGCCCCACAGTAAATTTACTCGTACGCGGCCTCCACTCTAGAGGACTTTCTGGCTCCAACGGACATCGCCTCTTAGACAAAAGTGGCCCGCTGCCACTTTACCTTTCTAATGGTAATATAAGGTATAAATGTAGCCGGCGACATTTCTGGGCATAATGGGATTTAAGTCTCAGTCAGATCAGATCTGATGTTTCAGTATGCATTTCAAGGAACGACATAGAAATGCAGATTCACTGGACTAATACTGGACTGCATTTGGCATGATACTTAAAATTAGGTAGCGTTGTTTGTGCCGTCATTCTTATCCAATTCCAATTAATGTATATTAATTACACAACCCGTTATATGTATATAGAAACACATTTTTCTAGACCTCGTTATTTTCCGATATGTTTGTTTGGAGATGCAGTCAATTATAGAATCGCCAGTTTTAGTTACTCTGCAGAATAAAGAATTTGTGTCTGGGAAAAAAATAATTGTACTAAGTATATAGGAAGAAGTATAATTGAAACCCTACGCTGGGCTACTATAGTAGATAGGATCTGGATAGCATTATAATATCTTTCAACCAATTATTTATTGGTACGTTTTTGCCGGTAGTGTGGTTACTAGTTACAACTGAAACCCCACCCAAACAGATCTGATCCCAATTTACGAGTAGATGTTATAATATCCCGAACAGGCAGTTGATGGTTTTAAACTCAGAATTTCACACCTGAATACAAAATTAAAGCACATTATAGCGTTAAGGTGATTGTCACATCAAAGCTTCAAATCCCAAGCGTAGGTATCCTAATTTGATGCAGGTAGACATATTGGTATCCAAGCGAGAATACCTAGAGAATACGCGCTAGCTACGCCCTCATCGGCAACAAAGGAATCTTGATATTATTAATGTGGGTATTACGTACAATTGAGCTGCGTAAAACCTTTTCTACTAAAATGATGATTGGGCTAACGGCAACTGGGCATATGATTTGAAACATGGCCTCAGAATTTAATAAGTCTTGAGGATATGATATTTTGCCAATTTTGAGGGCAAAAGAGAAATTTTCCTCCGAGCACGTGTTATGCCTAGGGACCGCTGGTGGTTCGAGCGTATGACGTCAGAAGTTGTATTTATAGAACGCTCACCGAAAACTTTGTCAAAGACTGCTACAATCTATTTTAAGTTTTATATTAATTTTCTTTTGATCTACATTTGCATTACTTATCATCACATTGTCGGATGGGTACCACCGTAGTCAGAAGAAGCATTTTGGAAATTTAGTTTGAAAGGCACTGTAGCTGGTGACATTACTGGACCTAACGATTTCTAAATTATTCAAAGCAATGAAACATACGATGTTGCAATCCAAAGTCCTGAGTTGCACTGCACCTAAAATTATGTCATATATCATCAGTTGAATCATACCATGGTTAGGTTAGTCGTTTTTCTTCAAGAAGACCTCTTACAAGTGAAATGATCAAGTTTAGGAACTACCATAGGTTCTCATTGCTATCTATTCCTGGCCATCCAAAGCATGGACACTGGACAGGCTAGGTGTAGGCACGCAATGATCTGGGTGAGCCTTTTATGGCACGTCCGTACGCTTGGCATTTGCCGCAAACTCCACACCTATAAAACGTTTGACTCGATTTTGGGAAACAAACTCCGAAGTTCATATGGAAGCGCGTTAATAGGTATGTTCTGAACAGGCAATTACTTTTACATAAAAACAAGAAAGTAAGAGATAATAACATTCACCACCACTGCAGAAAAAAGGCTGATATGGGTTTGTGATAAAAAACTGAAACTCGGCGGATTGCTCGCAAGGGCGTCCAACCTACACAAATATAGGCAATCTCTCTGTCCGCACGTTTGAATTTATGCTGGTTTGTTGGGGTTTGGCAAGCTTGCAGACGCGCTATTAGGTGCCTTTGATCGCAGCCAGGCTGCCGACGGCGATCTTCTCCAACAAAGCACTAACTTCATAAATTTTGTTCACAGTGTAACAAACATCTTCCTAGTGAACCTGTCGGCAGCGGACTTGCTGGTGACGGGCGTGTGTATGCCCATTCAACTCAGCAAGGCGATCACGCTGGTGTGGTTCTACGGAGAGACAGTCTGCAAGATTGTCAACTACATTCAAGGCTAGTTATGTAGATTTAGAGCAATGATGAAGTGGAATGGAGCTTTTTCAAGTTTGGTGTCACAGATATTTGGTAGAATGATGACCGTTAAGAGGTCCTGTGTTTATTAACGGAATGGCCATTATTTGAAATTTGATAATTAGTTCAGGTCTCGTCTGAGATGAGGTTTTGGTAAACCTTACCTGCATAGAACCACTGTCAAGCGATTTAACCTTCCTTCCTACAATGCTGTGAAGAAGCCAGTAAGAAATACATTACCTGTGAAAATTTCAAGTCTGTAGCTTTCACGGTTTAAGAAGTCTGTAGCTTTTACAGCCTGGTGACTCACTCTTGGTCGATTTTATTTGTATGTTGTTTTTGCATCGCGGGGAAATTTCTTGGTTTGCACATTGAGTACTTTATACCTCAATGGTCGTGCTTTACCAGAGAGTGAGTAAAGATCTTACTATCTACTCAACTCTGATCACTCAACTTAACAGCCTTAGGAGACACAAAGACAAAATAATACGGCGAACTGAATACCGACCTAATTAGAAAATTCATTAGATCGGGTCACCCTTACCAAAAAGTGCTACTTCTCGGATGACCTAGATATTGCATTGACGACACGTGCAAAAACCGCAAACCCTTCATAGAATCAATAGGCAATCATAAAAAGTTTCATTTCTGTTAAGCTCAGTTTAAAACAAGTCGCGAGCGGTCCAACTCGATTTTAGAGTATTTTGTCATTGAACTTGACTCATACGATTTCTTGTATTTCCAAGAAACGAATGGATGGCCGCACAAAACGACGCTAATATTTCAGTCCACAGATAAATTGAATCTTGCCTAATAGTAATTCACTTAAGCAATTAACTTGTCTGTATTGACAATATTGTCTTTTTCTTTCAAAATTACGATTTCTTCCTGACCAAGTGCTTAACAAATATGTTTTAAAGAATGATTTTCACTTGTCAACAGGCGTAGCAGTAGCAGCCAGTGTGTTCACCCTCACAGCGATGTCAGTGGACCGCTGGCTCTCCATAGCCCCTGAGCCTCGGCTGCGGCCTCCCGGGCGCAAGCAGGCGCTGTTCCTCCTCACCCTGCTGTGGATAGCCGCCCTGCTCATTTTTATACCCCTGCTCATCGTGGCCTCCGTGAGGAAGGAGACTGTGCCTATTATCTCTAAGACTTTTAGAAATATTTCGGTGAGTTAACATGTTTTGTAGTTTGTCCTTTTCAGCCGACGGACGTTGGGACGATGGAAAAAGGTCTCCTACAATGATTTCAGGCCTACAAGATCTTGCACCACTTGTATATCTAAAAAGACTCTTCCCGCGAATCTCTGAAATGTCGTCTGTCTATTTGCTCGGATGTCTGCCAACACTGCAACGTTTTCCCGTGCGGTATTGCCATTCCAGTGAGATATTTACAAGTTGAGTTTCTGAATTGCAGGCAGTTAGATGGATTTTAGTAGAACTAAGAGGTATAGAGAGATCTATTAAATTAGTAGATATTAATTGAAGGCAGGTCGATATAGATTGGCAGGTCACCGCAGATGAGTACTTTAAAAGTGGAAATAAAAAATTACTTCCATTCACAATAATACACCATTTTCTTTCCGTGAGTGATCCATGAGATGTGGGAACTAAAAACGGTTAAGCCGTATATTAGGTTGTATAAAAATCTAGTATATTTATAGACAACTTAACGAGTAAGTAAAGCGTGAGTCGTAGTTTTTGCCGGGATGGGTATAGAATTATATTTCTGCAGCCTATGACTATGACTTATCGACAATCTTCATAGAAACCTGTCAATTGCTTTTTCCATAAAATAATATTCATATAGAAGAGAAATAAAAATATGTATAAAAGTTACTGTCATCTTCGATAATTCACACGACCGACACCACTTGCCCATGTTATATTACAGAGTGGGAACAAGTAGAGTATGTCTGTAAAATATTGAACATTTGTTAATTCTCAAAATATAGAGTAAAAAAGGTCGTACAATAAAAGTTGTTAGTTTTAATGTAAACAAATACAGGTCGAGAGCGATTTGGTGCTTTTTATATAACCATGTTTTGTGTACCTATCAAAAAAATAAACCCTGGACAGTGTGGATTGCGCGAAAAAATGTAGCCAGTTTATAGGTGCCAAAAATGCTTGTTTTGTACCAGTAAGGCCACGGTATAGTAGGCTCAGCAGCCGCCTATAGAATTTCGACAGATGACTACTGTTTACTTGTACGAACACAGAAAAACGAAAATCTCATTCTCTGATCTGTGTGCACGAAAAAGGTTTCCGTAAATCGTTTGGATGCCCATAACCTCAAGTTTCTTATCGGTGATCAAATAGGAAATACGTTTTGCCTTTTTTCTTCACCGTACAAGTTAGGGTTTCTTGTGAAAATAATTCTATTAGATGTGTGCTTTCCTGGTATGAAGTATGACAAATAAAAAAATAAAAACAAATGTAACGGTATCGACTGCAGCCTTATAACTTGTTTATGATCATCAAAGAAACCTGTCGATCCATTATTCATTCTCTAACTACATGGAACGAAATTAAAAAAAATATGTTAATGACAGTTGTTTTCGATAAGTCATGTGATCAGATTGTCGATTGGAAACATCATTTTCATACATTTTGTAGATTATATAAAACAAGCGTTTGCTAGATAAATAGATAAAAATTAGCCGCAGGTATGATAATGATACTATTGTTTTCAGATAGAAACTAAAGATGTGCACTTCTGCACGGAGGAGTGGTCCAGTTCTGAAGCAAGGAAGCAGTTCGGAACTTTCAGCTTCACTTTAGTTTACGCGATACCTGGTAAATATATCTTGAGTACATATTATTGTGATTTAGAGAAAAACAAGATAATGACAAAAAAAAATAAAAATAAATGATTGAGAAATCTTATCTTTTGGTCGGTGATAATTTAGCCGAAGATGTTAGTCTTTTAGGGTTAAGTAACTTTTATCCATTGCTACACATTGGCACTAAAAATTTGCTTTTCATATCCGGAATTTAATTTTTCATACAAAAAGCTACTTTCTTTTCGATGCACATTTTGTGTCATACTGATTTAACTAAGAAGTACAACTAGTTTGTTTGCCTATAACTTTAGAATCCGGATAATAATTAAAAAAGTAATAATTGTAGAAGTTTATGTGGAGATCGTAATCTATAAAAGATAAAGTTTAGGTTTGATTCAGCTTGATACGGGAATCCATACATCCATGGTCATTGTCCTTTCAAAGTGGCTCGTGTGGGGAATCGAGTACCTCAAGGGAGCTCTTCAAAATATTCGTTTTCGAAATTACTGTTAACACAAGTACCTACTCGAAATTACTGTCCAATATACAGTGGCTGAATAATCGACGCGAGGCCGAGCTACGGAGGCTTAGAAAATATTCCTATTTTCAGTATTTGGAACGGAACTTTAAGAGTGTTGCCAGCCTTCGAGTTTATTATTAGACACAACGAAACCCCGGAGGGATTTTTTATACAGACGCCGACATCGAAACAAATTTAGAAAAGACTGAAATTCACCCAGGGGCTAAATGACCAATAAAGAAAGCCAATTTTGCAAATGACGTAGGCGTAGACGTCGTTATGGTTAAATTAAATATATTCACTTGACGCTGATGAGTTACTCGTAGGGATTTGAAAATGTTCGATCAAGATACTAGTTATCGTTCGTGACTTTGCTCACCTTTGTAGAAACTTAAGTGTTTATAGTATTCCTGGGATAGACAATATTATTTTCTTGATCACAAAAAAACAAAAAATACATTTGAATAAATATAAAAATGGGAAATGCTTTCCAAAAAACCAACTTCAAATGCCACTACAAAGAGTGAAATAATTTTTATTTAAATTTTAGGTACCTACACCAATTCGAAGTCGGGCAATGTTTCATACAATCCCTAATAGTCCTTCTTACTTACTTGATGTGCGAAGAAATGAATAAGTCATAGACAATCGCCCGACTTCGAATTGGTGTAGGTACCTAAAATTTAAATAAAAATTATTTCACTCTTTGTAGTGGCATTTGAAGTTGGTTTTTTGGAAAGCATTTCCCATTTTTATTTTATACTTTTTAGTGGAAAACAATAAAATGCACAAGGCGTTGTAAAATACCCAAATTGCTTGAGGTGTGTTCATAAAATATGAAGAGATACCTCAAATTCACCAAGATCCCATCATCAGACCCTGACTTGATGACTTTAGTCACCAAATCAGTATCTGCTAGCAAATGCACCAGTAACTATAAAAAATACTTAACTCGCTTCAAGTATACTAGCAAAATTTGAAGAGTTCCCTCGATTTCACCAAGATCCCATCATCAGACCCTGACTTGATGACTTTAGTCATCAAATCAGTATCTGGTAGCATATGCACCAGTAACTATAAAAAATACCCAACTCGCTTTAAGTATACTAGCAAAATTTGAAGAGTTCCCTCGATTTCACCAAGATCCCATGATCAGATCCTGACCTGATGACCATAGGACAACTTGAAAAATATTACTCTTTCTAATAATATTCAAATAGTTTCATGTGTCTATACAAAATTTGAAGAGTTCCCTCGATTTCTCCAGGATCCCATCATCAGATCCTGACCTGATTAAAATGGGACCATCTGGAAACAAAACCCTCTTAAACAAAAAAAGAATTTTTCAAATCGGTCCACGCGTCTTCGAGTAATCGGTGAACATACATAGATAAAAAAAAAAAAAAAAAAAAAAGATTCCGACGAATTGAGAACCTCCTCCTTTTTTTGAAGTCGGTTAAAAATACGACCTCTCTGGGCATTTACTGGTAAGCATGAAGTCTCGAGTTCAATGTTAGACATAAGCCAGTATGGAATTTGATACACTCTAAATAGACTCTGGACTTTTGTATTGTGGCAGGCTTCTGTCGTGACTGCTTTCTACCATACGTGTAATAACGTATCGCCAAGCGATTTGCGATGCAGTGTTGTATTGCAACCAATAGCGATTAAGTACAACAAAACACTAAATAGATTTTTTTAATTTCAAAAGATATTTTAAGAACTATATAGACAAGGGCATATAGATATTTTCAGGTCCTAATATCAGTCGTAATTTGAAGTCTATCACAAACAAATAAATAATAATGTCATTTCTGAGAACAGTGTTATGTGCCGAAAGACGAAGTTAGCCCATGCACAATATTTAGGTACTCTGATGAATTGTAAATAGTTGTTTCTGAACATTGTTAATAATTAGCTTGTTAGTTAATTACGAGTATATTGATTTATTTAAGCAATGCTAATCACTAATCAGGTTCCATCACTATCCTGTCGTACGCGTGTATGGGGCGGACGCTGTGCTCCGTGCGACCGCCCTTCGACATTGACGAAGGAAACGTCAGCATGCAGCAGGTATGAAATCAACGTCAGAATGGAAGAAGTATGAAATTAACGTCACCACGGAACGGAAACGTCAGCATGCAGCAGGTATGAAATCAACGTCAGAATGGAAGAAGTATGAAATTAGCGTCAGCTTGGAACAGGTATGAAATTAACGTCAGCATGGACAGGTATGAAATTAACGCCAGCACGGAACAGGTATGAAATTAACGTCAGCACGGAACGGAAACGTCAGCATGCAGCAGGTATGAAATCAACGTCAGAATGGAAGAAGTATGAAATTAACGTCACCACGGAACGGAAACGTCAGCATGCAGCAGGTATGAAATCAACGTCAGAATGGAAGAAGTATGAAATTAGCGTCAGCATGGAACAGGTATGAAATTAACGTCAGCATGGAACAGGTATGAAATTAACGTCAGCATGGAAAAGATATAATATTGTCTTCAGCATGGAAATAACTTAAAGATGCCAATAACATGAAATTGCCTTCAACGTGCAAAAAGTATCAAAATGCAAGAAAATGCAAGAAGTATGAAATTAAAATCAACATGCGGAAAGTTACTACGTTAAGTGAAGTTGAGTTCTACATTAATTATTACATTAATATATTTTAAAGTAGATAATGATATCGCTTGTTTCTATCCAACAGGTATAAAATCAGCCTCTCTCTGGCTACGTTTCGTTTGGGAAAATTGACTCGATAAAGCTTTAGCTTCAAAGCGTAAAAGTGTGAAATTCTTAAATGTCATAGCTTAGTAGGTGCAGTGAAAAGCTTTTGGACTCATGTACGCAGAAACGTTTATTTATTTTCCTAAGTTGTGTCAGAATTACATAAAATTTTAATAGCTCTAACTGACTGTAAAATTGAAGCTTACAGAATTTTATTGTCAGGTTAAAAATTAAATCGGTATATCTTTTCTTATAATAAAAATATGGGGACAGACAAGACATTCAACTTATGTTAGGGTCTGGCCATGTGAGATACAGCGCGTTCCAGAACTTTGCAATGCAATATTAAACTACAGACTTCACAGACATCAATTGTTAAATCTCATTTAACCATCAGTAGGTAATCTTATGGTTTACTTGAATACTTGAATGACCTAGAATCTTGTACACTCCTATGGCAGACGTATAAAGTTCTTTGGCAAGGTAGGTACGAGTACCTCGTTACCGTGAGGTGCAACCGATACATTACAGCGGCATTAGTACTGACTTGCTCCTATCTAGTTTGATACGTAGAAACTGCCACTCTTCCAAGGATATAAATCATTCAGGTATACTTGCAGGGTCTTCGACTAATGAAGGAGAGAAAGCGGGTGGCTTGGCTGCTGTTGCTGCTGGCGGTGCTATTCGCGCTGTGCTGGATGCCCTACAACATCATGCAGCTCCTCCTGGACATCAACGCCGTGAATCCCAAGGACTTGAGCATGTATCTGCCATACGCGCTGTTTGTTGGTAAGTATCATAAGAACACAATAAGAATTATGTCAACGCAGAAATTCATTTATCAGGATTGCGTTTTTCGTTTTTAAAGGAATTTAAGCATTGGTATTGTAAATATGGAGAAGTGGTGCAGAAAGCTAGCTTTGAATTACACTTGAATTTCTACCAATGCGCTGGACCACAACGTCAAACCAGTGGCGCTACGTACTGGTTTGCTAATTGCTTCAAGTTTGAATTGCGCCTGGCCATAAGTTATATCTGAATACAAAGGGAACACACGATGATGTAGTTCCTTAAGATTGTTTTTGAGCAAATCTTTATTGATTGATTTCACTCAAAAGTGAAAGAATGAGCCCCATAAGGTATATTATTACGTTATAACGGAAATACTTGTGTATGTTAATTCTCAATATCTACTGTTACGAGCGAGTCGGTAAATTTATCCTTCCAATTTTGCTGTAAGAAACTTTTTATGATTTGTTTATTTTTGTACCTAGAATCCCTTGATAGAGAGCATTTTCTTTTATTTTTATTGGAAACTGTCTATTGACAACGGCTCCGCTCTTTAGAATTTTGTGGAGTAATGGAAAGGAGACGTTTCATCAATGTATGAGCCCTGGGCCAGGTCTATGTACGGTATACTTGGGTGTAGCCGAAATCCCAAAAATAAAACAGTTTTTACCTACATATTTTCTTTAAAAATGGCTTTTCGGTTGTACGAAACAAGTGTTTTTAACCGACTTCAAAAAAAGAAAGAGGTTCTGTATTCGACCCGTATGTATGTATGTGTGTGTGTATGTATGTATGTATGTATGTATGTATGTTTGTCCGCGATTATTTCACGTTTGGCTGAACCGATTTTGATGCGGTTTTCAGGAAAGTATATGTTACATTCTGGAGAAGGTTTTAGTATATTAACCGACTTAAAAAAATAAGAGGTTCTTAGTTTGATCGACATATTTGTATTTAAGTTTGTTCGCGATTATCTCGAGTTCGGCAAAACGGATTTAGATGATTATTTTTTTGTTAGATAGGCCATACATCACAGGTAGACTCGTTTTAATTTCGTCGAGATTTAATGAATATCTTCGGAGATGGAGAGCGGAACTCCTCAACGGAAAATAGTAAATCGCTTGCGATCGGTATAATAGTGTACAGTGTAGATTTTATCGGACTTCAAAAGAGAAGGAGATTCTAAAGTTGACTGAAATATATGTTTTAATTGACCGACGTCAAAAAAGAGGTTCTCTGTTTAATCCCTATATCGGTATTTAGGATTTTCCGTGATTATTGTACATGCATTTTATTGTGATAGTCCGTTTTAAATTTGGTTAAAACGTGGCAACTAGATCATAAAAGCTTGTCTTTAAAAACTTTTTTGCACTAAAAAGGGTAAAATAAATTATTTTTTAAAAAAATTGAACCGACTTCATAACCACAAACTCAAAAGCGAAAAATAAATTATATCCTATACCTTTAAACGAGCAATTCTTGTATATATATTTCTATATAATCTGGATCTCGGAAACGGCTCGAACGATTTTGGGGGTTTTGGGGGCGATAAATCGATCTAGCTAGGATTCATTTTTAGAAAATGTCGAATTTACCAAAAGAAATAAAAAATATGACTACTGCTGCCACCTATTGGCCACCGAGCGAAGCTCGGTCACCCAGATATTAATTATTATAACCGCTTCTACCCACTCATTTATTTTGAAGTCGGTGCCAGCGAAGCTTACTACTACTACATACTATGGATGTAGTTTTGCACTATTATAAAGATTTCCTTATCTATTTGAATTGGCTGGCACCGACTTCAAAATAGATGAGTGGGTAGTAGCGGTTATAATAATTATATTAATTTAATTTTCGCTCTTGAGTGCCTATTTGTGGTTTTGAAGTCGGTTAATTTTTTTTTTTAAATAATTTATTGCATATAATTGTAACACTTAACAATGATTCAACATGGCGGTATGAATTGACATTTGACTTTGACAGAAATGACTATTGACTATTGACAGATTGAGTCGTGGCTTACGTCAAATCGTACAACGCCAGCGACGCCATATTGAAAATAGATCATATTATAAATAATGAAAAAGAAGATATTTTTGTACACCGAAAGTATTTTATTTTTCCCGTGAACAACAGATTTTTCTTGATTTAAGATACCGTACAAGACCTAACCCAATTTTAAATATCTCCTTTCCAGCGACAAATTTGCCTACATATGGATATAGGATATAATCTATATCCATTCAGGTATCGGAATATTCAATAGTTTTGGCGTGACGAAGTAACGTATAAATAAGACGTATAAACAAAACGTAAAAACAAGACCATGACTCCCATGGAATTTATAAGACCACGCGGGTGAAGCCATGGGCAAAATGTTGTAGTTATTCATCAAAGCTCGTTTAGCATCGTGTGTCGAATATTTGCGAAGTTAAATGAGAAATGATGAAATGAGGGAATTCATGCTCCCCATATTAAGAGCTACATATTTTACGAAATGGTTGAGAGAGTTTTGTATAACGTTCGCATAGAAATAATGAAATGTATAAAAGGGACCTATGAAACAAATTAGGTTTTTAAATTAAGAGAGTTTATTCTACTAATTTATTTAGTTTATTCTTGATTAGAGTTTCGATTAGACTAACAATGCAACTTAACTTTTCCTTTATCATCATTTTTAGGGTTCCATACCAATTTGGTAAAAATGGAACCCTTATGGTGAGACTTTCTCCGTCCGTCCGTCCGTCCGTCCGTCCGTCTGTCACACTCGATTATTTCAGTAACTATTCAAGCTATCGACTTGAAATTAAGAATAATTATAGGTAATAGTGACGCGACGTCGTAACAATCGTAAAAATTTGAAAATTGTTTTTATTTTTATTTAAAAAGGGGGGAAAACCGGGTCGACAAATTTTCAAAATGAGATAACAATATTGAATGGGGTATCATATAAAAGGGCGTTAGTTGTGTATACTAAAACATTTTTTTATTTATTTTTATGCCTGATAGTTTTTGATTTATTGGGCAAACTGTCGAAAAAAATACCGTTCCCCCCCCCTTATCTCCGAAGTTTACCAATCGAAAAATCTGAAATAATTATGATCAATAGAAATTAATGTATATTTTACAGGAAAAATAAAATCAACTCACTGACTGATATACTTTTTTTGATAATAACAATAATCCGCCAAAAACAAAGTTACGTTTGCGGTTTGCCAACAAAAGTACCTACATGTAAATTATACTCGTAAATTCATGAACAAAAGTGATTCTTTCAATGTTTTACTTCTTTTATGGTATGGTACCCTCGGTGCGCGAGTCCGACTCGCACTTGGCCGGTTTTTTTATTAATTTTATGCTATTCTGATATATTATAAGACGTTAAAAATAATTTTATTTAACAATACACTCACAGTTTTTGTTTCAAGATCCCAAATCATAAACAAAATTCTTATAAATTTATTAGTCCTTAATATAACAACTAGTCTATCTGTTACTCAGTCATATATCTCAGTCAGTCATTGTGTTTATAAAACGGGAACTACGTATCCATCATAAGAAAACACGTTTTTGTCATTTTATGGGTATCTTTAACAAAATCAACGGTTTAGAATTATCGATTATGTTTGGACCGAAAATATTTGTATTATGATTTATTATGCATCCCTCTTAACGCTTCCAGTTCATTCTTATAATCAATCATTTGGCTTTGGCATCTCGTGTAATTGGTTATTTGCATACCACATACACCGCATGTGAAGGCATATTGAATGAAAAAACCCGTTAAGTGCGAAAAGAACCCTTAGCAATGAGACCATATACTTCAAAGATTTAGAATACTTCAAAGATTTGTACCTAGCACATTATACTGGAACGCTATGAATTTTGCAATCTATACTTATAATAAAACTGTAAAGGGTCGAATTCTGTACATTGAAGATATTTTGAAAATTTTTGTTGGAGGACACTATTTAGTCGATACTGAAGCCAAAACTGTAATTTCTTTTAATTTTTGTCTGTCTGTCTGTCTGTCTGTCTGTCTGTTTCACGACCGGGCATCACGGCTAATCCGCTGGATGGATTTAAATGAAACTTGACATGATTATAGTTCATACCCCGAGGTAGGACATAGGATACTTTTTGTCCCGAAATTCATCATGGTTTCCCTGGAAGACGGCATCAAAGTCCAAACGTTTTTTAGTTATAATTCATTAACGCGTTGTCCGATTCCATTCATTCTTTTTTTGTTAGAAAGGAGGTTCTTTAAAGATTATCCCATACAAATCTTATCATCATCACTTATGTAGTTCAGAAATTACAGACATCAGAACCTTTAAGTTCAAGTAGGTAGGTGACTTGAAACTCGGAATGCACAAAGAACCTAGGGCTAGGACGTAGGGCTCAAGTAAGACTGGAGTACCCTTACAGCCGTAAATAAATAGGCTTAGCAGGAGATTTTGTATGGTTTAAAATTTTTCACTTTTAGGGTGAACAAAAATCATGTAACTGGCGTTATCGCTACGTTATACGGTACGAGTATAGCGCCATCTCTACAATTTATGTGGAACTTGAATGTAAAACTCTGAGATAGGTACTACCGAATTTTTTTTAATAAAAATTAACTGTCATGTTATTTACTGTTTCCTGACTTTATATTAAGATGGCACTGTTAATACATGAACAGATTTAAACTTTATCATCCGCAATATGGAAAGGGTAAGATAAACCGACTGACTGTCATCTAAGGTCTTTTTATACGTAAGGAAATATATAGCCATTGTCCATTCTGATGTTGTGGATTGCATTGAGATGAAGCAAAGATTTTTAAAAGACTCTTATATTATGTTGGGCTGGGGAATATTGTTAGTAGAGTGATTTATCCCAGTGGTACCTACCCGGCCGAACTCTGAAAGAAGAGTTCTACCACCAGTACAACTTTTCACATGGTTTAATAATTTTTGACATATTTCGTGGTTTCAGAATAAAAATCACAATGAAAAGGACGATTTTAACTGTCGATATTTCGACACATTGGTAGAAGTCGTGGTCACGTAGTGACCACGACCTGGGCCACTGGGTCGAAATAATAATAATAATAATAATAATAATAATCTTTATTAACCCAAATACTTACGTACTAATACAAATCATCTGCTTGTAAGATTTACTCATGTATTAATCTTAGAATACTATTAAATACAAATGTGCCAGAAGCAGGTGAGAAACTGCCCCTAAACTAGGTGGACACCTGTGTCTTAGGTGGCAGTGTTTCCTCCAATCTAGAGGGTCAGTTAAGAACAATAGGTACTTAGGCTGTTTACTATAAAAATACACTTATGGTGAATAAGTATACAAGTAACAAAATATAAATTTTTACGCTAGAATTGCTACAATGTTGGTATTAAATAATGTTAATTACACAATGTTGTGTGTGTGTGTGTGTGTGTGTGTGTGTGTGTGTGTGTGTGTGTGTGTGTGTGTGTGTGTGTGTTTATAAATATTGAGATTATGTATGTTTAGAATTTTGTTCACTTTGTTATACAGATAGCTTCCTAGAAAACATGGAAATTTATTTATAAAGGATTTTTTAAACTTGATTGAATAAAAGATTCTGTTATTACGTCTTGTTCCTACGTTAATTATTCTACCTTCCTTACAGTGGAATTTCAGTATTAGTTTGTAAATATATATTTGTCTTACAGAAAGTACCTTGCATTCACTGTATAGTCTCGCTGTAGGGTAGTGGAATGGAAGGAAGCGGCTCACTTTTAACAAACGTCTTTGAGCTCTTTCAAGCTGAATCATGTGCGACTTTGCTGCTCCTCCCCAAGTTTCAATACCATAAGTTATGATCGACTGACATAAAGTGATATACATTGTTTTTATTAGTTTACTATCTGCAACCTCTCTTATGGTTTTAAATATAGCTATTAATTTTCTTACTCGATTTGTTAAGGTTTTTATATGTTTTTCAAAATTTAAACTGTTATCGATCATAATACCTAAGTATTTTACATACGGTTCCCTCTCTAATTTAGTACATGTACATGTTTGATTCTGGCTGTGTGTGTGTGTATGTGCGTATAGTACGTGATCTTCTATTGATGGTTGGGATTTATTAGATAGGGCAAAAGTTATGTATTTAGTTTTGCTCGAAATATCGACAGTTAAAATCGTCCCTTAGATCTTTCAACTACGTATTAATGAAACTTTATATTATTATTAAGAAAAAGGAGTTTTCAAAATCACCACAAGATAACCCGTGCAAAGTAAGAACAGGTTTCTGTACAACATCACACCAGAATCCCGCGAAAAATCAAGGAATTCCAGTAGAAAGGTATATTATGTAAAAAAATCGTAATTCACGCGGGCGGAGCCGCGAGCAACAGCTAGTCTGTATCTAATGAAAGACTTTTCAAATCGCTTGTCACTCTCATAATTATTATATACTACGAAAAGAACTTTGTTACAACCTTGTATTTCAAAATACTCGCGTATACTTTTTTAGCAGTCTTTGTGACACACAACGGACAAACTACATAAATTCTTTGTTGCACTCCAAAACTCTATTATGACAATTTTACTACACTTGCATGTCTTGTCTAAGATTTAGCCTTGGGTTGTTGCACTAAAGTCTGCGATTTAATTAAGTTTGTGATCTAGCAGTCTTCATTCATTAGCCTTAACTTGGGAAGATGGCCCATAATCAGATTAACAGTGCCTCCAACAATAGCTACTAACTTCATCAGACTTAGACTGTCTACTGTGTACTTATTATAAACAATGGCATGTTCTTTAGCGAGTTTAGGGAAGGTGTAGTCCTGGGTTTAATTTCCAACACAAGAAATGTTTTATATTGAAACACGACTGGTCCGGTGGACAAAGGCTTCTACTAACCAACCCCTTGATCGCTTGGCTTGATTTAAGCCAAGCGATCTAGAGTTTCAGCCTGATGCGTGCGTGTATCAACCGTAGCTTTGGTATACAATAATATCTTCGGCCACTGTGTCAGATCGAATTTATAGGAGGTTGAAAATTATTCGAGCTTTTCGCTTAGTTATACTCATACTTTAACATTAGGGCTGTTCACCCAAAAAATCTTCCATTATTCACAGACAATTTCCCCTGACCTTTTATCCCCATCAGACCTCCGAAACATTCCGTATCTACTTATTTAATAATTGCATACTTACTTTTCGGGATATTTAATTCATTCGTCATATTCATTTGATGAAGTTATTTCTAAAATTGAGCTATTTTTAGGTACTTATATTGAAGAGATAGTGCAACGACCTATGAAGTTATTTCATTAAACATTACCCTTATATTTTATTAATATTTAATGAAATAACGCTGATGGAAAGTACCTTGCGACAAACGTATACGTATCTGAGATTCCACAACGTAATCGCAAAGAAGTTTGAAACTTGACAGCCATAACTTGCATGTTTTGGGCAAAACATTTTTGATATCTGTACCCAACTTTGGGCCCTAAATATAAACGCGGGGAGATTAGTTTTTTACACATTCAAAGTTAAAAGGTATTTCATTGAAATCTCACCTAATGGTATTATTATAATCACGGTGCAGCCGATGACGCAATCGTATTAATTAGGAAGGGGTAAATCAACTCAAATTGTTGCTACACAGCATCGCACAGGAATGCTAAATTGCATCTTCACCGGTCGAGTACTTACAAGCCACGGCAGAAACCACCATCAGTCGAATAGACTCAAGCCAATTTAAAAATCATACAATTTTTAAGTGGCCCGTGCCAGAATTGAACCCGAAACCTCCTGCTCAAATCAAAGCGCGCTGCCAACAGGACGTCGTCGTGTCGTTGTAAAGTTAGTGGCTAGTAAAATACCCATATTTTACGACGTAGTTTATTTAATTCTTACAATAAGAGACCCTCATCACACCCGGGTGGCATTCGAGCCCTTAACAACAATTAAGTACTTACAACCCTTCACCTTAGCTTAATTGAAGGAGATAATGGCAACATAGCCGCTGTTATTGTGTTACCTACTTCACTAGGATCTAATTGTTTCTAGTGTTTATGTTAGCATACTAGTTGTTTGAATTCTTGCTCGTTTACTGCTGTAATTTAAATTTTGGTATGTAAATTAAATTAAATTTGACTTTGAAAATTTATCTTTGAAATAATTTTAACTTTGACCAAAACCAACCAAATTCTGAGAGAAGTCCTGTGCCTAGTGGCAGTCGGTAATCAAATAATGAGATTTTAATTAAAAATCAGATGTACTTAGTACCGCACACAGACTCATTTTATTTCAAAGGCAATATAAGCAATTGATGTTAGGTTAATCTTCTGAACTTCTTTTTTAATCAACTTTTATTTCAAAATTAAAAGATACAGACATATCTGCTACTCCATAACCGTTACTTACATACAATAAAACAATATGATTGCTAAAAAATGGACGACTCGTTCTCGGATATAAAAGAGTGGCGGGATGATTTTTCTTGGAACTATTGAATTTCATAATTTCTCAATTGGCTCTAATGATGACGTCAGCCGCGTCTCGTTACCACCCTGCCAGCAAAGACAACAAAACGGGACTGTATATCAATATCAATCATCAATCAATCAATCAATAATCATCAATACATATAATAAATCTGTAGAGGTCGAATTTCTGTACAAATAAAAAAAATGCTAAAAACGGAGTCAGGGGGATGTAAGAAGTGAAATAGAACTAATTTAATTTTTTTTCAAATTTTTTGTTTCTCTGTTTATCTGTTTGTCTGTTTGTCTGTCTGTTTGTACGGGCTAATCTTTGGAACGGCTGGACCGATTCCAATGAAATTTTGTGTGGTAGTAGCTTATGTCCCTGGTCAACATATAGGATACTTTTCATCCCGGTAAAATAAAGAGTTCCCGTGGGATAGTTAAAAAACTGCAATTAATTTAACAGCTTTGTAAACAACAACTAATGAACATAATTTAGTAAAATTTGTTATACTGATACCTTATGTTGCCTCTTTAACAAAATATATATATAGTAAAACTTATTAATCCAATCGAGTTCCCGCGGGAAAGAAAACATTACAAAAACAGGCAAAGCAGGCGTCTTTCAAGTAACGGATTTAAATGAAATTTTATGATCCTACTTTATATATATGCCCGGTCAACATTTAAGATACTTTTCATCCTAAAAATTTGAGAGCACCCGTGGGATGTTTAAAAAACCTATAGCTACTTATCTACGTAGCACAATCAAAACGGGGTTGAAATATCGACAGTTTAAATCGTCCTTTTGATCGTGCAACTAGGTATAACTATACAAGATAACCCGTTCATAGCAGGAACGGGTTGCTAATGCTTAATTACAATATCTGGGCATTGGTATCATCTCAGAATAAGATAAGTTTGGTTAATATAGATATTACAATCCACGATGACACGCCCCACTCTGTCTTACTCCATGCGAATTGAGTAACATAAGCGATTTCGACAGAGTGTATAAGTAGAGGAAGACCAAAGAAGATATAGGTAAATTGTGTGAAAGAAGATAGCACGTTGACAGGAGAGATTGGAAGAAGACTCCTTTACGGGTCCATCGAACCCAGGGACCACTCATTTATCTTGGGAAAAATTAAGAAATTCCTCGGGAAACATTTTTGTAAAAAAAACGAACTGCACGCGAGCGGAGCCGCGGGCAACAGCTAGTATTATTATATTAAGGGAATTACTAGAACGATACATTTTCGCTTGCTTCGTCACTTGCCATCACGTGAGATCGCACTTGCTTGCTGTACTTGATTAAAATTAGAATTGATTATTAATTACACGTGTCCATGTTAAACTCAAGGCATTTTTCATGACACAAACTTTATCGTTTTACTGACTGTAACTGAGCAATGTTTGTCGACAGGTCACGCTAACTCCGCCATTAACCCGATCGTCTACTGCCTCATGACGAGGAACTTCCAGCGCTCTGTTCACAAACTGCTCTGTGGGCGAGCTGTCTGCCAACAGAACAAGTTTACGGTAACTATACTGATCATGAGTACAGACAGAACGCATGAATCCTTGTGGCAATTCCACGACCGTAAGCAGGTTTTTTTGCCCACTGTCCGCAACACAGTGCGAGCGTGTCTAGGGCCCACCGCCCGACTTTAAATTTTTAAACTCGAACTACAAAATATGACGACCCCCCATGCGCCCTATTGCTCCCCGGATGCACTCTAAACTAGGACAAATCCGGGGAAACTCCAACGGATGGCCTATGTACCTATACATAATGTTTGCATGTATGTCTGAGCGTATTGTTATTGCTGTGTCTGTCTGAGCTGGAATCGATTCAAAATGGTATGCTACCTAACAGACTAACGTAGAATGTAATCAGTACTGTGTTTACTAACAGGCAATAACTAAGTTCTAACATTTAATCTAAGTTGTGAATCTAGTCGATAGTCGATACAGATATTAAACGTCAAACTTCGATTGACGTCGAAATTGAAAATTGGATGTAAATGTCGTAACAACCTATCAAGTTCAAACTAGGTATAAACTCTTGGCCTCTTTATTGTTTTATTATTATTTTCATTGAAAAGGGAAAAATTTAGGCAAAATTTTAGAGCGATAATAATATTCTTAAAATAATATGAATCTGATATAATTTTGATATTTTTTGTGGTACCAAACTGCCTCGCACTTGACCGGTTTTACTTATAGTATGTAAGTATAATGCGCAAGTTTGTTTCAGTGGCGGTGTACTCAGAAGCCCGACAGATCGTCCAGCGACTATGACCTGTACCACGAACCGCACAAACGATGCTACTTACACGTGAGTGTTGTTTATTCTACCACTATCTAATACAAGTCATTTCTAAATATCTGGGTGACCGAGATTCGCTCGGTAGTTTAACTACTGGCCAATAGATGGCAGCAGGAGTCATATTTTTATTTTGTTTTTGGTAAATTCGACATTTTCTAAAAATTAATCCTAGCTAGATCGATTTATCGCCCCCAAAACCCCCTGTATACTAAAATTCATGAAAATCGTTCGTGCCGTATCCGAGATCCAGATTATTTAGAAATATATATATACAAGAATTGCTCGTTTAAAGGTATAGGATCAATTTAGTTCCCCAGAAGAAATACTTTATCCACATAAAGATTTATTTAAAAAGTCTTCGCTAGCTACCGAGATAGTATAAACTCTACTCCCTGTAATGGGCTTAAATCCTCCCTGAATTGAGGTTATCAAAGGAAAATAACGAGTGCAATTGTATACCAAACCTTTAGCATAACCGTAGTTTCCGTAGCATGGATATAATATCTGTATCTGGAGTAAAATATTTTAGTTGTCAGGAGTTATTATCCGGATTTTTCAATCTATTTAGTAGATAAGCTTAAAGAAAACAAAGTTCTCCGAAGTTTACCAACCAATAAATCTGATATAATTATTTTGATTAATAAACCTCAAAAACCAAACTTAAGTTTGCGGTTTGTTAAGAAAGTAATACTTAACGTTTATGCACTTCTTTTGTACCTATATATCTCTGGTACTTAGGTAGTATGGAACCCTCAATGCGCGAGTTTGACTCGCACTTGACTTGACCGGTTTTTTAGCATCATATAGATCATAGGTAAGTAGATTAGGTAATCTACCGGCAAAGACGTACCATCAAGCTATATTGCATACTAGGTGCAAAAATACTATTTTCTCATCTATTAATTAGTATATAACATATTATTTTCAAATTACATGACATTTTCTAAGGTAGTTTTCTTTTACGTTTTAGGAATAGGTAAGCGTAAACCGAGATTGCTGTAGAGTGCCAATATATTATATTTGTTCAAAAATGACTTGTTATTACCCTGCAAACTGCAAAGCATCTATTTTTTAGGGTTCTATATCAAAATGGTAAAAATGGAACCCTTATGGTGAGACTTTCTCCGTCCGTCCATCCGTCCGTCCGTCCGTCTGTCACACTCGATTATTTCAGTAACTATTCAAGCTATCGACCTGAAATTTAGAATAGTTATAGATAATAGTGACGCGACGTTATAGCAATCGTAAAAATTTGAAAATTGTTTTTATTTTTATTTAAAAAGGGGGGAAAACCGGGTCGCCAAAATTTCAAAATGAGATAACAATATTGAGTGGGGTATTGTGATGGTACGGTGTGTGATCATCTAGCTAATTTGATTCGTGATTGAGTACCTTAAGAAAGAGCCTATTTTTATCTTTACTTACTTACTTCAGATTTGTATTTATAGAGCAACACAGCTAGCGAGAGACATTTTATGTACCTGGCGGAGGTTCCCTTTGTTTCGTAGAGCAATTAGTTAGTTTTATTGAGTACAGTCCACTGAGGGACCAGTGTTAGGCCGAGTCCAAATCTACCTGAGCCTATACAAATCGCACTCGGTGCGATATTACTTGGAAATTTACAGCTGAAATTATTTTCTCTCCCGATTAAAAGTTAACGCAAATACTTGACTCGAATTTTATTAATCAGGTTAGATTGGAGGTCAGGCTGTCACTGTGCGGGTCAAGTTAGCCGCCACTTCCGACCGAAGTCAGTCGACACTGAGAGACCCTGCGCTAGGAAACTAGCCTTTGAGCATTGTTATTTGAGGCACACTTAACCACCTTTAATTTAGCGATAAGCGCTCTATTATTCCCACATAGCCATAAAGGCCGGGTACTTCTTTAATTTGGGCCTTAAGCCCGCCTCATATTACCATGGTTTTATATATTATATTCAAAGTGATAGGTTTTGATTTGGCCAAATCAAGGTCGGTGGTCAAGTGCTAGGGAGGATGTGTTTGCGGGTGCCCTGTCTTCGCTGCCGGCAGTCGCTTCAGTAACTGTACTTTGGCCTCTAATTATGGAGGCAAAGATATTAAATTTTAACCTGCCATAAAACCACCATGTCTCTCGCCTCGCCATATGCACTAGGTATACAACTTTGCTGCAATCTTTACCTACCCCGTTCCGAGAACCTTATCTCCGAGTTCCTTATCTCCCGGCTGCCACACCCGTGCTGTCTCGCTCCCTCAAAAGCACCACTCGATCTCGGTGATTGCAGATTAAATATAAAACTAGCCTAAACTGTAGCCTGCTATTCTCAACTAGATTCTATGTTTCATTATAAAATAATTTGGGCTGAGCTATTTTAAAACAATTAAGACTGAGCTGACTTTACTGCTATGCTAATCCAATTTTAGTTAATTAATTAACGTTCAGGCTTTATAAAGGTCCAGTCTGCTTCAGAAGGAATACCCGGCCATTCGATTGTTAAGCTATATTTCTGAATTTAAATGAATGCTGTTCAAGCCTATGTTCAGTATTTCAAAACATGATAAGCACTCTCAAATGTAAATATGAATCGTGATCTAGATGTAGGTACATAAAGACATTCGGTATTGGAGAGTTTTGGTCTAATTTATCACACGGACTTGTAATAGAATTGAAAATTTGACTTTATTATTATTTAACTAGAGTCTAGATTCAAAACGAGGCTCCATTAGCGAATACCCTTGAACGTGAGGGAATCATATAAATGAAATGAACATATTAAAGCTTTAAATCATCTGTATATTCAGTGAAATTAATTTACTAAAATGAGAGAAAGAAACTGTTTATTATTTAGAATTTAGATTCGAAAAGTCACATCGATATCTAAATTCGAGTGTTCCATTCCTATTATCCTAGCCAATGAGAGAAAAACGGAATCACTCAAATGAAAAAACTCTCGTGGCATCATATATGTACATCTTAATATAATATTACACATAAACACAAATTAATGGTATCAGAAATATTACGTATGGATCAATCGTAACTATATACAACGCGGAAAGACAAAACAATTTACATAATCTAACACAAAAGGTATTGTTTACAATAAATTGAGTTAATCCCATAGCTGGTCTATTTCGAGAATAATTTAAATAAACTTTTATTGCCCAATTAGGGGTATATAGTACATCGTCAGTACATGTGGCGCTCCATAATGGTAAATTACATTATGTTCGCACAATTTCACTACAACTCACATAGCAGCGACAAAGAGAGTACGATAGTATAATAAATTCGGTTCAATTTATTATTATTATTAATATTCAATTTATTCTTCATTCAATTATTATTATAAACATAGAGGAGTTCTGATCTCCATTCTAATCCTAATATATGACTTTATTCTATGACTTTAACCATGAAACCTTAACCCCACAGCTATGAGAGTAACTTGTATTAAATATTTAATTAAAGGTCTGGGTACATTACCGAACTCGAAGCGATGATCGCCTGCTTGTCACTAATACCGCTCAGATTAAATTAAAATTTAGGTTTTTACAATTTAAAAGTTAAAATTAACAACTTTACAGACTTCAATTCACACCAAAAAAAGGAAAGATTACAACTACTACACAGACTCTTTAAAGATATCGCGTATCTCGCTAGAAGACCGTCTGTTACCCGCGTCGAGACTCGAATGCGGCAACTTTACACCCTCGGTGCCTCGTTGCTTTTCGAAGCCTTCGGCTCCACTCGTCTGCAACCAGAAAGAGAGAAAACCCACGAGTAACTCCGACTTTGGCTATTGGTTAACTTAGGTATGCGTTTCCGAATGAAACCAATGATAAGTCTCCATGTCAGTATGGCCACGCCCCTTTGTTTGCTTCTTAGGGCGAGATAGCAAAGTATTCCTGTCTCACGGTAATTTTTACTGAAGACAGCGATTTCTAAAATTTTTTTATACAACTTAACCTTATCGGGCCACATCTGTTCCCCGTGATATTTTAGCAAGAACGGTCTACAAAAGCAATTTATGCGTTTTCGGTCTTTCCACTTAAATCTTTGAGAACATTTGTTCCTTTGTTTTAATAGTTTAAAATGTGCATTTAGACCCTCATAAATTGTATTTTAACGCTTTGAATCTCGGGTTTCTATTTTTTGTTTATTTTTCGATACTTTACTAGGTAAAGTAAACTTACATTCTGTAGGCAGGGTTTTTGTCCGAAATTTGAAATTTATGGAGGTTACAAATGCTTTACGTTAAGTTTTTTTTTTCGAGATGAATTCATTTTATTCATGAGAAATAGTTAAAGAAATGCCGGACCATCTCACTATCATATGAAAGGGCGTTACTTGTATATTCTAAAACCAATTTTTATTTATTTTTATGCTTGATAGTTTTTGATTTATTGGGCAAACTGTCGAAAAAAATACCGTCCCCCCCCTTATCTCCGAAGTTTACCATTCGAAAAATCTGAAATAAATATAATCAATAGAAGCTAACGTATATTTTACAGGAAAAATAAAATCAACTCTCTAACTATTATACTTTTTTTGCTAATCACAGTAATCCGCCGAAAACAAAGTTAGGTTTGCGGTTTGCCAACAAAAGTACCTATATGTAAATTATACTCGTAAAATCATGAACAAAAGTGATTCTTTGAATGTTTTACTTCTTTTAAGGTATGGAACCCTCGGTGCGCGAGTCTGACTCGCACTTGGCTGGTTTTAATTTACCACTGAGTGACTATTTAGCAAATTAATTTAGATCGGTGAAATGTCAATATGTCCGAGCGGAACTGTATTCAATGACCACTGGCCACTAGACTGGTCGTGGTCAACTATTGATTGGCCTTTCCAATAACGACGAGTATACTTTTGATCAAATTAATTCCATTTTGAGCTGAATTCAGCTCGACGTAAATTTGCGATAAATCCAGGCTTTGATAAAAAGTTTCAAAGGATTCCGGTATTGTTCTGCTAGTTCTTTCATTGTTATTCACGAGACATTGTTTATTTCTATACTTCCTGTAGGTCGGATCGGTTGCCTTCGCAACAACCTCGGTCATGTATTATAAAAAATACATTTCACTTTATAGTTTTCCTATTATATATTATGAAAGTTAAAAGATCCATTGATAAAGCCATTGTTAACGATTGGTTGATTTGATTCAAAGATGAATATAGTTACTTTATTTTACCAGCTTTAAAAAATGAAAGGAAGAGCATCTATTTCTTTTTTTCGTAGGGGGTTTATCCAAAGAATGTCGTTAGGTTTATCATATTGCATACTCTCTCCGCTTCACTCTTGAAATCACATTCAAAGGATTTTTGATTGTTCAAAAATCCTTCGGATGGTTACGTCTTTATATTTATCTGTATCTTCACGGAAAATAACCAAATTAATTCAGTTAGTAAAAATATAATTACAACCTATATACTCTGTAATCTGAAAGACTATTCATCAAAAAAATCGTTGTGACTAAGAGCTTGGTTACTTGCAGATGAACACGCTCCGCTACAATGGCCACGCGCACGCGCACGGCGCGCCGACAGCGCGCGGCATCGAGACGCGCGCCGCAACCACGCAGCTGAGCCACGTCACGCGCTCGTCACGCCGCACCGCGCCCGCGCACGCGCTGTCGGTCGAGATGCTGCAGAGACACGGGCACATTGACTACAAGCGATAAATACAGCGACGTGCAGTGCGCGATGAAGATGAGCAGCCACGTCACGCGCTCGTCGCGCCGCACCGCGCCCGCGCACGCGCTGTCGGTCGAGATGCTGCAGAGACACGGGCACATTGACTACAAGCGATAAATACAGCGACGTGCAGTGCGCGATGAAGATGAGCAGCCACGTCACGCGCTCGTCACGCCGCACCGCGCCCGCGCACGCGCTGTCGGTCGAGATGCTGCAGAGACACGGCACTTTGACTACAAGCGATAATAATAAGCGATAACAAGCGACAACGCAGCAGACACGTCACGCGCTCGTCGCGTTGCACTATGATATAATGACATAATATAATACAAACGTCTTTATTACGTCTGAAAATAGTTCTATGGATTTTTGAAGTATCAAAATCAAAATGGTGCTTTTTATTACTGTAACCTATTAAAGTAATAAAAAGCACCATTACCACCAATTAAAATCTTACAACTCTTTGTGTCTATTATATTATGAAATAATGATTTGGATTGTGTATACGATTGTAAAATTACATGGTAAGTTTTGTAATTATCTACGAGAATATGGTACAGTAAATAATATAATTATATTATTGTTAAAGGCAACAATGTCTATTTACCTATTTTATTGATATTAAATAAAAATATATATATTTACGAAAAAAATATTTGTAAAAATAAAATTATTTTAATCTGTACATAATTTTCTTGTCTACATAATTATTATCATTGTGTTTGCATTGTACAATAAGTGTTTATAAGTTTAAATAAAGACATTTTGTTAAAAAAATAATTTTATTGTCTGTTATATCTACCCCAATATCATTTAAGAAGAATCTGTCATCCTTGCTAATTTTATACAAGGAATTAAAATAAAGTTTCTTTGTTGACTGTACAGCGTAGGGGGCTTGGTAAAAGAAAATGGATTTTCTTGCGTGACAAAAATCCCATCAACATAATGGACACGCATGTAATCACGTACCTATACATATAGATTTAGTATTAAACGTCGAAACAGTGATAGCTCAGGGGTTCTGACCACTGCCTCTGTTAAGGAGGTCGCGGGTTCGAATCCTGGGGCACGCACCTTTGACTTTTCTGAGTCATGTGTGTTTTAGGAAACTAAATATCACTTGCTTAGCGGTGAAAGAAAACATCGTGAAGAAACCTGCATGCCTGAGAGTTCACAAAAATGTTCTCGAAGGTGTGTGAAGCCCACCAACCCCGCACTAGCCAGCGTGATGGGCTATGGCTAAACCCCTCAGTCTGAGAGGAGACCGTGCCCAGCAGTGGGACATAAAAAAGGGTTGAGAGATTGAACTCGTTAGCGCGATCTTACTGAAGCTATCAAGCGATGAGTAAAATCACAGATGAAAAAAATGGAGTTTTGTTTCAGGTGTTATTCCAAACTTTCCTTCTACCGAGTGTTCCACAACACTCTATCTATCAATCAATCACTCATTTTACGAGTAATTTACTTATTCCAAAACCCAACAAACACACACACGTTGTGTGTGTGTGTGAATTGTTATGGGCACTCCACAGCTAAGGAAAGTAAGTAAGTACCTACACCCTTCTTGCATCACATCGGAGCGCGTCATCAGGATGACATTTTACTGTATTACTTGCTTCTATGTTTGTATCACGTATTAAATTGAATACGTGCTAAGCATGTTTGCTGTTTTTCAATTAAATACATCATATTAGCCAAGTGCCAACCCTAACGTAGGCCACGTTCATAGAAACGCGATAAGTATTGCGCCGCGTAAATTGGACAACATAATAATATTACGAATGAACTGAATTCATAATCGCTCGTCACCGGTAACGTCTCTCGTAAAAAAGTCGTTTCCACGTTGTAAACAATTTTATTATGGATGGTTCCACTCCCGAGGAGCACTAGTAAACATCGATGGGGTAGAACGTTCTCGAACCCGAGTGAACACCGGCGAGAGTCTGTTCTGAGATACGAGTGTAGAAACTACGAGCTAAACAGGCGATCAAGATTGAAGATTGGCAGATCCAGTGGAAAACCAGGAATATTAGATTCATGGGTCTGATTGCGTATCGTTGGTGAATTCTTACCCCCGATTGGTTGACGTAAATCAGGGATCCAATCAGCAGGCAGGATTAGTAAACGATTACGATAACGATGAATACGTTTTTCTTACGCAATCTAGGGACAGGAAGTACAGAATAAAGAGTGTTGTCATTTGAAAGTCATGTGGTGGTGTTTAGTCCATATTCTCTCTAACCCAGCATGTACCGATAAAGTCAGATAAATTAAATTAAGAATCAGCCCTGGGATATTAATTATTACCATGAAGCATCTGGAAGTAGCACTATAATAGCTAAGTGGTTTAGTCTTTGTCTTCAAGCATACGGTATTTGAGTCACAGGACCACCATAGGCAAATAATGAAAAATGAAAAAATAAAAATTCATTGAATTCAATGAATTTTTATTTTTTTTATGAAGGCTACAAGTATGAAGTGCAATTTCACGCTACGTCACGCAAAACGCTCCGCTTGTGGCTCCGCCCCGTACCTGTATACCTGAAGAAGGCCGAGTGAAATGAGTAAAGCTTTTATTTACCCTGTTCCCCACAAGGTATTGTTTATTCTTGCCCATTGCATGGCGCTATTGAGAATGAATTAAGACCTAGTGACACAATATTTACATGCATGTATTAATGTAGGAAGCTTACATCATGGAAATGTGAAGAAAGGTCGAAGAACTAACTTTAAAATTAAACTCGATAACTTAAATTTCAATTTCCCCTGCATGTTATATTTGATCAACATTCATGATTCAAGAAGAGGAAAGGTTGATTAGGTAAAAAAAATATAATTAAAATTTCAAATCAGACTACAGTATAAGCATGAATATCCTTTCCATGTTTTAGCAAAATTTGCTTTAGTAGTTGCAGTATGGTTGCAGTGGGAAAAAGAAACAAAATATGCACATTTCGTGCATCTCATACAACATCCACATTACTTACACAATTACACACACAATTATAATGCGTGATAAGTATACAAACACGTCTGGCTATTGAATGAAGTTTTCGCCAAAAATATCTACGCCAATGCTTGCCACAGACCAGGGAATAACTTTATATTGATTGCTCTATTCATCAAATGTCAACCCTATTGATATCTTTTGAAATTATGAATAGGCAGTTGGGTTTATATCAAGTACTTAGGTAATTTAATACCTCATTTGAGATTGATCGAATTAGTTGTAGAAAATTAACTGTCAATCTTGATTCCTATAAAATTGTGTTACAAGTTTTTACAAAACCATTACAATTCCTGCATCGGAACTGAACTGAATATTTAGACTTGAAACCTTCATCAAAATATATTGAATATATACAATGCTGTCATGTTTATAGTTAAACAATTGAGGATGTATAAGTTGCGGCGTTCTGATGGAATACCTAAATTATGTTGTATTTTTATTTGAGAGCGTATAATTAAAAGGGTGGAAAGAAAATAAGGATTAAAAGCTTTTCAGGGCTACGGCCTGTGAAATACCTCTACTACATAATATTACGTATTTCGTTTACTTTCTCCACGCTCTGGAATAATCTTAATGGATTAAATATTTGAAAACACAAATAAAATAAAATAGTAGGGTAATCAAAACCTGCGTACTAAAAATTATGCTAACTTGCTTTTTTTACAATGGTTGTTGTGAGCTACGTTTGATTTTACTAAAGTAGGTTGACTGAAAAATAACACAGTTTAGTGTTACTTGAAATACCCATCAAATAACTCTTAAAGTAAAAAAATAAATCAAATAAATTCGAAAAGTGTTTGTAACCAAAGTCCTCAGAAACGGCTTGACCGATTTTTATAAAAAAAAAGAAAAGTGTGGCACTCGGAGACTGCCGCGGTAAAGCTATTGCATAGCATTTTTTATCAACTTATTTTTTATCACCTTCTAACACCTCCCACTCCGTGATTGGTGTTAGGTTATTTTCGTTACGGAATTTCTGGATTCGGTCTCCACGCTCAAGGCCCGCGATAGAAGCTATGCAATAGCTTAAAAAGTTGTCTACATTCGGTATGTGTGAGAAAAGGTTTTTTAAACTAAGCTATTTTTCTTAGCAAAACAACGTCCGCCCATTCTAGTAATCTGAATTTGAATCAATTTGGTAAAAAATAAAGAAATCTGCCTTATACTATTCATGAGTTACACAAGAGTGAAGACTAATTTATGTTATATCAAGCAGCGCTTGCCTTGAAAAATAACTTGAATCTGATATTATTTCAATTACTTTATTATTCATTGCTTAAGAAGTATTTACAAAAAAGACGTTAAGAACAACAACAGTGTATTTATTTTGTAAAGCAATACTTATCAGCAAATTTATTAGCAAATTTAACTATCATTTTTAACATCATAATTTTAACCACTAAGGGCCGATTTTTCAAACGACGAATAATCGTTTTGACAGATTTTGTATAGCATATGTTTCAATTTTATTCTTTTGAAAAATCGGCTCTAAGTAAAATTTGAATTTGGTGGGCAGACCATTACACCATCGAATATTTAATATTACACTGAGCATTAATTTAACTTTAGCTAGTTTAGAGCACTTTGCTAACTCTCCCAAGAAATTCTTGCTATCTTTTATATAACGAACACTTTATTGAGCTCGTATCTTATTTCACGAAAGTATCTTTCGCAGTAAGTTACAGATTAATTTATTTTTAATGGCTCAGTAAACATCGCCCAATAAATGGCTCGGAAGTCTATAAATATATCCAACTTTATTTGCTTTTTATCACCGGATTCTTTCATGTCCCTGAAAGAGCAAGATATAGACGCAAAAAGTCATTGACGAAGTTGTATATTTTTTTGTTGGTTTATACGATTACTCTTATATATTTTCTTTGTACGAATACGTACATCTTTTGGCTTACTATAGAAGTGTAAAGTTTAAAATCAAATCAAAATATCTTTATTTCACATAGTCCTAACGTACAGGCTCTTGTAAAACATCAGTATGGTATTTGTTGTTTATGTATGGTGATAACTACAAGTCGGTTTAAAGCTAAGTTTTCGAGAGTTCACAAACGCGCCCTTCCGCTGAGAAGAAACCCACAACAAACTCTGCCTTGTTTTTCTTGTTAACTATCAAGCTAATTAACTTTCCAATACTAAATAGCCAACGTTTTATTTAATTAAAGCTCAATACCCAATATTACCAAATATACGAGTAGGTACATAATCACAGTGTAATTAAAAATGATATTGTAAATTAATTAAATACTTCCTAATCTGTTGCCTACCCAACATTAGGTCCAATGATGAGGCTTTGTTAATAGTTATCCACCACGTTTAGCAAGTGCAAATTGGTTGGCTTCACACGTATTTTAGAATAATTATATTTTGTATTCTCCAGCACGCAGTTATCTTTATTTAGCAATCTACATATTTCACTAATGTAAGAATTTGCTAGACCAAAGAAGAACTGAATACTAAAACAATCAAGTAGCTCTTCGACTATAAAGAAAAGGGTATTTTGTCACTGTACTGTGGGCATGTAGTTTCACTTTGTTGAGATTTAAGTTATATATGACCGTGGAGTGTATAAGAAATACAAATTCATTTGTGTGTAAGTATTTGTATCTCCAAACCTAAGTTAGGCTAAATAATACCTTTAATTTTAAAATATACTAGCTGACCTGGCAAACGTTGCTTTGCCCTTAGGGGTAATAAAAAATAGATAAATTGAGATTTAAACTATCCTATCTCTCAAGTTGGATCCAACTGCACATGGTGTGCGAATTTTATTATAATCGGTTAAGTGGTTTAGGAGTCCATTGAGGACAAACATTGTGACACGAGATTTATATATATTAAGATGATGATTATTACGTCCATGACAGATGTTGCATTATATGAATGCAACATCTGCAATATCTGTCATTTGTCTATAGTTAAGATGTTGCATATGTAGGTATGTTCTAGTATTGATGTGTGTGTTTAAGTGTGAAACCAACATAGAGCCGATTCCAAAATACGAAGTTAAGGCAACACAGTTGTGTTAAATTAGGCTTTTCGACAGATATTTCCAATTTATGGTTCTGGTAGGTCTAGAATCTAGATACTGAGATTGAAATTCTACTCTTAATGGGCCTTTGAGGTACTTTGGGACATTATTGCGGTGTCGGTAGATGATTGTACGAGACACCTAGATTACTCATGTCAATCAAGTTGAGAGAAGCGTTGCAATTAATTTGGATACCGCTCGCCGCAGAGATATTACCACGGGTTATTTCATGTGGATTTTCAAGCATTTACTTCATATACGTATTTATATAAGGACACCTATGATAATATCATCAAGATGAGCTCATCCGAAAATTTTACGTAAACCTTCTTCATACAAGAAAATGTAGAGCCACTATCGAAACTCCTACGAAATACTGCGTAGGCTTACAGCTTACTACTGACGCCGGAGGGGGGTTTTGCTCCCATAAAAGTGACCATGTAAACAAAACGACGTGTCATAGGAGCCTTTGTATGCTAGGCCTATATGAAATAAAGAATTTTTCTATTCTATTCTTTTCTAAACTGGCGACATTTTTTCGCGCGGTCCGCCGGGTCTATAGTATAGGTGTCTTTGAAGGACACACATAATATGCAGGCATGTATATAGATTTCCATCCATCCATAATATGAGTCCTGAAAACATACTCTCCTTTTAGAGAGATCTGTATAAGTAATATTAATAAATGCAACAAATTTTCATTGGAAAATTTAACTTTGATGGTTCATTGATTTTATTAAGATGTTATAATTAAAACTTTATCAATCTAAAAGGCTTTTGTTATGCTCTTTTTGCTTTCAGGCAAATTGAGTGTACTAATTATTAAACTTGTAAAACTACAGTAATCAACTTAATTACAAGATACCTTAGAAGCACTCTCACTACGTAGCCATTTCGTTGAAATTTTTTACGTCGTAAACATGAAATTCAGACCATAAAAAATGTATACAATTGTTTTTTAGGAAAGTTATGCATAAACCAAAGTCTATTTTCGAAAATATAACGACTTTACACGGAACCAAGCAAATGTCATGGATGAAGGGCGGTAGATTGAAGACATGGTCAGTAATCATGGTGTTGAACTTGCTGGCTACCGTCGGGTTTATGTACGTGATAAGTAGCAGATACAAGAACGACCAAATTATAACCAGGGTAAGTTAGAGATAAGCCCATAATCAAGTCGTTAGGACTTGCGGTCAAAATTAAAACCTTGGGGTTATATCTCAACGCATTAACTTTTTGGAGTTACGGTTAGAAATAATTAGTCAAAGTCGAAAATCGTAGTGAGATGTCGCGGATTTGGATTTTCTAATTTAGCTCAGGGTTCTGGTCTGGTGGCTTGGGCCGTGGCTACTTACCACCCTACCAGCAAAGACACACCGCGAAGCGATTTAATGCGATTCTATATTTGTAAAATTTTAGAGGTCACTTGCTTGTTTTTTGTATTGTTAAATCACATTACTAATTTATTATAATGGTGAATGTTTGTATGTAAATGTGTGTGTATTTTTGTTACTTTTTCACGCCCCAAATACTGAACCGATTTGGTTGAAAATTAGCACAGAGATAGATTATTGGCTAGATCGAAGAAAGCCATAGTTTCCATGGAATTAGTGAAAATTTGAAATTCACGCGGGTGGTATTTAATATTATGTTACACTACAGTAATTTATGAGTTAGGGTTAAGTAACGGTTATATGATACCATAAAATGTTATGAAATATAATATAATAAAGCTACGTTTTCCCGTATATATTTCTCCGTGTTTTTATTGAATTACTTACTAGTTAGTCTTAATTAGTCTCAATCAGGGTTAATTCCATTACCATTTCATGTCCATCAAGGGATTTGGAAGGTATTGTCGTAATTAAGACGGAGATTAATTAATTAATTAAACAGCAGACATGCTTGAGCTTCGAACTTGAACGTGAGATTCTGCCATCAATCATAATACCAGTGATTTATTACCTACGCTAGTAGAAATACGCATTGGATGACTTTTTGCGATTATTATAACAATCAGACTATTTTGATAATAATTTACAATAAATAGCCCCAAATTTGTATTGGAGAACTGATAAAAATAAACACCTCAGATACATTGAGTTACTATGTACTAACGTCTCAGATACTCGTAGTAACACCAGTATAGAAAGAACCCCAGATACGGGAAAACATTTAATATGGTCATTACATTACACATTTTTCAGTTGTGGGAATCAAACTCATGACCCCAGACACAGAAAGTGAAACAGCCACTGCCCACTACGAATTGCACCAGTTGGTTGTCAAAACGTTTTCCTTCTTTGCATGGGTTTGGTCTCCTTAGGGATAATTCCCTTTCGAGGAAAGATCTATGTAGACTATAGAGGCTTGCCCGGTCGCAGGTATAGTTCTTATAGCCCTGGATTGGTTCTTTTAGCCCTGGTATAATTCTTTTAGCCTTGAAATAGTTCTTTTAGCCCTGGTAAGGAGTTAGGCTTCGATATCTTGGCTTAAAGCCTACAGAATGAATGCGAATAGTGGCCAGCACAACGTCGCAGTCCTATGCGGCTATGGAGTCCCATAGTAGTACCGTCATTTTCATCTCCATCGCTTCTCACACTAGATCTGTTACGAGGACTGTAGGATGCGAGGTAGCGGACGTCCTTCTGAAGTCGATTAATGAATGATGCGGTATAAATTGGTTTCAGATAAATGCGAACTGCAAAGTGAACCAAGTACCATTCCCAGCCGTCAGCATATGCAACTTCAATTTGGTTTCGCTGGAACAGACCAAAAGCATTACAAGAATATTGTGAGTACATAATATTATCAACCGAGCGATTAAAAAAGTTGTGTTTATAAGCTGTAACTATAGTTTATCATCATTTTCAAAATTTTTAGACGAAATTGTTTTAATATTTTTTTGTAATTAGTTGTAGACGAAAATAATACCAGTGATCTAGAGGCTTAAGGCCAAAATAAATAAAAAAACATTGCATAAAAATTCTCGCAGTTTCCGATAAAAAATAAATAGATTGGAAAATTGGAGCAATGTTTGGGAAAACATTTTTGTTGAGAAATTGGTTTTCAACCGTGTTTCTATCTCTAGACAAATATAGACAAGACTCAAAATATGTATGGTTAAATTTGAAAGCACGTCTATTCTGTTAATTTTAATACCCGACTTACCCAAACAAAATGATTAAAATGTGCTGCTTGGCAAAAGATATAAACTGTTACGTTGTAAATTAGCAGACAAGAATTCTGCTTTTCTCGCATTGTATTATAATGATGAACTTCGAAGAATTTCAGAGGGCATCCTTAGCGAAAAATAGCTCAAGAAAACTAACACCGCTCTACCTTTATCTCATTACAAAATTTCCGACGAGAGAAATCCAGCCGGAAAAATCTTCAACTTTACTTTAATTTAATACTAATTATACCTAGAACTCTAATTAGTTTTATAATAGGTATGCCGAGGCAGATACATATTGTGGTTACTTTCACGAGCTTATCATTAAACCCCTGGTTTGCACAAAACTTGCGATAGAGTTTTAAGCTAGTTTCTCTGATCAGCATGAAGAGTTGATTGTCAAAGTATAAGCTCGAGCATAATTATATGTAACTACATTTTTTGTACTTATATACCTAATCTGTTCTTGTATTATGAGGTAAAGTTAGTACCTACAGTAAAAATATTTTTTATCTGCATAAAACACCTTGTTTTCTTGTAAAAGATTATGTATATGTAAAATAAACTGCCTCAACCGCCCATAATTCGCTCGGCTCGTTCAAGTGAGAAGTTCGAAAGAAAATTTTCTTATCCCTTGTTTTCATCATATTATCTATACCCCAAATTTCAGCTTTCTAGGGATTTGGGTTAGTCAATAAACAAATAAGTCACGATATTTATTTCTATTTACAGAGATAAAAATGCCTTTTCTTTTTATTTACGTACATAAAACTTTTTAGATTAGACCACAACATATCTCCATCTGAAATAGAGGAGTTCTACCGCAGCCTCCCGGAACTAACTAACTTCGGCAAATCGATCAGCAAACTCAGCAACTTCACGCAAATCATGGATATTCTCAAGGGGCATTATTTCACCGTCGAAACTATTATGGAGGAGGTGCTTAGTTTATTTTTTTTATATCTTTCACGATGCAATAGCAGACTCTAGTCATCAAGTGTAATAGATTGGAATCGAGTCATTCCAAGCAATTTTAGAATAAGTACGGTAATGTGTCGGAAGCAAGTCGGAAGAGATTATGGTAATAAAATAAATAATTAAAAAAATCAAAAAACCCGACTGCAAAAATGTCAACTAAAATGCAATAACTTAAAAGACTGAAACAAGGCGGACAACGAAAACAAAATTATAATAAACTTAAAACGATGCAATTTTTACTTCATTTTAACAAACAACATTATGAGCTGAAAGCTTTAGTTAAATTTTCGCATTCAATTCAAAAATATAGAAGGCGGGACCTATTTTCGCAAATTATAAATTAACATAGAGAAAATTAATAGGTCCCGCCTGCTTTATTTTTAAATTGAATGCGAAAATTTAACTAAAGCTTTCAGCTCATAATGTTTTTTGTTAAAATGAAGTAAAAATTGCATCGTTTTAAGTTTATTATAATTTTGTTTTCATTGTCCGCCTTGTTTCAGTCTTTTAAGTTATTGCATTTTAGTTGACATTTTTGCAGTCGGGTTTTTTGATTTTTTTAATTATTTATTTTATTTCAGGCTTTTTAGTTGCCACACTTTACGAGCGAAACCTAAGCACTTTTATCTACACAATGTCAAAGACGTAAAGTGGGTATATTTGGTTATATATTATTAGATTAAATCTGATCGACAAAGTGGAGCGCGTCTTAAAGTACACACAGCGCCATCTAGGGCGAGTAGTGAAAGTACAGATGTTAAATAATTGTTTAATGATTATAATTAAATTATGTTTTCGATTTATGCTATGATATACCAAGTAAAAATGCACAATATAAAGTACGACACACATTTGGTCAATACAAGATTAACGCTATCAAAAACTACAAATACTACCATTTTGAACGCATTGATCGACTGTTTATAATTCCAAATTAATTCGAAACATATGACTTATATATATTTTTGTAATCTCCTTGTCATTCCCTTCATTTTGATACCCCACTCGATAGGTTTGGTTATAAATATTTTGTAAATGACTGACAATTTTAGGCCCAAAATCCGCCATTTTGCTTTTTATTTTCAAAAACCTATCTAAGAACACTTGGGTTAATAAGACAAATCTAACGATACCATTAACGTCAAAATCCATCCAGCCGTTTGGAAGATACGTGGTCATAAAGAAATTTACATACATACTGTGACGTATTGAAACATCAGATCCCGATAGCAGACTGGTTTATTGTTACTTTTATGTGACTACCTACAACTATACACATCATCATCCTCCTCTTATTCACAAATACATAGATATTAGAAACATCTATAAAGATTTACTTAATTACATGTTATAGGTATAAATATTTAGGAAATATTATAATATAGGAAAGGTCAACAGTACCTGCACTAAAGGTATATCTATGAGTAGGTACATACTTATGAATACTTATGACATATTTTACAATTTTATATTTTTCCTTGCTGTTTTATTTTTTTAACACATTGTAGTGCCGCTTCCCGACGCGGGCGCCTATTTTCTTCGTTTTGTATATCAGGTGCATTTTGAGGAACTTTACTAAAGTTATCATCGACCTGCGAACCGTCCTCGATATCAGCTCGACAGTCCTCCCACTGTTCAGTCTCCTGAGTGTTGCTATTATTTGTGTGAGGGGCGTCTTCAGTCTCATCTCTAACCGGAGGCACTAGCGCTAAAGAGTGACGAGACTTTCGTTTGTTAGTGAGTATTTGATCAATATGACGTTTCTGTATTCGACCATCCTTAGATTTTACGACATAGGTCACCGGACTTTTACGTTCTAGAACCTCACCTTCGACCCATTTCGAACTATTCCGGCCGTAATCACGTAACAAGACCGCGTCCCCGGGGCGCGCCTCGCGCAGCGCGTGCGGCGGTGCAGCGCGCTCCGCGGCCGCCTGCTGCGCGACGCGGACGCGCTCGGCCGCGTCAGGCCGCAGCAGGTCGAGACGCCCGCGCAGCCGCCGCCCGAACATGGCCACCGCCGGCTCCCGCCCCGTGGTGCTGTGCTCCGTATTGCGATACGTAAAAAGAAATCTACTCAGCGCTGTTAAATCGTCTACTTTTTCGATAACGGCTTTTTTCAACACTCTCTTGATAGTACGCACTGCGTTTTCCGCGGCACCATTACTGCTCGGATGGTACGGAGCTATCAGAGTGTGCTTGATACCGTTCTTTTTTAAATACGAACCGAACTCGGCTGAAGAAAAAGGCGGCCCACCGTCACTAATGACCATTTTCGGCAGGCCGAATCTTGAGAACGTATGTCTCAAACGACCGATCACATTAGTAGCCGTTATACTCGTAAGCTTTTCTACTTCGATCCACTTCGAATGTGCGTCTACGATCACTAGATAGTACGCGTTATTAAATGGCCCTAAAAAGTCAACATTCAAACGAGCCCACGGCTCCGCGGGCCACGGCCACGAGTGCAGCGGGGCGGCGGGCGGCGCGACACGCTGCGACAAGCACGCCGCGCACTGCGCCGACACGCGTTCGATGTCGGCGTCCAGGCCCTCCCAGAAAACATAATTGCGCGCGATCTGTTTCATTTTAACTATTCCCGGATGTCCGTCGTGTATTTCTCTCAATATCATCTCGCGTAGTGTTTTCGGAACTATCACCCTGTAGCCCCAAATTAAACAACCTTGATCTATGTAAATATTGTCTTTTCTATTAAAATACGGTTTTTCGGCTTCAGTTCCTACTTTACTCGGCCAACCGAACATAACGTAACCATAGATTTTACTCAGTAAAGGATCCTTCGCGATTTCAGTTTTCACTTCTTTGAAACTGACCGGAAAATTTTCTTGAATAAAATTTAAGTAGCTGCATTTTTCAGCCTCGCTCCTGGCTCGACCACCAGTCGAGTTCAGGGGAAGCCGAGAGAGCGCATCGGCCTGACAATTTGCTGCGGACCTGACAAATTCAATTTCGAAATCATACGCACTGAGTTTTATCGCGTACCTTTGTAACCGGCTGGCCGCGGTCAACGGAATTCCCCGTTTTTCACCAAATATATAACTGAGAGCGCGATGATCACTACGGAGAATGAAATGTCGCCCGTATAAATACTGGTGATGTTTCGTTACACCAAATACAATAGCGAGCGCCTCTTTATCGACTTGAGAAAAAGAAGATTCGCTAGAAGTAAGCGTTCTAGATGCACAGCACACCAAGCGCTCCACGCCGTCTCCGTATCGCTGTAAAAGTGCGGAACCCAAACCGTAGCTACTACTGTCCACGGCTAATATGAGGGGGAGGTTCGGGTCGTAGTGCGCCAGCACCGGGGAACTGCTCAGCACCTTTTTAATTCTATTAAATGCCTTCGAACAATTTTCGTCCCATTTCCATTTAACATTTTTCTTTAAAAGATTATACATGGGTTTCAGAATATCACTCATATTAATACAGAATTTTGAGTAAAAGTTTACTAAACCCATAAAGCTTTTTAACTGTGTTACATTCGTGGGAGGCGGTGCGGCAACTATCGCTTCGATTTTTTTATCATCAGTATGCAATCCGTGTTTATCTATTTTATATCCCAAGTATGTAACACTGTCTTTAAAAAATTGACATTTCGACCAATTGATTCTGAGACCGTTCTCTTTTAATCGCTGCAATACCGCTCTTAAGTTACTTAAATGTGTACTTTTATCTTTCCCTGTAACGCAAATATCATCGGCAAACACGGCCGTTGAGGGCAACCCGCTTAAGGTTTCTTCCATAATCTTCTGAAAATTTTCAGGTATACATTTAATTCCCAAAGGAACGCGCCTGTACACAAAAGTACCTACGTGAGTCGTGATTGCCGTCATCGGTTGTGAATCTTTTTCTAAAACACACTGTTGGAAAGCATTAGACAGGTCGAGCTTCGTGTACTGCTCGCCCCCGCGCAGGGCGGCGAACAGCTCCTCGATGCGCGGCAGCGGGTAGTGAAAGTCTTTGAGAATCGGGTTTATAGTGATTTTATAATCGCCACAGATGCGAATCGATCCATTAGACTTGACGACAGGTACTATAGGAGTTCCATAGTCCGATCGGTCGACTTTATAAATAACGCCTTCCCGCTGCAAGCGATCGAGCTCACGCTCGACTGGTTCTCGAAGTGCAAGCGGCAGCGAACGGGCCTTCACGAACACGGACGTGCTGTCTTTTAAATGTAAACGAATTCGCGACTTGAATGTGCCGAGCCCCTCCGCGAACACTTCGGGAAATTCTTCCTTTAAATTATTTTCACTACACTCACGAGTATTATAACATTGTATGACAGATAGTTTCAGTTCTTTTAGCCAAATTCGACCCATGAGAGGCGGGCCCCCATTCTCGATTACGTATAACTTTAATGAATTTGCCGATTTTGACCCACAGGCCACATTAACCAAAATATATCCCATAGTCTGAATGATGTCACCGGTATAAGATTTTAAGATTAAAGACTTATTTTGCATAGAATATTTACTAAAAAATTTGTCATAATACGATTTAGATATCGCCGAAATCCTACTGCCGGTGTCAATTTCAAACTTGTGGTCTATATTATCTACTTTTAAATTCGCGTAATAGGGGCCATCATCTCCGCCGCTTATCATATTAAAAAAATGGCAATCACTATCACTGCTTGTATCGGAATTATTAAAATAGATCTGACCTTTCTTTTGATGTCTCGTACCGACACTCACATCACTTTTGCTTTTCACCTTTTCACAGACACTTTTTAAATGGCCTTTTTCACCACAAAAATCACAAGAATAATACTTATATCTGCACCTGCCCGGGTGCACCCGGCCGCACGAATCACAAGACCGTCGCGCGCCGCCGCCGCTCGCACCGCTAGACCCCGCGCTCGCGCCGCTCGGCCCAGCGCTTGCACCGCTCGGCCCCGCCGAGCCGCCCGCGCCGCGACCGCTCGCCGGCCGCGCGCCGCGCGCCGCGCCTACCCGATGTAACCCGTCGTCATCCTGTGCGCCTGCCGTGGGGGTCTGCACGCTCGGGGCGCTCGTCGCGCATGCCGTGGATGCATGCCGTTCCGCCGCCTCGAGCGCAAGAGCGAGCTCGACTGCACGCCGATAGTCAATATTCTTTTCGGCAAAAAGCCTCGAACGCATCTCGTCGCTGATGAGTCCCGACACGAATTGATCTCGCAGGTTCGTTTGAGTTCGAGTTGAGTTCCGAAACAGCACGTTTTAGCGAGATGTTTTAAGTTTTGTAGGTAAACTTTGATGCATTCGCCATGCTGTTGCTTTCTTTGCCGAAATATATGCCGCTCTGCTATCTCCGATCTCTCCGGTTCCAAGTGATCTTTCACCACCTTCACCAGCTGCTCGAACGTTTTGTCTTCGGGTTGCACAGGTGAACACAAATCACACATTAACGCGTAACCATCCGCGCCGACGTGAGTGACCAGCGTGGCAACGTGTAGGTTAGGTTCGATGTTATTTAGCGCGATAAACTGTTTAACGCGCCGCACGTACGCGTCCCAATCCTGTGTCCCGACATGAAAACTTTCCACTTTACCGAGTGGCATTATTATTTTCGGTATTTAACCCGATTTAATATTTTATTTAAGAACTCGTCGCCAGTGTGACGTATTGAAACATCAGATCCCGATAGCAGACTGGTTTATTGTTACTTTTATGTGACTACCTACAACTATACACATCACATACATACATACAAGATACGCGCGAAAAACATAACCCTTCTTGCAGTCGGGTAAAAAGCGCGTTGGCAAATTTTTTTTCTTTCTTTCTTACTTTCTTTCTTTCATTATCTATATTCTTTAGTAAATGCACGTATAGGTAATTTACATGAAATTTAAAATGTACTCGTAATGGCAATTAATTAGTAGTAACATTAACGAATAAGAATACGAAGAAGCTGACCCGCCATTGCTTCTCTCAGGTGATAAACGTGTAAACAAGAAAATTTTGCTGATCCTTTGTCTACAAAATGAGTGTATCTTCGGTTTTCTAAATCAAATGGTTTGACGTGGTGTGAGTCTGAACTTCTTTTCTTCTAATCTAAATAGTTTATAATGTTACTAGGTACACCAAACTTGTGAAGACCTGCTACTATACTGCTCATTCAACAGAAGCCCGAAGAGCTGTACCGAGATGTTCAGCCTCGTAAAGACGTACGATGGCCATTGCTGTACCTTTAACTATGCGGCTCTTAGCGAGGGCAACCTGGAGTGAGTAGCGGCATTTTGAAACCGCTGTACTGTTGAATAGTTGTAGATCACAGGATCCACCGAACCGCGCGACTAACTGAAACATTTTTCGGAAATCAAATATTAAAACAACAGCGAATATTATAGGCTAAAATCAGCGAAGATAGGTGAACATTTTGCTCCTCACATCATTCTTTGCTATAAAAAAAAAACATGCCTGATGACATCAAATATGCGATCTTCATAGAAGTTGGATATATATAGGTATGTTTAGTAGCAATATAAAATTAATACAAAAAATAACTACTACCTTTTTAATATCAAACTCCTAACACTCAGTAAACTGCAGAAAGGCACTTACATGCTTGAAGACTGAATTATTACCTATTGGAAACACAAACAGACTCCAGACTCTATCACCCACGTTACTTAGAGTATAAGTTGATTTTTCGTAAATATGAATAAAATTGTATTTTGTTAACTAGTGACATAACAGACGATGAAGAGATCGAATACTACGTGGACCCTAGTGGAATTGACGTAAAGATCAGTGGTATCGTGGTAACATCGGAATCTGGCAGGTATTTCCAATTTTCGTTTCCAAACGCCGTTTGTCCATCGTAACCGTCTTCGGAGAGTCACTAAAACCACGGAATACAATAATAGCACTAATACTTGCGGAGTGCCGCAAGATGATTTAAAGAAATAGCAACCCTAGCCCTGACACAAAAAAGTGCAATTCAGTTCGCAACCTAAAGTTGTGTTCTCTTTCTGTCGCGTAACTTTATCAATTTCGACGTGTTAAGGCTTTTATTAACTGTCAATAGATGGCGCTAGCTGTAAATGTATGGAAGCATTCGATTCGTTTGTGCAATGCGAGTTGACTCGAAATTCAAAACTTGTACTACATATTTATATGGACGAAGTTGCGTGGAACAACTGGTATAATACCTATCGATACAGAATTCTTAATGAACTCAACTTCGAAAGTTTTACTGTGTAGTAAAAATAACACGTCTACCCTCGAGTGAAGTTTTAAAATTCATTATGTTCGGAAAACAAAATCCGTTATTTATTGCTCAGCGAAAGTTGAGGTTTTTCTGTTGTAACTTAGAAGGCTTTTTGGGTAGATGCCAATGATATAAATACAAAGATACGATGAGTGAGTCCATCAGTGATGAAGTGTTAGAGTGAATACCTGCAGATTTAATCGGTCATTTTATTTGAAAAAAAGATGAAAAATTATGCGTTATACGCAGATACGCAATTTTTCTCTCTGTCTATCTTCTGTCACCAGGCTGAACCTCATGAACTGTGATAGTTTGACAGTTGTCACAGACGATGTATTTGTGTTGCAATTGTATTTATTTCTTGAGGTCTTGCTCTAATTTATAGGCAACGTCTATCTTTTCTTCTTCAAATTACGATATCAGTGATATGGCTGAAAAGTTTTCCTCGATCCCTTTTAGGGATATTTTTAATATAACAGGCTTTTAGATTTCCATATTTATGATGGGAATAATAATTGGTAGGTTTGCCCGCCTTTGATCGGGTACTAGGCGGTTATAATGTAATTTTAGGGTAGCGTGGGCAACGAGTTAACTGAGGTCACTAAGTTTGAAATATGTGATATTAAATTGTACAATTTACATCAAAGTGCTTATCATAAATGATTTAGGAAACAAGCTAATCATTTTTATTATTTTTCAGGGGATCAGGTTTAAGTGTAGTATTTAACGTAGACCCTAATAACTACCCAAAGTGGTCTTTGACACCATATTATGGAGCTAAGGTAGAGTAAATAAAAGCGGCTAAGTGCGAGGGAACCTTGCGAAAATACACTAAAAACTTATGATTTCATTCCTGCTTCTCAATTGCACTTAACTCCTAAAAGTCGCTAATTTCCACAAATATTCGCTACATTTTAAGGAACACCTAAGCCTATATGTGACAGTTTTCACTTACAACAACTGTCACCTAAATGGGCTTTATTGTCCCCAAACTATAGGAGTTGTTGGTAAAAACAACCATGTTACTAATCCTAAAGTCGTGATTATAAGAATAAAGCTCTAACTTCTATTCTACTGATATAACAGAGTAGGTTAAACATTTCAGATTCTCATCACAGATCCAACAGATTACCCCGAAATAACAGTCCTATACAAGTACGTTGTCATCGGTGAATCCTTAGACATCAAGGTGGAACCCAAGATATTTCAGAGCGACGATGATATCCGTCGAATGCCCGTGGAGAAGAGAGCGTGTATGTTTCACGAAGAAACCAGTCTGATTCACACGTACAGATATAGCACGGAGACTTGTAAAACTGAGTGCAAAATGAAGAACTACGCTGAACATTGTGGATGTATTCCTTATAAGTATCCTAGGGGTTGGTAATTTGATTTTTCCACTTATCTGAACGCATGGTAGCGCGTATCTGCAGGCTTCTCCCGTTTCATTTTGCGGCCATCTAAATATTATTCCTAGTTCACACGTATATTTGTACAAATGCAAATCTTCTGATTGTTATACAGGAACTTATAAGTCTGATTGTAAAGTGGAGATCTATCTATGCTGAGAATTGTTGATGCATACCTTATAAGTACTTTAAAGTTCTGTAACTTTTCTGATGCAATTGAAAGCATAAATATGGGCGTTTCTTTTATTTCGCGACCATGTGTAGTCCCAGCATACCTAGAGATGTAGTTCGGAAGACTTGCAAGACTTAGACACATAATAAGTCATAACTATTCTGCATTATACATATGATGTATATTGTAGTTATACCATGCAAACGTGAATGCAATATTTCAAAGCATTCATGATATTCGTGGAATCAAGTTCTATTGTAAAACTCTATTAATTTTAGTTGTACATCGTTCACAGATAAGGCGTCACGCATTTGCGATTTCGAGGATTTGGAGTGCCTTAACAATTTGAGAGGTGAAGAAAAGATATTGATACAATAACATAACATTTTTTAAACAAAAACTTATTTGAACATAACTTATGTTCAAATAAGTTTTTGTTTAAAAAATTATCATCACCAAGAATCAACATGTAAAAAATCAACTCCGTAGAATATTTTGGCATAGTGTTTCTAATTTATATTGCAAGGAGATTTGATCTAAAGAAATTATGAGTTTCTATCAATGACGAAATACGCTTTGTTTCTATATAGAGTATAAAAAAGTTATCTCAATAGTATAATATTGATTGATTTTTAAGATTGATTGAATTTTCTATTCTAATTATTTCATACAAAAAGTCAGCCAGCCAGTAACACAAGAAAGCTTATTGAATTCGAAATTTGTATGGACATAAAATAAAATTGAATTTGTAGAGATAATATGAAGTAAGTATTTTTTAAATCAGCTCAAGGTGCCGCTGGAGCAAAGATATGTCATCCAGTGTGCTACATCGAGTGCCGTGACAAGAAGTACAGCATCACTAGTGACGTCATGCCTCTGCTGCCTGACTTCTACCCGCCACTTGTCACGTACCCTAAATTTTTAATTAATCCAGATAAAGCATTATTGAAATTTTTTTTTCAATGATCAATGAACAACATTTTTTGATTTTTTTATTCCAATGTTTTTACACTGCACCAGGCCATGTTCGCTTATCACGTGACCGCCCAAGCTACAGTAGCCGTCTCGACGTACTAATCCCAGAAGGCCGCCGTGCGTCGGCCAGGTAGCACGCGTTAGTTCGTGTATGGTCTATTTTACGCGCTGCGTGCGCCCAAAAACGAGGCAACCTTACTACGTCGAAACTCGAAAGGGATACAGTTACACGATAGAAAGAGACCACAACTTTAGATGCATAACCGGGCGGAGCCAGGTGATTTTGCGAACTGAATTGCACTTTTTCGTGTCAGCGCTAGAGTCGCAATTTTTTTTATCATTTTGCTGAGTAGGTAAGCTTTCTGTACCTTTAGGTGCCTTAAGGTACTATTAGGTATTCCATGACTGCACTCAGCTGCTCACCCAGTATAAGTACGCGTAAAAATTTTAGCATTCTGCGATAAAGTACTTATGGTCTCAATGGTAAAACACGCAAGCGCGATAGCGAGACGACGCGGGCGCGAGTTCAAATCCCCACCGAGACGGATTATTATGTATTCAAAATTTATAGGAATTAAGTACATCTTCAGTGTGTGAAACATAAATACTAGATGTAATTGTATTTCGTATATTTTTCAGTAGGGGCCGCAACGTCAGCGAGCTATCCTCTCTTCAAGTGTTCTTCGCTAGATCGACCTGCAACTGCTATAACAGGATGCTTTTGATTGACTTCAATTATTTCGTAGGTATGGTAATTAATAAATAAATGCAGCGAGCTCTGGGGGGCTAGTACAAGTTGATGGATGAAATTTGATTCGAATTGAAATGCGGAGAGTAACCGAAAACGTATAACGCTACTGAATGTTTAGCATTTATAGGTTATCTTGTATCAGCCCTGCAGCTCAGATTTTTGCAAGCACTTCATCAATACATATAATAAATCTGTTGTTTGTCTGTTTGTCTGTTTGTCTGTCTGTTTGTACGGGCTAATCTTTGGAACGGCTGGACCGATTCCAATGAAATTTTGTGTGGTGGTAGCCTATGTCCCTGGTCAACATATAAGATACTTTTCATCCCGGTAAAATAAAGAGTTCCCGTGGGATAGTTAAAAAACTGCAATTAATTTAACAGCTTTGTAAACAACAACTAATGAACTTAATTTAGTAAAATTGGTTATGCTGATACCTTATGTTGCCTTTTTAACAAAATATATATATAGTAAAACTTATTAATCCAATCGAGTTCCCGCGGGAAAGAAAACATTACAAAAACAGTTAGCAGGCGTCTTTCAAGTAACGGATTTTAATGAAATTTTATGATCCTACTTTATATATATGCCCGGTCAACATTTAAGATACTTTTCATCCTGAAAAATTTGAGAGCACCCGTGGGATGTTTAAAAAAACCTATAGCTACTTATCTCCGTAGCACAATCAAAACGGGGTCGAAATATCGACAGTTTAAATCGTCCTTTTGATCGTGCAACTAGGTATAACTATACAAGATAACCCGTACGTAGCAGGAACGGGTTGCTACGTACACAGTAGCGCATCAGAATGCTTAATTACAATATCTGGGCGTTGGTATCATCTCAGAATAAGATAAGTTTGGTTAGTATAGATATTACAATCCACGATGACACGCCCCACTCTATCTTACTCCATGCGAATTGAGTAACATAAGCGATTTCGACAGAGTGTATAAGTAGAGGAAGACCAAAGAAGATATAGGTAAATTGTGTAAAAGAAGATAGCACGTTGACAGGAGAGATTGGAAGAAGACTCCTTTACGGGTCCATCGAACCCAAGGACCACTCATTTTGTACGGGAAATCTTGGGAAAAATTAAGAAATTCCACGGGAAACATTTTTGTAAAAAAAACGAACTGCACGCGGGCGGAGCCGCGGGCAACAGCTAGTTACCAATATTTTAATTTAAATCAAATTATGAGAATGTAATTTGTCGATTTTAAAATTCGATTAAATAGGCAATAGTACAGATATTAGTGATTAGATAACATGGCTACAGCTGCAACGGATCAAGCGTGTAGATTGAAAATGAAAATGAATATTAATTTTATACTTCACATGGGCCTAAATAATAGGCTCTTTTAAAAAGTCAAACACTCCCGCCAGGTTCGGAAAAGAGGTTTGCATAGAGAAGAACTGGCAAGAAACTCTGCACTTTTACTCTTTTCAAAAATGTCATTATAATATAATACAACTTTTCTTAAAGTATGAAAAAATATTACATATTTTTAAGATATCTCGGAGGATGATGGGCTTCCATATTCCTAAAATTCCAATTTAATGGTATAGTAAACCTGTGCAAAGGTAAATCCAAAACAAACTTCGGGATCATATTGTAGAAGCGTATACTTAACCCCACAAAGGATCTCTGTACCTTACGCAAACGGTGTGGTACTATTATCAACTTGTGTCCTCCATTTCTAATTGGACGGATTGGTAATGTGTGTAAACAGGCATCCGCTCAAAAGGATTTTTGAAAGTTCACCCCCAAGAGGGGAAAATGAGTTAACGTGACCGAACACACGGATACCTTTAGTATTACATAATAAGCCTCACATAACATTTAACACAGTAATTGTATTACCCGTTCCTCTTGCAGCGACGTATGGAGGCGTATTCTCGCTCAGCTTCGGTGCCTCCATTATTACCTTGTTCGAACTCACGTATTTCATTATATCATTTTCATCTAACATGTTGTGGAGGAAGATGTACAATGCACATGTATCGTGTATCAAATAAATTTAATTTGGAGTATGTTTGGTTTTATTTTTATCTTCCTACGCAGTTAGGCGTAACCCCCTTCCTTTAAGGCGCCCTACGCAATAGGGTATTTGACTTCAATTTTTTTATTACTTTATTATAAAGTAGAATTAAAATAATGACGTGCACTGAAAGAACTAATTAAATCGATCAAATAACAAAAAAGTTATAAGCATTTAAAGATTTGTGATTAGACAGAGATAGCAACATGACATTGTGACGTCACACCGTACCAATGCCATAGTAGCTTCGTGCGACTTCATACAAATTTTCGTTTTGCGAGAAAGGGATAGAAGATCCCCCCACTCCAAAGTTTAAACGCCTGTAACTTTGTAAATCTTCGTTGGATTTTAATATTTCTTTCACTGCACGTTATTATTTTTATCCTAGTTTATAATAAAGTAATATTTTTTATCAAATTCAAAAGAAGTGTAAGACCCCATTAGGCGTAGGCCCCTTCCTTTAAGGCGAACTCAACAGGTCTGCCCGCGAAATTCAAAATTTTCGTGTTTTTTTTTTTTGCAATTTGTACGCTAATTACACATAATAGGCTTACGGCAGTCATTTTGCGAGAATGGCAGTTACTTTTTTACATGTTTATATCAAAATTCTTGCATAAAAATGTCTATCCTAGGAAATTAGTCCGAGTAAAGAGTTTTAAGTGAGCAACTCGCAAATCTCGGATTAATTTCTTTAACTCGACACTTTCCAGCACAGATTTTTATATAAATACGTGAAGATGATCTTGGGATTATCGCAATTTGACTGCCATAAGCCTATTACGTCTTAACAGCTTAAAAATTGCGAAAAACCACAAAAAATTTAATTTCGCGGGCACACCTGTGGTGTGCTCCTTAAAGGTTTGATCAAATAGCGGCTCAAGTGTGACGTGATTTGAGCCCCAATTTATATGGAAGACGAATAGATGTACTCGTTTACACAGGACCCAACGGATCGCGCGAAAATATGTCGCTAGTTTACTGGTGTCAAAAATGTTTGTTTTGACACCAATAGCTTCAGTTGTAAGCCAACCGCACTATTGTCCATGAGCCGCGGTCCACACTTCTCACTATCACTATACTTCTATATTATTATGAATCACTGTACTTGTTGTTAGTCCGCAAGTGAGTTTCCCCAGGGACGACTCCCGCGGATGACTGAGAAAATAGTGTGGTCGCTTGAAAAGGCCTATTTACAACTGCAGTGGACATCCACAGGCAAATATAATGAAAAATAATAAGACTTCTAATCTTGCATCTTTTTACCATTTGGTTAGATCACAGACTAGGTGACTTTATATCTAGTCATCCAGCAAAGTACGAGTACCTATATTTAATACAAAAGGAAAGGAATTAGTTTAGATAAACGATTTCGCGATTTTTCTTGTATGGGAAGATAGTTACGTAGCTGATTTTTGAAACCGGTATCCCGGTATGATGATATTGCAATACTTCTAAAGTAATTGACGCTCAGGAAAAAAAGATCTACGTTCTCAAAGACTGCCAAACTATATTATGTAGAGGGAATCAAACACAGATGCTGGAAAGATGGTAATTTTGTATAGAATGCTCCTAGAGTACTAATGCAGTGTCAGATGATTGCGGTTCAAAGCAGTAATTGCGTTAATAATAATCATAGTAAGTTACTATGATGCAAAAATAAAAAATTCAAATACTTTGCTACTGAAAAAAAAAACAGAATGTTACCCCATTCATAATTATTAATTTTGACTTTTGTTAAATTCATATTATGAAACAACGGTAACCATGGACGCTAAGATTTGGAACCCTCTTCCAGCCTCCATGTTCTATGTAAGTACGATCTGAGTGCCTTCCAGTAAATAATGAGTAAGCATTTTAGGATATTGATAGGAAAATTCCTAAACAACTCTTAATTCTACTTATATTCAAAGCTTCTGATTTTTCCACAAAGTGTAATGACCCGCAATTATTGGCAGGTAACGCCCACTTTGTGGATCTAATTGCTTGGAAACTCTTACTCAGTTCGTTATTGGATAAACTTTCATTTTCAACAACTTTGCTGTGTTGGTTTTTAGGGTTCCATCCCAAAATGTTAAAATATATGGAACCCGTATGGTGCGACTTCTGTCAGCCACAAACGATTTTTTGAATTAACTAAAAAGCTATCTTTATAATTACCTACAATTGTAAGAATAATTGTAGGTAATAGTGGCCGAACCATTGCAATAATAAAAATTGTTTATATTTAAAAAGAGGGGAAAACAGGGTCGTCGAAATTTTAAAGTGTAGAAAAAGAAGTAACTGTACACTGTGAGGTATTTTAATATGAAACGACTTTACCTATACATTTTTAGACGATTTTTATACACAATAATTTTTAATATTTTTGACAAATTGTCGAAAAATCGTACTATGTAGAACCTTATCTCTATCATTCGAGTAAAATGGAAAGCGGAAGATAAAGATTTTAAAAACAATCGTATCTAGAGGCGATTTTCAAATAGTTACTTGAAATTAGAAATAATAGTTCCTGTTATGAATTAACAACAGATAAAAAAATTAAGTTATAACCTTTAAACTAAAACTACTCCTTGTTTTATTTGTACACCATACTAATACTATGTAAATTTGTAAATGAGATTATGCTAAAGTTTCCACGTGCGCAAAGTAGGTACCTAATACTGGAAATAACTTTTTTTAGTCTAAATAAAAAATAGGTAAATCTAAGCACATCGTATGTACGAGTAGAAGGTGAATTTTCATATTGAAAGGAAATGTTTTCTGCATTCACTTTGAAATTTTGGGTCCAATTTTACTCTTTTACGAACTCAATATTTATAAATCGGAACTGAAATTTTTCGCTTCTTACTAAAGTTTAGATTTTAATATTGGAGGGTGAATCCGAGTGGAATGGGCGCTTTTCAATCCAATGAGTTTCTAATTAAGCCCTCAACAAATTGGCATCAACCCTCGCAAGGTTTTTCTTCACTTCAAAGAAATTTTATTTAATTGAGTGTTTAGGGTTGAAAATTTATTAACTCAATGAAATGTTACGGTTATTGTGAAACTTCGCTTCTTCTTCATTAACGCTGAAAAACCAAAGAAATAGGAATAAATTCTAATAACTTTCTAAAAGAAAAAGTGTAAAAGAAAATTATATTTTTTGGAAGCACAATAATTAGAAGTTTCATAAATCCTTTTTGTTAAAGGGCTTTGACATGACGATAACTTTTGTGATAAAATACGGTAAGTTAAGAAAGTGCCTATGATTTTATGGTATATGTTTATATTTATTTAAATCATGGTGCGTTCTTCAACTTTCATTATGCCCCCATCTTTTGTTCCTTTTTTCACCAATTATATTTATTCTAGGTCTTTATCTGATTATCTATTTTATATAGATAACCATGGATTACCGCAAAGTAATCTGAAGTGCTTTTATCCTTAATAATTTTATTTAATTAACAAAGTATACTTTAACTACTACCATTTGAAACTTTAATTAACTTAATGTTACCCTAAGTACAATAGAAGTCTTTGCCTAAGTATGAAGTCTCAGAAACTAAATCAATCAAAACTTTACTTAATGGAAATTAATAATTCTTATCATAGCAGTTCAATAAAAACGAAACAGATACCTCATCAATCATAATTACAAAGTTATTGACATGGTATTAGAGGTCCCCAACGTCCATTGCTATTACCTAACGTGTACTTCATGCCCGACCTTTGCTACTTCAGTTTCGGCTTCGGATTATGTTCCGATTTCCTATTTTCCGATTTCAGTATCTAGAGATAGCATATTTACTTCAGTACTTTCTGTTACTATTGTTGTTGTTGTTGTTTCTGTTTCTGTAAGCTTACATACTTAATCTTACTGAGTAACTCTAAGTATTCAGTAAGTATTCGTATGAAGTACTGGTACTAAGAAACTATGCAGTATGTAGTATTGGAAACTTTAATTCCGTGCTTTCAGAAATGTTCAACCGCATGGTAGCGCAAATTTTCAAGCACTTCTGCAAACACTGCACCCTCCACGGCTTCTACTACTACTACTGCAGCGCCTCCTGGGCAGTCCACTTTATCTGGAGCATCATCATCGGCTCCAGCCTCGTCCTGTGTATCTATCTCAGCCATATGATCTGGGGAAAATTCGTTGACAATCCTACGTTTACTGTTGTAAGTTACTACTAAGGATTTATAAACCTGCATTGTTTGTCCGTTTTTTTTAGTTACATGAAATATATTGTTATTTGTATATCAATGTATCCAGAAGGTGAACTTTAGCTGAAAGTATCTTATAACTCTACAAATAATGGAGTACGAGTAAAATATTGACGCTTTTTAGAAAAAATAGATAGATAGATAAACTCTTTATTGCACACCGCAGAATAAAAATATAAAAAAGAAAGAAATTAATGAAATACAAACAAACTTAGAAGTACAATTTGGCGGCCTTATCGCTACATAGCGATTTCTACCAGGCAACCAATAATGTGAAGGAATATTTGAAACTGGATACGCGGTTGGTGGTGCCAGAATAAATAAATAAAATAAACTACTTACAATAATATTATATATACTTGTACATATCTACATAATATATTATATACACACACATATATATATACATAAAATAATATATAAGTAATACGAATTCAATAAAAATAAAAATAATCCTCAAATCGTGAGACTCGTGAGATGTCGTGAGACTCTCACACATTGCAAAAGATAAAAAACTTCTTAGAAGTTTAGTTTTCCAATAAGATATGGTATCATCATAGAAGAGAAAACATTGGAAAATAGAAATTGGGAGCAGCATAGTGAAGGCAAGAAATAAAAAGATTTCTTCATTTTTTCCAACAATTAAAATCTTGTACCAATTATGACTTAGGGTTAGAAATATTTATTATTATATTTCATTTCGCTTCATTTTTCAGATAATTATCGACATGGTAGTACCTTCTATTGTACAGGCACTTTTCGCGCTTTTAGAATTAAGTCACTCAATTGATTTTTGTTTTCGTGTGGGTAGTCCCACCGATATTATATATTCTGTGGTCTCACCAGCCGTCGTCATTCTTTTATTGTGCGAGGCACCGCGCGCACGCTCCGGCTGCCATTAAAATAAATTATTATAAAGAAAATAAAAATATTAGAAAACTTAGTAAAGCATAGACGTAATACAGTGTTGTGTTCATCGGACGAGAATACATGTAAGTCTTACTATGTATTTTTATTATTTACGTAATAGTGACGTTCCCTGTGAGTGTGATATTGTAATTAACCAAATTCCTAGCGGGTAATTGCGGGTTGCCACGATGGATTAACTCTTTTTAGTAAATGTGATGTGAAAATACATAATATAGTTGAAACACTCACGGACCTAGCAAAAGTAAGCTTTCCTCGCGGTTAACTGCGGGTTAACACGTTGGAATTGCGTAATATTTAGCAATTAGTAATCAAAATAGTGAACAAAGACTTGTGTATATTTTCTCGGGCCTAGCGTCTTAATACTTTCCTGGCGGTTAACTGCGGGTTAACACGATGGATATACGTGATGCATAGTAATTAGTAATCAAAATAGTGAACAAAAATTTGCGAATACTGTCACGGGCCCAGCATCTTAATGCTTTCCTGGCGGTTAACTGCGGGTTAACACGATGGATTTACGTGATGCATAGTATTTAGTAATCAAAGTAGTGAACATACATTTGTGAATATTGTCACGGGCCTAGCATCTTTATGCTTTCCTGGCGGTTAACTGCGGGTTAACACGATGGATTTACGTGATGCATAGTAATTAATAATCAAAATAGTGAACAAAAATCTGCGAATATTGTCAACGGCCCAGCATCTTAATGCACTCCTGGCGGTTAACTGCGGGTTAACACGATGGATTTACGTGATGCATAGTATTTAGTAATCAAAGTAGTGAACATACATTTGTGAATATTGTCACGGGCCTAGCATCTTTATGCTTTCCTGGCGGTTAACTGCGGGTTAACACGATGGATTTACGTGATGCATAGTAATTATAATCAAAAAAGTGATCAAAAATCTGCGAATATTGTCAACGGCCCAGCATCTTAATGCATTCCTGGCGGTTAACTGCGGGTTAACACGATGGATTTACGTGATGCATAGTATTTAGTAATCAAAGTAGTGAACATACATTTGTGAAAATTGTCACGGGCCTAGCATCTTTATGCTTTCCTGGCGGTTAACTGCGGGTTAACACGATGGATTTGCGTGATGCTCAGTAATTGGTAATCAAAGTAGTGAACAAACATTATTTAATATTGTCACGGGCCTAGCATCTCTGTACGTTCCTGGCGGTTAACTGCGGGTTAACACGATGGCGTTGAGTGATGCTTAGTAATTAATAATCAAAATAGTGAACAAAACCCTTGTGAATAATGTCACGGGCCTAGTGTTTTTATACTTGCCTGGCAGTTAACTGTGGGTTAACACGATGGGTTAGTATAACGTTACACAATTGACTTCTTTATGGTATCAAAACCTTTGGATGATAACCCGATCGCTTTCTTTTATTAGAAAATGAGCCGCAATAATTAAATTACAAACTGCGTTCGATATCGCGCTCATCCTGGCCGCAATAGACGCCACCGCCATCGACTTCTGTGCCCGTAGACCCGGCACCGTCACAACATATTGTATGTACCGAACAAAAACCGAAATAAAAAAGGTTTACAAAACAAAGCAAAGGAAAAGCTATTGAAGGAATTTGCTGTCCCGGATAAATGTAAGCTCCAGCATTTAATCCAGAAATATATGCTGCTATCGAGGATACCCTAAGGGCTCATGATAAAGAGCTCTAGACCCGGCAGCCTTGTTTAGAAATCACAGCTATAAACAGAGCTATAACTATGCAACCGACCAGTATGACAAAGTACAAGCAATGAAAATCTTGTCGGATGGCTGCCACTTACTCACAGATCTTTCCTATATGGAAGTAAGAACGAAACTTATCACTCCGATACTGGACAAGTCTTTTCTGGATGTAATACAAAGTCTTAAAAGGGACAGATCCACTGAAACCTCTCGCCCTCGTTACCGGGGAAATTGGTCCGGCCCTCCTTGCTCCAGTCGTAAGGCAGGGGGGGGGGCGGCGGATTGGATCGTATCGGGTGCATTACACACACTACTGACGAACAGCGGCGTAAACGCTACCGATTCGCAGGTCGTCTTCGAAAACGACGACCACCAACAAACGCGGCAGTAATACAGCATGCCGATAGGCTACAACACTATTACTCCTGTTGGCTTAGTACGGCAAAAATCCCTGGTGTTCTGGGACATGGGACATGGGACTCGTAACGGTTAACGCATGCCGTTCACCCGCCAATTAGTGGTACAAAATGTTACTCCTCACAATACTGTCTCGATAAAACATCGTAAAGAATTATTTATTTCGAATATCTTTTAGCTCGAAAACCAAACGGCGATTATAGATTTATTCTGAACTTCAAAAAGCTCACAAAATGATACGTACGCGGTACAAGTTTAATGCAATAACCCTACGCGTTGAGCTCAGCTCTGCGAACTTTCAAAAAAGTAATAAAATAAGTAGTTTACTTATTAGGATACGGTGGTTTTAAATCTATTATGATAGTTTACGTATAGGGCACACCTTCGAGGGATGCCTTAGAAATGTAAAAAATACTACCCACTTGCGTCATGGTTTAGGTTCCATTACTAAATATGAGAATCCCTGCAGAGTCATTAGTTTTTGGGTTTTATTTACAATTCTAAGGACGTGAGGATTTCACTTCCATCAGAAAAACGTTACAATATTTTAATTTAAAAGAAAAGTTTTCTCGCCTGCCAGTTTGCACTATTAGAGACTTGGCCATTTTAATGCCCATTTAATAGGTACTCTTACGCCGGCCTGCCCAGCTGTAAGATATGGTCGGTTATGTACCAAAACACTGGAGAGGCAAAAAATTCTGGCTCTCAATTTACACCAAAATTACGACGAAAAAATAAAAACCTAATAATGATATCCTTCCAAACTTACAGTGGTGGTTGGCGGACACTCTTACCTTATTAAACACCCTTGCAGTTCTTAATTTTGACGATGGGAGGAATTCAGTTTCCTCACCTTAGTGAATTAAAAAGATCCATTCGGCAATGATGCGAGGAACGAAATATATTTTGGTTTTTTTTATCGTAATATATAAAAACAAAAGACAATGTAAAAGCTGACCAGGAATTTCATCGAGAAAATCCTAATACATTATAATGGTAACTATCATTATCATTCGGAGAAGCAACAATTGACCTTTTCGTTCCTTGCACTAATGGGAAATTTAAAAATTACGCATCTCGGAGACAAGATCCTAATTCTCTGACAGGAGATGCATTTAAATTATGTTATAAATCAATGATTGTTTTTTACGCATTTCCACCAGTTTCAGTGGCTTTAAAATGTTAACAAAAAATTTAATGGATCAAGCCGAGGATATCTTAGCATTGCCCTATTGGCCATCAGAACCTTGGTTTCCCTTGTTAATGAGGATCGTTCAAAACGAAACTATATTTGTTATCCCTAATTTCAATATTAGTTCGTACTCTTCCGGGACCTCACCGTCCCGAGAAGAATCTTACCCTGAAATTCACAACAAGCGGAACCCCAGGGATGACATAAGGCTTTATTATGGCATCCTTGTCCAAAAATACATTATAATTATGGTGACAGTTCTATCGTATCAATAACCATAGCCTTTATGAATTGTCAGCTTCATCCATTGTAATTTTTCTCACAGAACAGTATAATAATGGAGCTGCGTATGAATCATTAAATACTCATCGCTCCGCGTTACCGCTGTTTTTCGGTAGTGAATAACCTATCTAGTATCGATCAAATACAACGCTTACTTAAAAGCGCTTATAAGTTAAAACCATTAAAACCAAAATATTTGTTTACTTGAGATCGTATAAAATTTGTTTGCCAAATAGGACTATGGGGACCTTACGTTAGAAAATATCACGGAAAAAATTAGTTAGTTATTTTACTTGCGCTCTTTACAGCACACTTGCAAACTTTCTCACGTATAAAACTAGAGAATTTAATAGTAAACGGCCCCTCAGGCGTAATGATGATGACGAAATTAAGGTATCAACAATAGAAATATCTTTACCCTATTTTGTAGAAAATAGATCAATATCCTATCTTCATAAAAGATTACATATTTGTCACGGAGCAAATTAGGCCATCAACGTCAATTCGCTAATTTTAACGCATAAAAGCCCAGACCGGCAACTCCTCAAACCATCAGTAGATGAATAAAGTGTTGAGCGAAAGCGTAGTGGATGTGTCGACGTTCGGCGCGCACCGCACGCGGCACACCACCGCCACATCTACGGCACATGACTCCGATATATTGATCGTTAGATGTTATTAGAAAAACAGCTTACTGGACTAAACGTTCGCAAACATAATAATATTGTCCTTCGTGTACTAATTTAGCAGCCGTTAACTGAGTATGATTGATAAAACATTAGAGGGTAATGTTATTTTCTGAACTGATGATTAATTGATTAATGAAATAGATTCTTATTTCTTGTGTACCTTAGAGACGTTGTGTAAGGTTTATTCTTTAAATAAACGTTGATTTACCATGATAAACACACTAACATAGTTACAGTTTTTTACCTTCACAAAATTTTCGTCTCTAAACATCTACCATGTCGATAATTATCTGAAAAATGAAGCGAAATGAAATATAATTAATGATCAAACGAACTTGCAAAGTGAAGTTCGATCATAATTATATGAATTCGCTTCATTTGAAGATATAAACACCCTCCCTCCCAACCCTAATCAGAAAATTTTGTGTTACTCTAAAATAATGACGACGGCTGGTGAGACCACAGAATATATAATATCGGTGGGACTACCCACACGAAAACAAAAATCAATTGAGTGACTTAATTCTAAAAGCGCGAAAAGTGCCTGTACAATAGAAGGTACTACCATGTCGATAATTATCTTCAAATGAAGCGAATTCATATAATTATGATCGAACTTCACTTTGCAAGTTCGTTTGATCATTAATAATAGGCATTTGGAAAACAGTGTGTAATCTTAGCTATGCTTTCCCGAGTTCCTTTGATCTCAATACAAAGCAAACTATGAAACTCAATGTGTCGAGGAAAATGACAAGCCCTTATCCCAGGGACCGGTTATTTAATGTTCCTCCGGGGAAATTCAGAAAGCGTTGATATTTTCCGGCTCGGTTATTACATCGCGATGGTTTGGCGTTAGCTATATTAAATGTTGAGAATTGGAATATGATGAATTTGGATATGATTTTTTCATTGGATATTATTTTTTCATTTCTAGGGTTCTACGGCACTTCAAATGAGGAAAAAACCCCTAAATGATAATTTTCTCATTAAACTTTTTACAGTACTTTTCTCACTGAGATATAATTAGAGCGCATAGCGCGTGATATTTATTTTAAGTTTTGTCTGGTCCATTTTTCAGTGACGGCATTTTTTTTACGGCTTTTAATTCGTTTCTTTAAGAAGTTAAAGAAAGAGGCAGTAAAAGTCTAGATTAATTTTTTTCTACGCAGGTGGAATCCACTCACTACCCGATAGACCGAATTCCATTTCCCGCAATCACTGTTTGTGACCCGGAGTTCGCTTACGTACCGAACACGTACAATATTACGGACATATTGTAAGTATTACCTAACACACATTTTGGTGAGAATGATACATCAAAATAAGAATAAAAACGTGTGCTTGTAGTGTATAAAAAACTGTTCTTTATAATAAAGAATTAGTAGAAAAGGAGCGAGGAACGCGACGTAGTTCATATTATTATTATTGTTTACTGAAGCATTTACTTATGTCTGATTTTTATTGCTTAAATAGTAGCTTAAATAGTGACAATTTTTATTGCTTAAATAGTACTTGTAACTGAAGTTTCTTCAATAAACAACTTATTATTACTCGTTATAATATTGGTTTATTTCAAATTCTTTTTATTTCTTCTAGAAAACTCCGTGGCTACAACGATTTCGAGATAAACAAATACTACGAAAGCTTCGCCAACATCAAAAGGACCGACTTTGTTGTTGAAGATAATGTGAAAAAGATACATTCCACCCTTGAGGACTTGGGATACACACACGACATTGTTATCAATATGGTACAAGTATAATGACGTCATAGTCTTATATAGTCCCTTAGCGCGCTGTGGCGTTTTCGTGTTCAATTGCTGTTCGTCAGGTTTGGTGGGAGGCTTCGACCGGGGCTAGTTACCACACTAATAAATAAAATAATACCAGCTAGTAATTGGGCGTTTAGTAACTTTGTAGCAACTGATAAAAACACTTTCAACTGCATTATTGTAATGCGTCCAAGAACAAAATTATGACGTGTGTCGACACAATAGACACTCGTATTTACCTACCTTGGACCGGGTGCCAAAAATTCTTGTTTTACCACCAACAGCAAGGCCACTCTGTAATTCTCTCAACAGCCACCTTTTGACGAATGGCGCTACTGTTTGAAAAAAGTTCACGTAAATCGTTCAGATGCCCGTATCCTGAGTTTTGTTATCAGTGGTCAAAACAAAAATCGTGAAAGAAAACTTCTTTAGGCAATCTGCATAGAATCTCATTGCTGTCTGAAATTCTTTCTTATGCCTTGTAAATGAAGTACTGTGCAAAATTCCAGCGTTGATCTTAGTGATAAAGCAGTGGTTTAGGAAGATAGGATGGTCAGCAGTTTTCCAGATTCCTGTTTCAATAGACTCACTGTGAGGAAATAGAGATTGTACGTGTGTTTATGCATATTATAGCTTGCTCTTTACAGTGGTCAAAAAACAAGCTGTAGCAGGTATACAGTTTTGCAACACAGGAGAAATATCAACATTTTTTTTGCATTTTCATTACCACTAATAAACATTAAACATCAAAAAATGAAATATAATATTCTGCATAGTTCAAAAAATATCTCGAAATTCCTTTCTTGTCTCAATTCAAAGACTTTTTACGAGTCGTAAAACAAAATAATAAAACTGTGACATAAAGTGTTTGAATTATATCTTGGACACTGAGCGAAGTTGAAATAGTATGTTTCATTACAAGTGCGGAAAGGCTGTTATTGCAAAGAGTTCCGACAAATGTCTACCCAAGCCGAGGCGCAGCCGAAAGCGAGGGTTGACAGTCGGAACAAGTTGCAATGACGGTTCCGCACGTGTACTGAACGATTATTTTTAATACAGTTGCGAAAAAATGAAGCAATTTAATAAAATAATAAAAACACAATAAACTCAACTAACTTAACATTTTCTGAAAAACTATTTGCTTTTTTCTCTTCTCTCCACGCAATAAATTCGTCGTATGTAGATATGTAGCGACTTTTTGACTTTTCCGGTAAAATGTTCTCCGAAGCATTTTGTGCAACAAACAACTAAACTCGCAAAGAAAATTTCTGAAAAATGGCGCCAACCGTAGAATATAAGCAGTTTTTTTTTCTTCACCCATTCTGGTGATTTAAAAAAAAAATAAAAAAAAATTTGGTCATAGACTAAATAATATTCTGGTACGCAAAGGGAACTATGCCCATACAGCCAAGTCTTCAGTAGAATTTTTTTTATTGAAATGAAAATGAAATTTAATGAGATGAAATGAAACCTAACCAAACTCATTCAATCAAATCTGATATTGAAACAAATTAGTAGCTTCTTTTTACCCGACTGCAAGAAGGGTTATGTTTTTCGCGCGTATCTTGTATGTATGCATGTAAATTTCTTTATGACCACGTATCTTCCAAACGGCTGGATGGATTTTGACGTTAATGGTATCGTTAGATTCGTCTCATTAACCCAAGTGTTCTTAGATAGGTTTTTGAAAATAAAAACCAAAATGGCGGATTTTGGGCCTAAAATTGTCAGTCATTTACAAAATATTTATAACCAAACCTATCGAGTGGGGTATCAAAATGAAGGGAATTACAAGGAGATTACAAAAATATAAATAAGTCATATGTTTCGAATTAATTTGGAATTATAAACAGTCGATCAATGCGTTCAAAATGGTAATATTTGTAGTTTTTGATAGCGTTAATCTTGTATTGACCAATTGTGTGTCGTACTTTATATTGTGCATTTTTACTTGGTATATCATAGCATAAATCGAAAACATAATTTAATGTAATCATTAAACAATTATTTAACATCTATCATTTCGCTACTCGCGCTAGATGGCGCTGTGTGTACTTTAAGACGCGCTCCACTTTGTCGAACGATGTTTTTCCCGACCGAGCGTCGTGAGTTAGATACGCCTGAGCCCTAAACGTACACGAACTACACCTATGAAATGTTACTGGTCAGCTTATATATTTCCGGGATAAAATCCAGGTTTGCGTTTGACGACACTGTTTACAACTTTTACTTCTTCCAAGTGACTGACTGACTTGAACCGACATAATATAATATATAACCAAATATACCCACTTTACGTCTTTGACATTGTGTAGATAAAAGTGCTTAGGTTTCGCTCGTAAAGTGTGGCAACTAAAAAGCCTGAAATAAAATAAATAATTAAAAAAATCAAAAAACCCGACTGCAAAAATGTCAACTAAAATGCAATAACTTAAAAGACTGAAACAAGGCGGACAACGAAAACAAAATTATAATAAACTTAAAACGATGCAATTTTTACTTCATTTTAACAAACAACATTATGAGCTAAAAATTGCATCGTTTTAAGTTTATTATAATTTTGTTTTCGTTGTCCGCCTTGTTTCAGTCTTTTAAGTTATTGCATTTTAGTTGACATTTTTGCAGTCGGGTTTTTTGATTTTTTTAATTATTTATTTTATTAGAAATATACGTATTTGCATGAATCATAAAAACTTCTATGAATTTTTTTAGTAAAAACTTCATGGTTGGTTTTTCTTTTTAATAGACATTATTTTGACAGTTGGGAAAGATAACGCACGAGTTCGGGAAAGGTAAAAAAAAAGCACGAGTATGTAATAGCCCACATCCCGAACGCTATACGTCCCTGCAATACGCCACTTTTTGAGCAACTGTATTAAAAAAGTCATTTCGTTCCTCCAGAGTTGCAACCCTCTTTAAAGTTAAATAGAAAATATACGACAATGTGGTCGATTCTGTTGTGCAAAATCTCTAAACTAAACTAATTTTAAATAGTGCTATCCTTTTCAAACTGATCGCGATGGAAAAGGATAGCGCTATTTTAAATTAGTTTAGTTTAGAGATTTTGCACAACAGAATCGACCACATTGTGTTTAATTTATAGCATTTTGCATAACAGTTGACAACTTTAACGCTATTTAAAGCTTGCAGATTACAGTTCAGACAAATCTGGTTTGGTTTTTTGCGTTTCGTACTGCGATTATATCTAGACCTACGTGATAATGCAGGGCATACGTATAAGATAATCTCGTTCTACAGCATACGTCGGTTAATAGTTTCATAGTTGTTGAATTAAAGTTATAAATAATAAATAAATATATAGAGGACAACATCACATACATTGCTCCGATCCCATAGTAAGTAGCTTATGCACTTGTGTTATGGAAATCAGAAACAACGAAGGTACAGTTGGTTATAAAAGTAAAAGTTTGTACTGTGTGTGTGGGTGTGCGTGTGTGTTTGCTTGGCTTTATTCCTCCTTTGTGCCGTACTTAATTACTTGTGAACCGAATTGGCTGACATTTTGAATGGACTTCGAGTATACCCTTTAGTCTTCTCTATTACAAGAAATCTATGTTTCTTAAAATAAACAGACGTGACGCACGTTCAAAAGCAACTGATATCCCCTAACACAATTCCTTTTAGCCACATATTGTGTTTTAAATCGTATACCTATTCAATCTTCTGTTGTTATTGTATGGTGATCGTAGATGACTGTGCATTAGCTACTAATGGTGCCGCCATTCATAAAATAGGTTTCACCTACGTCATACAATGTATCAAATATCACATCATCATTTGTGAATAAAAGAATATTTTCCAACCCGAGCTCTTGGTCCTAGAATGCTGAATGTATAGAAGGTTCCTTCAAGATGTGGACAAAGCGTACAGAAGGATTTTAAGAAATTCTCATGGAATTACTCGAGTGAAGGAGTATTTTACATCTGTCTCCTTGTCTTGTCCCTAAGTGGATATCTGCAATGCTTGAGAGTTCATCATAACATTCTCGACCATGTACGAGTACTAAGTCCGCCATCCCACAATTGGCAAGCATGGTGGGCTATGGCAAAACCCCTCCCTCAAAAGAAGTTTTTTTTTTTCAGATTAAAAAGCCTTGCAGTATTCTGATACAGGAATGCGTGTGGAGGTCCAAGGTCGTGGACTGCTGCAAGATGTTCCGGGAAGTCTTCACCATCATGGGGTATTGCTGCCAGTTCGATACATCATACTTCAGGTAGATAGCCTTTATCATATTCAATGCCATAATGATCACCAGATCCCATACTTTTTGGATATTTGGAGACCATAAACCTTTTTAGGGTTTTATTTTATGCAAAACAATGATAAAATGAGTAATATGTTCACCTTATGTTAACTCATACCCATGTCAAATGCAGTATAACCCACAAGTTTGTGTTGCAATATCATACGGCACACTACACTGCGCTCAGCATTCTTTGCCAAGTAATCACGTCGGTGTCTCAAACCAATATACAGTGTCACGGTAGAATAACTGATAATATATTACAGTTTCACGGTAGAATAACTGATAATACATTACAGTTTCACGGTAGAATAACCTATAATACATTATAGTTTCACGGTAGCATAACTGATAAAACATTACAGTTTCACGGTAGAATAACTGATAATACATTACAGTTTCACGGTAGAATAACTGATAATACATTACAGTTTCACGGTAGCATAACTGATAATACATTACAGTTTCACGGTAGAATAACTGATAATACATTACAGTTTCACGGTAGAATAACTGATAATACATTACAGTTTCACGGTAGCATAACTGATAATACATTACAGTTTCACGGTAGAATAACTGATAATACATTACAGTTTCACGGTAGAATAACTGACAATACATTACAGTTTCACGGTAGAACAACTGACACTGCGGTAGTACCCAGACGAACTCTGCAAGAAGAGTCTTATCGTGCAGTTTTTCTCAATACGTCCACCGCTAAGCAGCTGATAATTTTTATTATTCACAATGAATTTTCATGACACTATATATGTCCCAAAAATAATTGTATTAATTTCGCTGTAACACGAAAGCATCATCAGGAGAAGAGACTCAACTAAGTGTATTTGTTTGGCACAATTGTTTTTAGTGAATATAAATTCACAAAGTATGGTGCCAGATTTAATCCAATGCAAATACTCGTGTCAACAGCTGGCGCCACGTGTACGCAAGTTCAGTGGCCTTTAACAGGATATTGGCTCGAGGGGACTTGTTTCACTGTAACGAAGCAAAATTGAATTTTCAGTTTTAATTAAACGAGGTAACTTATAGCGGTTGGTTTGTGACATTAAGTAGACCGTAGACCAGGAGTAGAAATCGCCCTTTTTGTATGTCGATGATGACTTATATAAATATAACTGCATACTTAACGCTTGTTTGTTGTAACAGTTGTTTCAATCCGATCGAATCGGATATGCCTTGCCTTTACGCAGCAGTTTTCTAAGGACTTTTCCGAGTCGAATACGAAAAGATTAAGGCAATTCGCTATCACTCCCAGGGGTTTTCGCCATGTATAATATTGCTGATGTTTAATAAAACCCATTTCAGAGAACAATCAGGACAAATAGCAACATATTTCGGTACGGGTATAGAAACGTCGGAGGCCCTTGAAATTGTTGTGAATAGTCAGAAAATATTTGCTAACGGAAGCTCTGCCGACAGCTTTGTGTATGTGAGTACAGAATGATTTAAATAAAGATAAAATTACAAATTTTAAAAACCCCCGACACAAAAAATAAAATATAAAAAGTAACAAATAATATTAAAACCTATTATAATAATTATTATCGTCGTATGTAATATTAAGTACGTTCATATATTTTGTAATTCAAGCGTCGTCGCGTCGTCTGGGGACCGCTAAAGTTTATGAAGTCTTTTTCAACTATTATCTATAACTTATTAATTATTACGTTGCGACGTTGACGGTTGTGTCGATTGTGCGAATTTTCCGGAGTCTGCGATCCCCCGACACAAAATAAATTTCATGAAAATCGGTCCATCCGTTTGGGAGCTATGATACCACAGACAGATATACCCTTAAACGGGTCGGGGGTTAAAAAGGAGAGAGTTAAATTAGTCACATACGAGTATAACGTGTAACTCTTGTACACTATGAAAGCCGTAGTACGTCGTGGTTCTGACTCTCTGAGGGAATTCCGTCTCCAGTATTGGCACGGTGGTTTAAAGTGATGATGATCATGACCGTTGTTCCAGCTATACGTATTCGACCAGCAAAACAACCTCACACTGTTGGACAGCTCAATCACCCTGACTCCGTCCACGTACTTCGACATCACGGTCTCCGTGTGGGCCATCGACTCCTCAGAGGAAGTCCAGTCATTGCCGCTGGAGAGTCGGAAGTGTTTTTTGGCAAAAGTAAGAAAACCTTGGCCTTACAACGGCCAACAAATAAAATGTGTGTCTATGTGTGCGAGGGCAATGGATACTTTATAGAGGGTGGTCGGAATTAACAGGCCCAAAAATTGGATAAGAAGCATCGAACCTTAAAACGGTTCAGTGGTTCATATTTGTATACTTATTGTTTTTTTTATTTGATTTTCAGGACACGAAAATACCCTCGAATTCGTACCAAGTGTATATGACGATATTTATAATGAGAAAAGTGGTGCAGCATTGCAGATGTGTGCCGTTCAATTATAAATGTGCGCAGTGTTAAATTATTTCTCCTTAATTCAAAACCTAGATTCAACAATAATATAATTAGAATAATGAGGTTTTATACTCCAACAGATCACAGCTAATTTTTTTTCAGTGATTATTTCCATTGTTTGATGCACATTTCTTAAATTTATCTATCACCGCAGTAAAGATTTTGACTGATTACCTTGTTAAAATCGAATACTTAAGGGCGATGGGTACCATCCGGGCGCGAAAATTCAATTTTTATTTAGTTTTTCGCTCAAAGTGGGCTAAATATGAATCGAAAGCTAATGGCAATGTGTTTTGCGGGCACAACATTTATGCATCTACATGTTTTTAACAAAAACTCTGGTCAACAATACTCATTTACTTCATATTGGTTCCCGATAGCTCGAAATCTGGGAAACTGCAACAAAATATCTTTCGGGAACCAATATGAGATGAGTGGGAACTTTAGAGCAATGTTTCTATTAAAACATGTAGATGCATAAAAAGTAGGCCCGCAAAATGCATTGCCATAAATCTACAATGTGTAGTATTTGCGAAAAACTAAATAAAATTTGAATTTCACGGGTTGGTAGGGCCGCAACACCTTAACTCCCTTTAAGGTCGAAATCTTAGTAATCAAAGAGACGATCGCCTTTATAACAGTCGTTATTACTATAATGGCCTGTCGTGAGCAGACTATTCAATTACCGTTAAAATTATCTATTTTCATTTCAGTCGATGAATTTGAAGTGGAAAACTATCCTATTTGCACTTGGGAAAGACTACATTGTATTTATCAAACACTAAGTAAGTATATCAACTATTATTGCCTCTCAAAATATTACTTTTGAACAGAAGTTGCGATTGACTAACACCTCTCTACAGTCTGCTCTAGTCATGGGATTGTTTTAAGAATACATTCGCTCTAAATCCACTATTCTGGCCAATTGTGAATCGTTAGGATCCTTTGACGCGAAATGCACACTTTTTTGCAAACTAGTGTCTACGTATAAGCAAATTTTTCGCTAAAAAGTATATATAAATTGAAGTATAAATACATAGTACCTAATGGTTCTTTTACTGTAGCCCGTAATGATTATTTGCTATTGCGTTTAGTGAGCGAAACTATATTGGTACCGCAATTACATCATAAGGTATTTTGTGGTGTTACAGATAGAGTCCAGAGTGACGTGCGTGACTTTATTAACCAATGCTATCAGAAGTGCGATTACGTACAGTACGAAACTGAAGCAGAGTACGTCAAGGTTAATAGAGAGGTTGAGTAAGTACTGTATTCAAACAACGTATTCACGTTTCACAGGTGCGAACGGATCTTGTCCTTATTAGAAGGTTGTATTTGAGTTAAAAAAATATGGATGAAGCGTAAAATAACTAGGGTTTCTACCCAAGATCTCCAACTAGGAGAAAATAACAACATGAGTAGAGCAAGGTCTTATTTACAAGCTTCTTAACAACATACTTTGAAAGTATTTTTAGGTACCGTAGACACACATTTATAAATCAACGTTAGTTCTTACAAATGTGCCCTGGTAGTATATACAAGACTTTTTCTCGATTTTTATACATGTTACTGTTTCTATCTTTACCTAAAATAGAATGTCGAGAGGCTGGCTAAGTGTTACCAAAATTATTTCAAATATGTATTTTTGTGACAATGCAATTTTCCAAAGCACCAATCATGAACAAAAATCTTTTTTTCATCGTACGCAAAGACTTACGGCACTTGTGTAAATGCCCAAGTTTGTAATCTTACCAAAGACACGGAATATATAATATCGCAAAGTAAAGGCATCATTTATGACACTAATCGCTGATTTAGCGATGATTTAACAAGACCGCGACAAAAACAGGTCCAATTTATCTCTGAGGTTAGAAGCTTAGAGTGTCGTTGGCAAGATCGATGCTTCCTTGTTTATCAGAACGGTTTTTGCAGTTTGCCGATATCCGGGGTTATGGGCAACTCGAGTTAGATATTATGAAGTTAAAGGATCAATGACAGTGATATTGATTTTACGGTATTGGTTAGAATTAATTACATTTTCTACATACTATTAAAATGTCAATTACTTAAAGTGGCACAGCGGGCTTGTATTCTGGTTCGTCTGCCTTTCAAGCATGCATAATAGAAGGGACAAATCTAGGAAAGTTTTCCTTTATAAAATTAATAAATAAATATATCAGGACATTGCACACACTGCAATGTAGCCCCAAAGTAAACAATGGCTTATGTTATGGGTACTAGATAACTGTTATAAATATACATTGTACATAATATGACACACACAGAAATCACCCAGACACTGGAAAACATTCTTGCTCGAGACACACAAAAGTGTACCACTACTGGGAATCGAACCCACGACCTGCGACGCAGACGGCAGGTTCGCTACCGCTACGCCAATCGGTCGTCAAATTGCTCGTAAAAGAAATAAATAAAATTTTTATAAGCTTACTAGCTGACCCCGCAAACTTTGTTGTGTTATTAGGGATACATAAAAATATCTTACTACCTACGGAACATACACAGAATATTCCATAACAATCGAAAAGAAAGGTCGAGCCGTTTAAAGGAGTTTGGTAACAAAAATTGGCACGAGAATTAAATATATTAGAGACAAGATATTTAACTTGTAATGTATGATTGTTGGTGAATCTTCCAACTTAATTTTGAAGCTGAAATTTGGTGTAGGCATATAGTACTCATGTTAACTGTGTGACGTTATTCTAAATCCAACATGACGGAAACCTAAGATGGCGGATCAGTTATTTTCAAAATACGAGTACTTGGATATCAAATGAAAGGGTTTGTCAAGACTAAAATTGACATGTAAACGCTTTTTTTTAAAAACGTAGTGATTATTTACAGAATAACCAACGATTCTATTGTGGCTACAAAGCTGGATTGTATTGTGTAATTTCTTTCAGCTCAGGGCAGCGAGGCAGTTGTCGTGTGACGATCCATTTCGCGGACAACACGTGTATAAAGTACCGACGCGAAGTTTTGTACACTTGGGACCAAATGTTAGGTTAGTTACGAGTCGTTACTACACGTTAAATTTAGTACGAAATGGGACTTTCACTTTGGGAGAGTGTTTGAAAATACATGTATTTCATTCTGTTTTGGTGTTAAAATATTTACTAGGTGGAAGGATATTTTTGTAGAGTCCGCAGGGACCACCAAGTTTTATTTATTACGCAAGCTTGTATATGATTACGATCTCATCTGATGGTGAGTGACGATGCAGCCAAAGATGTTATCGTACTGACTTGGAAGGAGTAATAGTCCCTTATGGCCTAAATCAATTGGCGGTGCGTATATGCCTTGGTAGGGTAGTAACTGACCATGGCTAAGGGCTGAGTGAAATTAAAATTGCGCCATTGCGCATCAGGGAGGTCGTAAGTATTTGATTATTCTGACGTGAAGCAACACTGTGTTTCGATTTTCTAAAGTACCTACTATAGTTGGTAAAATTTCTGGGCGAATTGAGACTTAAAAACTAATGACCACCCCAATATTGTATGCGCGTCGTATGACATTGTAATACAAATAGTCCTGGGACGCACTGGATCTGACATGACAATATGACAGTATTATATTTTACATCTGACATGGGAAGGCGTTATGTCACTTAACGCTTGTCAATATAAACTTACTTGTTTAGGATTTCTTTTTTGTCATTCTGTCCTAAAACGATGCCATTCATATTATGTAGCTGGTGTGATGTGTCAAAATTGTACAGTGGTTTAATGGAAGAGGATTATTTTTGGGAATACCGAACAGAAAATTCATAATAAAAATTCTTTTGTTGAGTAAATTTCTGAGATTTGTAGGGTAAGTAGCCGTGGCCAAAGTATCTCATTTTTAGGGTTCCGTATCCAAAGGCTAAAAACGAGACTCTATTAAGACATCGCCGTCCGTCCGTCTGTCACCAGGCTGTATCTCTTGATCCATGATAGTTACGCAGTTTAAATTTTAACAGATGATGTAGGATAATTATGCCTTCCGGCTTCTGCATCATCGTCTCGCTACGTTATATAAATAATGGTATGGATTTGTATTATATGCAGAAATAGAGAGTATTATTTTAGGTTTCCTGCAGAGATTTCCATTGGCTTCCATATTATGAATGATAAATGATATAAGAAATGAAACGGTATGTTTACGCACCGCGCCTGTGCACGATGAATCGGCGGGCAACTGCCGGGCCCATCAGAGCAGGCCAGCGGACTCCCACAGGCAGCGGCGGTGGCGGGTCGAAAAAGGCCCGCCAAAAAATTATATTGGGCGATTTGCACTGGGTTTAATCCCGCGGCACAGAGTGACTTACTACTAGGTACTTACCGGCGCATGGAGACAGCCAGCACGTGGAATCCGGGGAGTGTGTTCGTGTAGGATGAATGTAGTGTGTGGTGTCTGCGGTGTTAAATGCAAATAGGAACACACTCTCCCTTTCTTGAGGGATCTTTCGCGGCGGCGGTACGAAATCGCGGGTAGCGAAGTGAGTCCGCGGCGGCGAGGTGTCCCGGTGGCACGTGAGCACAAAAAACAGTGTTCCTGATAGTAAAATGGGCCGCAGCGTTAGAAGGACGCGGCGGCCAACACGGCAAACTAAGGAACTCAATAAATCGGGGCTCGTAAACTAAACGACACGGGCGTGGCCGGCAAATTTCACGCGGGCAACGCGGATTTTTTCAGTCGGCTTGTAGAAACGGACTCGGAGTGGCGGCGTGGCCGGCAAACAACACGCGGGCGAAGCGGAACAAAATGGTACGCGATAAATAGCTCCTCACAAATAATAAGACAGCGCGATGCGGCGTGGCGGGCGACTTTACGCGGGCGAACGCGGCACACACACCGACCGACTCCGTCGGGATTTTGCACCGGACTGGGGCGAGCCAACGCGGCCGGGGCGCGCGCGGGCGCTGGCCGCAAACCGCTCGCGGGAGAGGGGCGTGCAGGCCGTCGACGCGATAGGCCTAGCATAAACCGGAATGCTAGCGTAAAGCGCAAACACCCCCGCCAGTGGACCCAAGGATTTGGGGTCCACTAACCAATGGGCAAGCGGGATAAGGAAGAGACGGCTCGCTGCAAAACCGAATCTCCGACCATTACCTCGGCAACTCTGGGAACCCCATCGGATCCATATATCAATTTAAGAATGCGTCCACGACGCCAGCACAAAGGCAACAAATTAGACTCCTTAACTAGGACAAGATCACCAACCTTAGGTGGGTCGGTCCTGTCGGACCACTTAACGCGCTGCTGCAAGAGATGCAAATATTCTAAATACCAACGATGCCAGAAATTTTGGGTCATCTGCTGTAGCAATTCGAAACGAGACAACCGTGAGACCTTCACGTCCCTGAAGGGGTACTCGGGCAGGGCGTTAAGGGGTTCACCAATTAGGAAATGACCGGGGGTTAAAACTTCCAGGTCATTGGGATCGGACGATAAGGGGCAGAGTGGCCGAGAATTGAGGACAGCCTCAATCTTACAAAAAACGGTAGCGAGCTCTTCAAAAGTCAAAATGGTTTCACCTATCACGCGTCGGAGATGCGTCTTTGAGACCTTGACGACGGCTTCAAAGATCCCGCCCCAGTGGGGACAAGCTGGCGGGTCAAAGGTCCAAGTTATCCCCATCTTGGACATTGCCGTGCCGAGGCCTATCTTATTTTCATTCAAAAATTGGACGACTTCCTTCAAATGTCTATCGGCACCTTTATAGTTGGTCCCACAATCCGATCGGATCAGGTGCGGATAACCTCGGCGTGAAACGAAGCGGCCTAGCGTGGCTACAAAGGCTTCGGTGCTGAGGGCACTCACCAGTTCTAAGTGTACGGCCTTGGTAGCCAGGCAAACAAAAACGCAAAGGTAGGCCTTGAGGGAACGAGCATTGCGGAGGCTGGAGCTCTTGACGAAGAACGGCCCCGCAAAATCCGTCCCGACCGCCGAAAAAGGGCGCGAGGCCACGACACGGTCGGTGGGGAGGTCCCCCATAATGGGCTGCATGGTGCTGGCCTTCAGGCGGTAGCACGGAATGCACTTAAAAATGACGCTTCGGATGGAGCGTCGTCCCGATAAAATCCAAAATTCGCGCTGCAATATGGCCGAAAGGGCGTTGCAGCCAGCGTGGGCATTTTTGACGTGGTAATGCGTCACCAACAATTTTACAAAAGCGCTATTGTTCGGAAGCAACAAGGGATGACGTGCCCCATAGGGTAAATCAGAATTCCGGAGGCGTCCACCGACGCGTATCAATCCGGCGTCATCCAGGAAGAGGTTTAAGCGGGCGAGCGAGCCCTTCAAAGGTAAACCTCGCTTCAGTGTCTCAATAGCGGACTCAAAATGCTCCAGTTGAACCAAACGTATCCAAAAGGTCCGGGCCTCCTGTCTCTCCAGGGGCGACAAGACCGGGTTCGACATTTTGTCGCGTGGGTTCCGAGCGTTGTGGGTGAAGCGCTGAATCCAAGCCGTCACCCCAATCAATTTATCAAGGGAACTGTAGCGTTCCTGAAGATAGCTCAGCGAATTGGCTGGCTTATCTTCAACAACTCCGACTCGCAAGCCAGGTAACACATCGGGCTCGGAGAACCTACTCTGAGGCCAGGCGGACTCATTCCGAGTCAGCCAGTCAGGGCCCCACCAAAGAGAGTGGTTGACAAGGTCGGAAGCTTCACATCCGCGGGAAGCACAATCTGCAGGGTTCAGGTCCCCTGGCACATGTCTCCAGGTCAACGGGGTTTCCGAATTCTGGATTTGGGAAACCCGGTTGGCAACAAAGACTTCCAAGTTGTGGGGAGCGGCTCGCAACCAACAAAGGACAATTTCGCTGTCCGACCAGGCGTACACGTCCGTCAGGTCAACAATCGATAGGAGGGACGTACGCACATGGTTGAGAAGGCGCACCAAAAGAGCGGCTCCAGACAACTCCAATTTGGGTATCGTCAAGCGTGACCGAATTGGGGCCACCTTACTTTTCGCCAAGACAAGGTGGGTTGCGACCTCGCCGGTGTCACTGACAGTCCGCAAATAGACCACGGCTGCGTACCCCTTTTCGGACGCATCACAAAAGCCGTGGAGACTGGCGTGGCACCTTCCGGGCGGTAGGAAGCAACGAGGCATCGAGATCCGATTAACATTCGGAAGTGAGGCCACAAGGGAGAGCCACTCCTGTAATAACCTCCCTTGAAGGGGCTCGTCCCAGCTGACTTCAGCCAACCAGAGCTTCTGCAGGAAGCATTTGGCCAAAAATATTACGGGGGTGATCCACCCATTTGGATCAAAGGTACGTGCCACCGTGGACAAGACCGTACGTTTGGTCCAAGTCTTGGGGGGGATCCAGTTTGACCCGGTAAGTAAAAATGTCCTGCACGGGCTGGTATTGTATACCCAATACTGTCAGCAAATTAGGATTTTCGGGATTTTCGAAAATGTGTGGATCCTGCTGATCTTCTCCCGGCAAGTCCCTTAAGACAAGCGGGGAGCTCGAGAGCCATTTACTCAGCTCGTATCCACCCGACTTCAGGATGGCAATCAACTCATCCCGCAAAATCAAGGCTTCCTCAACACTGGAAGCTCCAGTACAAATGTCGTCCATGTAGACTGACGACTCCAAAATGGCTGAGGCGCGAGGATACTTCAGTCGTTCCCGGTCGGCCAACTCCAGTAATGACCGGATGGCAATGTAGGGGCTGGACCGAAGGCCATAGGTGGTCGTATTCAGCTCGAACACTCGTATGGGGTCACTCGGACTCTCGCGCCATAATATCAGCTGGTACCTCCGATCATCACGATGCACCACGGTTTGGCGGAACATCATGCGGATGTCGGCCACAAAGACCACCTGGTGCTGCCGAAACGTCGTGAGGATGTCGGAGATATCCTTGATCAACTTGGGACCGGAGTGTAGGCACTGGTTGAGAGACACTCCGTTGGACGTTGGAACAGAGCCATCAAAAACCACACGGATTTTCCCATTCGGGTTTTTCAAAACGGCGTGGTGGCAAAGGAAGTAATGCTCGTTCGAACGCCAATCAAAGTTGGACGGCGACATGTGACCAAGGTCTTCATATTCCCGCATGAAGGCCACATACTTGCTACGGAAGACCGGGTCCCGTTTCATGCGCCGTTCCATTGATAGGAGCCTCTTCTCAGCGAGGGCCCGTGATTGTCCCAGGGGGGGTCGTGCCGCCAGGAGTGGCAAACGGGTTACAAAGCGTCCGTCCGTACGGCGCCCCGTGTTGTTCCTATAAAAGGACTCACACTCCTGTTCAAGAGGGCTAACCCGAGCGGCCTGAGGCGGCTCTTCAACCTCCCAAAATCGCTGGACAACCTCGGTCAGCGACAAGCCTGCGACCTGGATGGGGTCAGGCTCCGGGGAGGGGCTAGACCATAAAACCGGACCGAAGAAGCTATGGCCAAAAATAGTCGGCAAAGCGCAAAGGCCATTGGTCTGCAGGGCCCTAGCTCCCCCAGTTATAATAAGACCCAGCACGTCGGAACCCAAAAGAAGGTCCATAGGACCGGGTTCGGACCAGTGGGGGTCAGCAGGGGCTAAACCTGACGTACAGCGCACTGCGGCGTCGGTTACCCGAACTTGCGGAAGGGGACCTAAAATATTATCCATGACGGTCACCATAATCAAAACCCGCAGGTTTCCACGAATAGGACTAAACATTAACTCAGCCTCTCCCTTGTGCGATGCGGGCGTGGCGCCACCGACACCGATGACACGACACTCGCGCGGTCTCCAAGGGAGCCCTAGCCTTCCCACCAAGTAAGACGAAGCTATGGAGCGTTGGCTACCCAGGTCCAAAAGGCAACGAACGGTCATAGATTCACCATTAGGGTTATACACCTTCACTGAGGCCGTCGGCAAAAGTATGGTCTGACATACTGTCTGCTGTAGGTTCAGAGTCTCAGGGGAGGTGGCCACGGTGGGAGCTAGGGTGGCGGATACCTAGCGCGGCGAGGGTTCACCAGCGGGATCCCACTGACGGGGGTGCTCCGGCTGGGGCGGCGCTAGAGAGGTGGAGGGCATTCCGTACGGAGAGGTGACGAACATGCCGTACGGAGACCATGCCCCCATCCGGGGCCGCACCATGCGGCTAGCGTCCGGCACCCGGTAGGGATTGCCTCGACCTATGGTGGGTGGATGGCGCTCCAGTCGCGGCCACTCGTGTAGTGGCGGCGAGAACCGACGCGGGACGACGCTCAATGGGGCAGCCGCGATATCCCCGTCGTAATGACGCGAGGGGGATGTGACCGTGACGCGGGGTGGTGAAGCCCTCCTCCGGGGGGCGGAACCCCTACCTCCACTAGGAGGTTGGTGGTCCACCGGAGAACGCCTAACGGGACTGGCCGGGTGGCCAGGACTAGCGCCCCCGCCCATGGGGGGGTGCGCGATCGAGCGCCCCCGCCCATGGGGGGGTGCGCGACCCAACGTCCCGGCGACCGGAACCACTCCGGTTAGCGCACAAGATGGCCGAATGGGCACCGCCGCAATGTGGGCAGGGCCGCTGGCGCGGGCAGTCTCTTACGAGATGCTGGCCCAGGCACGAGAAGCACCACTGGCGTGTCGCCACGTAATCTCTCCGGGCCGCAACCGGTTTGGCCAGGAAGTGCGGACACGAGGAGACCTGGTGGCCGGGGTGCCGACAATAGGCACAGGGGGGGCTTCGTGGCCACGGCCCCGCTGTACTGTGACACCCGGCGACCCTCTCTGGCGTCGGCTCCACGGCCTCGCCGGTTGGGGCCGGTCCCCGCCGAAGGGCCAGTCCTTGCCCCACCCCCTCGGACATGCTCGGACCTCCCAGGGGCCACTCGAGGGCCGGTAACTCCGGAGTTATCGGCCTGGAGGCACTCCTGCTCCAGAAACTTCAGGAGGTCGGAGAAAGGGGGCAGGTAGGTTGCACCGTCCCCTCCGAAGCGCTGCTCGAAGCGGAGCTTAAGCTCCGACGGCAGGCGGGAGAGCACTATGTGCAACAACAAGAAGGACCACTGGTCGACGGGGAGATCCAATCGACGGAGAGCGTTGGTGGCCACAATGCAGGGGTTTAGCAAGGCCTCTCTGAGGCCGGCCACCCCGGTGACGGCGGGCAAGGCGAGTAGCTGGGCTACATGTGCGTCGGCCAACCGGCGCACATTTTCGTAGCGCCTGGCCAGCAATTCCCGGGCCGTGGTGTAGCTCTCCTCCGAGAGGTCGAGGTGCCGCACCACGTCCAGGGCCTCGCCCTGTAGCGAGGACAGTAAGTATGTCAGCTTCTGGGTGGGGGACAGGTCCTTCCTGGCGTGGACCAGACTGTCAAATAACGCCAGGAAGCCCATCCACTCTTGAAGCTGCCCACCGAATTTGGGCAGCTCGATCGTGGGCAGTTTCCCGAGTAATGCCGGCTGTGTGGGCGGTCGGCTGGGGAGTCTCGAAAAGCGCCACTTCGACGCCTTTCATCAGCGGCGGTCCGGATCCCATGGGCGGCCTCCACCACCGAGTCCATCAGTTCGAAGAACTGGTCGTAATCGGCCTGAGCCGTCCTCAGTACCTCCTGTTCGGGACCGAGGGTGAGCAGGTCTTGAAAGGCCTGCTCCACGGAGGCCTGCCGAGTCCGCACCTGGTCCGCTCGGTGTAATAGGGCGGCGGTTCTATCTTCGCGGCCTATCAAACCCGCGGCGGACGTCGCCCAGCGAAGCTCAGACTGTATCTGTACAGCTAGCTTTTTTATGTTCGCGGACATTCTAACAAATTAAATGTAAACAAAAGCAAAAATAAAGCAACAATAAATTGAAAAGGCGGCCGGCAAGTCGGCGGGCGGCGCGAGTGCAAGCAATAATAAAATTAAAGCAATAGTAAACAAGTCGTATCGCGGTCGTGGTCGTACCGTAGTCGCAATGAACAAAGCGGCGCGACCGTAGTAGATACGCGTGTTAAATTACGGCGAGCGGGCGGTACCGGCACGCAAGCAAAACTTAAAATAAAAATTAAACTTATAATTATAATAATCGGAACGCGGCCGAAACGCGGCGTTGACGCAGCGGAACTGGCGGCGATTGCGGAATTTCCGCTAACAGCGCGGCGGACGACGCGGCGCGTGGCGGAAAGCGGGATTTATGCCAGCGGCGCAGAAAATGAACGGCGCGGCGGGCAAAACCAGCGCAAAACGCAAAGCGAGGTGTAGACAAACCGCGCTCTGCTACCAATAATGTTTACGCACCGCGCCTGTGCACGATGAATCGGCGGGCAACTGCCGGGCCCATCAGAGCAGGCCAGCGGACTCCCACAGGCAGCGGCGGTGGCGGGTCGAAAAAGGCCCGCCAAAAAATTATATTGGGCGATTTGCACTGGGTTTAATCCCGCGGCACAGAGTGACTTACTACTAGGTACTTACCGGCGCATGGAGACAGCCAGCACGTGGAATCCGGGGAGTGTGTTCGTGTAGGATGAATGTAGTGTGTGGTGTCTGCGGTGTTAAATGCAAATAGGAACACACTCTCCCTTTCTTGAGGGATCTTTCGCGGCGGCGGTACGAAATCGCGGGTAGCGAAGTGAGTCCGCGGCGGCGAGGTGTCCCGGTGGCACGTGAGCACAAAAAACAGTGTTCCTGATAGTAAAATGGGCCGCAGCGTTAGAAGGACGCGGCGGCCAACACGGCAAACTAAGGAACTCAATAAATCGGGGCTCGTAAACTAAACGACACGGGCGTGGCCGGCAAATTTCACGCGGGCAACGCGGATTTTTTCAGTCGGCTTGTAGAAACGGACTCGGAGTGGCGGCGTGGCCGGCAAACAACACGCGGGCGAAGCGGAACAAAATGGTACGCGATAAATAGCTCCTCACAAATAATAAGACAGCGCGATGCGGCGTGGCGGGCGACTTTACGCGGGCGAACGCGGCACACACACCGACCGACTCCGTCGGGATTTTGCACCGGACTGGGGCGAGCCAACGCGGCCGGGGCGCGCGCGGGCGCTGGCCGCAAACCGCTCGCGGGAGAGGGGCGTGCAGGCCGTCGACGCGATAGGCCTAGCATAAACCGGAATGCTAGCGTAAAGCGCAAACACGGTATATTCCTGATTCTTAGTCATAATGTAACACGTGTATTTGAATAGGTTGAATAAGGTAAGAAGAGAAATTCAATAAACGTATTGAAATCATTTTTTATACTCTTGATATTTACTTAAGATCCTCTTTCACTTCACAAATAGATCGATTTATTTACAAAGTGCTTCTTGGCGCTGTTACGGTGTATCAATATAGTGAAATTAATGATTAGGAACCATTGATTTATAAACTATTAGTAACCTTGTCCGTTGCCTAAACATACTTTTGTGGCACAAGGGGGAAATGGCCATCTTTCAACTCAGATGGGTTTGAAAAAAAAAAAGTTCATCCTGGGATTATTAACCTTAATGATTAAACATGGAGACACATCAGTTAAAGAATAGTCACTATACTAACAAAGCATTAAAGTCTTCGCCACACAGTGAGCACAACGGTGATGGGGCGCAATGCTGAGGTCATAGCAATTGGGTATTACACTACGTTATATTTGTGTTTTGGACTTTCGGCAGGCCAAGTTACCTTATAAAGTGATCGAAAAAACTACAGATATCCGTCTCGACGTACTAATTTCAGACGGCTGCCGCGCGCCGGATACTTTTCTCGCGTTAAGTCTTGTACGGTCTATTCCACGCGCAGCGTGCGCCCGATTGCGAGACAACCTTAGTACGTCGAATGAGATAAAGTTACGCGATAGAAAGAGACCACCTTTTTCTATCGCTGTAGGAGCATACCTAGTGGAGGGCGGAGCCAGTCGCTATTTCGAACTGATTTGCACTTTTTGTGTCAACGCTAGAGTCGATATTTTTTAAAATCGCGGAGTGAAGCTTCTGTACCGTTATAATAATATGAATAAGCCATTTATTCCCAAAAAAATATATACATGCGTTTCTTAATGTTACAATAAGTCAATATTGCAGAGTAATTATTCAGTTATTATAAGAAATTTTATCAAGAAAAAATTTAAGAATTATTTATAGAAAATTAAATTAATATCAATAACAGTCAAAAAATTATACAAATGAAAAAAGAAATAGAGACATCTGTACCGTTAGGAACTATTATGTATTCTGTGCTTCCGGCATTGGCTTTCGGATACTCAAGCTCACCAAATACATGACACGCCGCTACATTTTCTACCTCCCCGTCATCGTCTCGCTCCACCCGCTGTTTGATGGAACCTTTATAACGTTCTTACTTTATCTTAATTTCTTTTTCAGCGAATCTGGGTGGAATTTTCGGCCTATGCCTCGGCGGCTCTATTATCAGCATAATCGAGATCTTGTGGTTCGCGCTAGACCTAATATCAACGCTCTTCAAAGATCAAAGGCGGTCCCACAATCTAATTCTCGATAAAAAGAAAATGGCCGACAACAAACGAGAAAATGTTCGCGATAAAAACAAAACGGTCTTCACTTTGACAAATAAAATTGCTGACACGGAGAAACCAAAGGAACAAAGACGTAATTTGAAAGTAGTTATTAAAAATAAGAAGGGGAAGTTTCCTTTGCCGTATTTAAATTAAATTTGTTTTGCTTTGTGTTTTTGAATAAAATACTATCTACTTTAAAATTTCGGCATGAAATGGATTATGAAATGTTATTCTTTATTTTTCACATTGTAGTATATTTCATTTTCATTTTATGTCTAGCATGTGTGTAACGTTCGTACCTACTAACTATCATTGAAATTATTGAATATAGAATTTCGAAAAACAGATATTTTTTACTGTGTGAGTGGACAGAGCATGCCTACCTATGCCTACAGTTCTTTTTTTGTACACGGCATATTATGCTCTTTTCAAAAGGCATAAATTAAGTGCAATATAATATTATGTACATGGTGGTTATAACAGAATTTATACTTACCATAATTAGACCCGGTTTCCACCAAAGCGGAGCGGAACGAAGCTGTTTGATTAACCAAGATTTCGTCATTTTAACATCTCCGAAACTGAGGGGACAGGAGTTGTTTTGATGGAAAAGCGTAAGCTCCTTCTAGCTAAATAAGTTTACGTTTTGTGGCGTGAACGGTGAAGCACGAATATACAAGCTTTGACATTAAAAAAGTCACTACGTATAATTTTAATAATATGTTACTTCTTAAATAGCTTCTTAATTATTATTAGTAGAGTATGTTGAAATAGTTCAGTGCCATCTAACAGAATATGCTTCTACAAATTATATGCTTCAGGGCCATCTAGTGGAATTTTCCTGAACTGCGATGAGAAACGTTTTCAGGAACTTCTCGTCGTAGTTTCAGCGATGGTTTTTCTTATTGCATGATGAAGTTTGCAAACGATGAATTAGATGGTGTTGTGAGAAAATAACATACATTTTGCTTTTCATAAACTTGAATTTAAGAATAATTATTTTGTTTCATAAAAAAAAACTGTTAGGTTAACTTAACACCTGTTCTTGAAAAGTATTTAACGGTAGTTTAAATTAAATTGTTTATTTGGTGGACATATAATAAAGAATACCTATATTTTTATTGTTTCTGAGCACACACATGTCAAGTACACGATCAACAATTATTTACTTATGGAAGCTGCAGCTCTCATTGGCAAAAAAAATCATGCAATTTTTATACTTACTTTCATCTTTATTAATAGGTATCGTGAAAAAATTGGCTGAAGAGTGTTTATGCGGCCATAAAGATTTCTAACCTAGGGTTTTTTATATAATGAGAGAATATTATCTAAGTGTAGATTTCAAAGCGTTCCCTAACCAAGCCAGCCGTTACACAAGTATGCTTCGTTTACTCTTAAATAAAAATTGTTACGTCTATATTATATAGCAAAGTGCCTCAAGGCAATACATACTTTGCTATGACCTAGATAAGGTAACCCATTAAAGCTTGTTTGTCTGTGAAGTTTGTAAACATCTAGATAAAATGTATAATCCTTGTAAGTAAATCATGCCAAAAATTGTTGAAAAGTTCCAGAAGTGTCGTGTCAGATGTACTGCATTCCAGAATTTCCGTTGTAATTTCGATGTACCTTGCAAGAACTTTTTACAACCTTGATATATGGCAAAACTCTTGATCGTCCCAATAGTTCATTCCACGTACCTAATTTATAAATAGAAGACGATAACTATTGTATTTGTTTATTTCTTTATTGTAAGCATTTCTGGGATATTCCACACATAAAATAAGCTGTGTCTGGTGCTTCAATCAATCAATCAATCTTTTTTTGTTTCCATCACGTTTTGTTGCTTAATTGGAAGTATATTTCTTCTTCACTTTAATTTATTTCAAGTGGAATTACCTGCATGGTGTAGTTCCTGCCCTGTTTAGCATTTTAACGGGAGGTCCTGAGTTCGATTCCTGTGTGCTTTCAGTTCCCTGGTTAGGGATTTATAAACTAAACTGGCTCAGTTTGCCACCACGGGAAAGACATCCCAAGTGATTTAGTGTTCCGGTACGATGCTGTCTAGCAATCAATTGGAGACTAACGCTGGTAATTAGTCCAATTGCCTTTTCGGCTCCATCATTACTACACATCACCAAGATTTAATAGATACTAACTTACAGTGGAAAAAAATATTTTGTACGGACAGATATTTGTTCATTTTTGACTACATAATTCTAGAAAAAGTGAAATTGCTGACAGGTTTACTTAAAAGTGAAGCACACTCGGTCGCCGCAGGTAAAATGTGTTATCAGGCTAAGTGATGCCTGGAGAGGGGGCGCGGGAAGGAAGGGAATAAGCTGGTTATTTCTAAAGTGCACTACATCTAATTTCCAAGAAAATTTTGTTATTCTAGCTTTGCAAACGTTTACTGAGAAAAAATTGGTAGGTTATTAAGGACGAAGAGTCTATCCAAACAGGGTGTTTCGGCCCTACTAGTCCGCAAGATTCAAATTTTATTTAGTTTTTCACAAATAAATGACTAACTACACATTGCAAGTTTATGGTAAGTAATGAATTTTGCGAGCATAATATTCATGCATCTGCATGTGTTACTAAAAGAACCTTCAAGCTACTTTTTTCTAATCTATACAATTGGTTGCGAACTTGACAAAATAAGGTTCAAATATACCTCGCAGCTGAGTTCAGGAAAAGGACCCAAACAATAAAAAATGAAGTAAAGCTTGGCGCGCAAGCGTTCCACAGGCATAACTCCTGACCTGTAAAGACATGAAACCACAAGTGCAAAGAAACAAGCATCCGCAATATTAAATGAATGAATGAATGAATGATAATTTATTCATTAAAATGTACGTTACAGTAAGATCTTAATATACCTAGGTTTTTACAACCGATTACATTTTACCAATAGTAGAATTATCACAGTTAAGGACAAAAAAGTGGTAAGGGGTACTATACACTAGAAGTTTGAAATTGAAAGGTTCGACGCTATACCGCATATCCTGGGGAAATCATTACAAGACAGTTCGCTATAAAACACTGATAACGCGAATGCACAACAATTGCTGAGGTGATGCTCTCAACGGTATCTGTAAACACGAAATATCATTCTTCATAAAGTTGTGTAATAAAAGCGGAGAAGATTTTTATGGGATTGCAATAAAAGATGCTTTTATAGCGGACGAGGTGGCACTGGAACGCTGAGTGAAATCCTGACAGCCCGATACGCTGCAATTTGGACTCGCTCCATACATGCTGTTATGTCTAGTGCTTTAACATATTCATTATCTGTTACTTGCTTTAGTCTCCATTGCTCGTGTGAAGTTCTTTATTTTACTTATCTTGAACCATGGATTATATAAGGATAGATTCAAATCCGTTACTTTCTATTGGAATGTGTTGCATGTCAAACTGCAATATTCGTCTCTTTGTAATGGTGCTTTTTTCATTTATGAAGAAAAGAAGTATTGAGCTCATAGTTTAAATTCCTTTGACCGTAGTTATTGTCCATGGACCGCGGTCCATGCCACATATCACTTAAGGTACTTGTTAATAGTCTGCACCTGAGTTTCCACAGGGACGATTTCAGCCATGTCGGGGCATATTAGCGGAAATTTTGTCAAACTTTTTTCATAAATGATGAAGAAAGTTGATGATAAATATTCTAATGGGCTTAACCTCAGATTCATATCGGTGTTTGTAATCGGATGTATGTTTCTCATTCATTTTGTTAATTTTTTCGAAGAAATTAATGACTAAAGTTGACTGACCAAAAGTTGTTATCCATGAAAAAACAAGTCAGGGAGTGCAACCATTCACGAAAATTCAAAGGAGAATGTCGATTTTGGTATGAAAATTGGGCTACACCTTGCGTCTTAACCAAACCATCGGTAGAACATTAGATATATTCTCAATATTATGTAAAAAAAATATTAGTATGATATTAACAGGGAAATTGTAATAATCTGATTTTCTAAGTAGTTAATTTTCTAAGTTTTATATGTGGGATGGCGGTTCCACATGTTTCGAAACGTTTAATTACTTTTTTTATAATACTTTTGAACCCCATTTCACATTTCACTAACTGAAATATATGCAATATTAAAATTTGAAAGAAGATTCTTCATGCATACGTGCTTGAGACGCAGAGTGACGCAAATCTAGCCCATTTTCCGCCATTCTCCTGTCCCCATTCAAAATTGCAAATACATAAAAATAGATATTATCTTACACAAGAATATCAAAAATTACACCAATACTTATTCAGAAGCAATAACTGCTTGTGAACAAACGTTCATAAAACCGAGGGGTGTATGGGGATGTGAAAAGGGGGGAGGGGAGGTATAAAGCGATACTCCCACAATAACAACAATTTACGTCGATGTTTATATCCCTCTTCCGAATGATAAGAGGCAATGAAATTCTGTGTGAATACAATCTTTTTCGACGTAAAAATCGTTACTGTTAACACCTGCTAGGCGACAAGTTTTGACGTGAAAGTGTCTTCTTTTAAGTAGGAGGCAATTAACAACTGGTGATAATGAAATCAGAGAAAACCGTTTGATATTGTGTAGATATAGTGTAATATGTAGGTACTTTTGTTGGCGAACCGCAAACGTAACTTTGTTTTTGGTGGCTTATTGATATTATCAAAAAAAGTATAATAGTTAGGGAGTTTATTTTATTTTTTCTGTAAAATATACATTAATGTCTATTGATTATAATTATTTCAGATTTTCGATTGATAAACTTCGGAGATAAGGGGGGGGGGGGGAGAGGAACGGTATTTTTTTCGACAGTTCGCTCAATAAATCAAAAACTTTCAGGCATAAAAATGAATGAAAATCGGTTTTAGAATACACAACTAACGCCCTTTCATATGATACCCCACTCAATATTGTTATTTCATTTTGAAAATGCGAAGCCCCGGTTTTCCCCCCTTTTTTTAATATAAATAAAAATAATTTTCAATGTTTTATGATTGCAATGGCGTTGGGTCACTATTACCTAAAACTATTCTAAATTTCAAGTCGATAGCTTGAATAGTTACTGAAATAATCGAGTGTGACAGACGGACGGACGGACGGACGAACGGAGAAAGTCTCACCATAAGGGTTCCATTTTTACCAAATTGGTATGGAACCTTAAAAACAAACCTTTCAATCAATGATATATACATCTTAGCTGGTAGGGTTGTACCCAGCCGCACGAGGCTTTTTACCACCATTAACCAGACCTAAGCCCATTTAGAAATTATTATACCTATATCGGAGTCAATATTTAGAGATTATAATATGAATAATCCAAAAGAATTTGAACTCGGAACTCCACGGCCGGTGACGGGTGATCCGTGGAATCAAAATTAAGTATATTAGTGATTTTCAATTGATTTGAAGAATCGTGCTGTGTTGTAAGTGCATAAAAATTCTGTCTTACCTTGCAAAAATATCTTCTAGTGAAATAAATTATTTTCCCACGTTAACTAATTAGGCAACATCGTCAAGGGGCTTTGCTGGGGAATTAAACGTAGTGCTCTTGAGGAATACCTGGACTATTCTCCAAGCAGCCAGGTCGTGGCTTAACCCGATGACACACTTACGGCCGCGCTCGCCGGGAGAATTCACTTTTTTTTAAATCAGCACTTTTCCTTTTACGCGTTCTTGGTTATATAACTGGGAAATGTGCATTTTTTTCTTTTGATGATTTATTTCTTTTGCCTTTGATTAAAATGAATTTCAAAGCGGTTGTAGTTTCGTTTGACATTATTTATGATATTGTGATTCAAACTTCAGACTTTTAGGATCCGAGGTTTGATCCTTTTTCTTCAATTGGTTCAATTCTAATTGATATTTAATAATTCTTAATATATATAAATCTCGTGTCACAATGTTTGTCCTCAATGGACTCCTAAACTACTGAACCGATTTAGTTCAAACTTCGTGAAAATCTGTCATTTGGTCCAACTTAAAAGATAGAATAGTTTTTATCCCACGTGGACGAAGTCGCGGGCATCAGCTAGTAATATTATATTTTCTTATTTTCGCTTTTACAAGGAAAAAAGTATAAAGTTTCTGCGAATTTAGCAAGCTATGCATCCCCGTCATACATACATAACATGCTCGTAATGGGAAACCAAACCCTTAAAACTAAAATAACACGTATCTTCTTCGAAAAACCCATGACACACTCAGTCTAGCATCATGATTCTCTTTGATGATCACAGTTAACTTGTTAACATAGTCACGCCGGCTCGTGATCACGTAGGGGTTCAATGATATGAAAGTTTGATTCTCCCACGGAACCCTCCGCTCCGCACGAAACGCGTGATTTATGTTTGACTGACTGAGCAGTACGCTGTACATTATGAACGCGCTCAACTGACTCTATGAATAATAAAACGTTTTATAAGGGTCTCCTGCCGTGCTATTCTGCAAAAATACTTAAAACAGCGACGAGCACTCTATTACATCTCTGCATCTATGAATTTGTCAGTTGTAATAGAGTACAATTTTGCATGCCATATTCAGTATGGCATAATTATTGTTTTTGGCTCCTCTTGATTAGTGACGATTATGGTTATGTGCGTAATCGTAAGTCGTGAGTGATAATTGTCCCTGTTATAGGGCAAGTATATATATAATCGCTACGCACATGCAGTGTCGTTTGCTATCCGCTGGTGAATTATCATCGGCGAATTAACACACGCGCGTATATTGAATGGAAGCTGGCGTTATTTTTGGCGGAAATCCATAATTAGTTTTCTAACACTTTCTTCGACGCACGTTTCGCCTCGACACCGGGACATCCTCAGGAGATGTTTCGAATTGTAGATGATCAACGGTGACTATAGCGAGTTCAACTTCAATTCATCATTAAACGTGCGTGTAATAGTAATACTATATATTCGTTGGTGTAATCGTCATTGCTCGCCGACTATGCAGAATTGCAGAGGAGCTATTTTAAACATTATTACTAGCGAACACGCATTCAACTTCTCCTTTAAAAAGTAAAAAGTGAAACCTGAAATAAATGAATTTAAGTTAAGCTATACACGTTGGCCGAGACTAGGCGAGTGGTTGCAATGACTCGCCTCACGTCGGCCAACGTGTAGAGCTAGAGTAAAATAAATAAATGACCAGCTGATCTCATTGACATAGTTTTGTAATATAAATTATTGTTTTATCGTATAGGGGTATAAACCATAACATTTTTTAACGTCCTATTCTCAGACCTAACAAATATACAAAAAAAAAATTCACAAAAATCTGTCATGAGCCATTTCGGAGTACAAGGGACTTTACATATTAAGATTTATATCGACCCCTTTCTAGGCCACTTTACTGGACACTTACTAAATAAACTAGTAACGAAGTATTTACACGGCACTAATTCGTTTATATATTAGTGTAACTAGAATCCAGCCGAGCGCTGGAACCTAGCAGAAGTGAATTTATGCGGGTCGTTTGCTCAAAATATACGAGCAGAACTAAATGTTACGTCTAATCCCCCGAGTAGAAGATTTACGGTGGAGAAAAAACCCGCTTTTAACAATGCTGTTTAAATATTTAACTAGCATGATTGATGATACCTGAGGCAGGGAAATTCTAATAACTGTAGTTGGAATTTGAGCAGAAGGTCCAAGATTCGATTTCTACTACAGATCTTTTTAGAGTTTCATACGATAAAATGATAAAACGCAATCCTGTTCCTGAATTTTATTCGTCTATCTGTCTGCCTTTATTAGAAACGAGTGGAGATATCAAGTTTTTTCCCGATTAAACTGGCTAAACATGCAGGTAAAAAAACCGCTAAACAGGCAATACTGCGCGGGTGTCGGTAACGGACAGAATCGCGATTTCAATAGTTTTTTAACATCTTAAAAAATCCAAAGCATTTGAAGAAGTTTTCACTTAAAAAATATAGTATGAATAGTATTTAACCCCACAAGCCAAGCTTGAATACTCTAGAAGTCGCGACGAATGAGCAAATAGGTCAACGGGCCCTTTGCTGCATCTTTCCATCTCTATCTCTCTTTCACCGAATGTGAAAATACACTTTAATATGACGTATGTAAATGTAAATAAATACACCTGTAATATTTTGTTATGTATTATACAAAATAATTTGCTAAACGAGAATTTTTCATAAGTCAACCCCTAATAGGGAAAAATGAGAGGTTGCGTAAGAGAAACCGCGAGCGTCCCCTAGTTAAAAATAGGATGATTATGCCAGGTGTGATAAATAAATGTTAAAAAAAGGGTTTAAAAGTTGCAACCATCTGGGGGTGATAAATTCTAAACATTAAAAACTTCGCAGACTTCTCACCTCCTTCATTTGCCCAACTTCGTGAACTCAGCAGCTAAAAGGATTACTTTGTTAATATTTAAACATTTTGCATGGCGTGTTTAACTTAGTTTTCGTTTTAGTTTTAACTTAGGGATTAAACATTTACATTAAAGTCTATTTTGCTTGTTTATATACTTACACGTAATGTACACGGTTTAAACGCAACGTAGATCTTTTTAGCGTTTTTGAATAATATGATATATTTTTACACACTATTAATATGTTATCGTATTAACTTGGAAGGGGGTAAGCAACCCCTCATACACAGCGTCGTACCGGAACGCTAATTCGCTTGACGGTGCCTTTTTTACCGTTAGAGTGGTATTGATAACTAGCCGCGGCCGAAGCTTCCCACCAGACCAGACCTGACTCAATTTAGAAATCCAAAATCACCCACGGTGGGAATTGATCCCGTGACCTCCTACTCTAATCCAAGTGTTCGTTAATTGCGCTAGGGAGGTCACACAGTCAATCATTTACCGTTGGACCATGTTACATAATAAAGATTAGCTAACATAATTTTTAATTACTGATCTAATGTAGATATAGTGGATGAAAAAAGGGTACTAAGCCCAGACAGATTTTGTAGCATGAAACGAAACATAATAGCTTCTTTGAATAACGGTCATTGCGCCGCGCGGCGGGCATTGTCGAACTAGCGAGGAACGCGAGATAACTTTTACCCTGTTAAATAAAGAAGACAGTTTTATTGAAAGCAGGGCCGTTTTCCTTCTGTAATTTCCTCGGGCCACCCTTCACGGGGGTTCAAGTTAAAAACGATCCACACGGCGACCAGTGAATTCGCTTCTTCTTTACAAATTCCATATGGAGTTGACTGGAAATTCGTACAAAAACCTGTAGGTACTCGTAATAACTCTACAGGTCTCAACGTATCGCGCAAGACTTGTAGGAAAAATGTTAATAAACCGTCAGAAGTCTCGTTTTCGATTCCCAACATTGTCCCATTTAGGATTCATTAATTTTAATTTTTATCAGTTCTGGTATGTTGAGAGTTGTGAGCCATGTTTTTCTATTTGATACTTCTGCCCGCTATCTCTCTTGTCTTAAGCGGATGCGTACTGAAGATAGAGACATTTTTCGCTGTGCCACAAAGTTAAAAACTCGTTATTCGCGGGGTAAAAGTTAAGGAAAGTCGCCATTGTGTCTAGCGGGCACGGAATTTATCGCGTTGAGGCGAGACCTCTGATTATTTCCCCGCAACAAGCCGCCTTAATTGGGTGGCGATTGTCAGCTTTGCGCTTTTAGGCCTCTCGTTACGTATTTGCTTTACTTTAAAATGATGATGATATTTTCTTAGTGTCATTAAAATTAAATAGGACTGCAAGACGCCGAGAGCGGTGGCATCCTTATGTGATTGACATCCAACAAACTCGTACGAAACGTTTTTCTTCCACATTTCTGATACGAACTACTAAGGTATGGAACGCCCTTCCAGCCTCCGTGTTTTCTTTTATTAGAAAGGCACCCTTCAAGAGAAGAGTGAATAGACATTTTCTAGGCAAGCGCGCTCCAACCTCATTATTGCTTTTCATCGGGCATGATTGTCGTCAAGCGCAAGCCTATCTACAATAAAAAATATTTCAAGGATGTCCGTAATTAATGAATATTATATATTTATATTTGCCTACTCAGGGCCAGTTACACCATATAAATAATATGTTCTTAATTTTGCATTTACATTACATTATTGACATTAAATCATTAGTTTCAGCATAAGCGAAAGTTTTGTCACTTTCTTACTTTTTTCAAGTGATAAAGACAAAACTTGTGATATTCGACATATTTTTATCAGAACGTGGTGACAGAAAAGCGTTTCTTTATTCAATATAGTCACTATTGAAACAGACTTTGTGAAAAAACCTTAATTTTTTTACGTATAGCACAAATATCGCATTGTGCCTTTTTCAAGAGCCTGTATGTTAGGCCTTTGTGAAATTAAGATATTTCGAATTTTGAATTTCACAAAAGAAAATATTATTATAGGCTCATAGAGTCTAGAATCTTCTATAATCCGAAAGTCTAAAGTTTATGAAATTATTAAAAGAGTCTCGTATACTTAACTATGTAGTAACTAGATAGGTACATATTTACTCTCGAATAATGACTACCGCGAAAAGTCGCGGAGAAAAAATCCCCCAAGCGTACTTTATTCACGCGAATAAAACAGCTAGAAACATATGCGTGGAACAGGCTTTCACATATTATATAAATAAGTAATACATGCGGGCTTATTGCGTACTAGATATATTTAATTGAAAATTCTAAAATATAGGGGATCTATCTTAAAGAAAATAAAGCGTTTTTAAAGAAAATATTACATATTGTTTGATTCCGAAAAATCCAAAATAAAATATTTTTAGTTAACATAGGAATTAATTATGGGTATTTATGAACTATCAAATTTGTGATATTATATTACAATTAGTCGACTTAAAACTATTGGTATCAAGAGGAAGTCGTATAAAATCTGTCAGTTTTCACTAATTTGAGCAATCCTTCTTTTACCTCTTATTTATGCATTACGAAGAGTACCTCTGTGAATAAAAAATAGTTTTCTAAGTCCAAGTGATGACTCAATAGGTATTATAATGAAATTAGTGGGGACATTTATTTTTATGAAATGTAACCATCGTGTATGATAGAAACACAAGCAATACCGAGTCGAGTTCGCCGCGGTATACCGGAGTAAGCCCGCGCCGTACACCCTAGATATATTTTATGTGCGGAGCGCACTCTTTTTGCAATAGCCTCCAGAAGGTGCGGCCCAACCCTTCATATTTACGATTAAGTCGTGATCAGAAATATAATATACGGGTGTGTTTTTTGCCGATCGTCGTCTGATACATAATATTCTCTTTAAAGCTGGTCGCACATACATCTAACCTCAACCATTTCAGTGTTTCCAATTAGGGATTATAAAATCTCTACATAAATTATTATTAAAAGATTAGTCCTTACTCTAAACTGAAAGGGATAAATCAGCTGGTAAGTAAAATTTAATGTGTGGCAAGTTTTGAACTAATGTTCTTTTTGATAAGTTTTGTAGCACATGCTAGCGATGGCAGAACGGCGCTGGCAACCTGCTTTTTTTCGTGAATACGCCCTTAACCTAGAAGGAGTTGCTACACAGCTTCGCAAGTGGATGGTAAATCAGACAGCCGTCGTTAAGGTAAGTTAGTCGAGCTAAGTGCTCGGCTAGTAACTAATAGGATGTAGGAATTTTAAATGTATGGGACCAAATTCCGCTGATTTTGATAGTACACTCGTGCTCAAGACACGGAAATATTATTCTGATGTACCAAAGTACTTAATACAGCGGAAATATTATAATATTAACACTAATAACATGATATGAATGTAAAACTATTTTACAGGTCAAATAAAATACCCAAGACAAACAATCGAACAGTTAGGGTTCCAACAGAATATAGAAATACTCATTATTTCCAACAAAAAATAGTCAGTTTAGTTCAACCTTACATAGAAGTGTCAGTAAATTTTATTAGAATTATTTAATGGTAATAATTATGTCACCTCAAATCTAAGTTTACGAGGGTTCTAACGCCCCTGAATTAAGAAGACGCCAACAACAAATTCAGTCAAAGATTTTTTTAATTATCATATTTCATAAAATATGTCTTAAAAGTTAAATGATCTCGTATAAATTAGATAAAGTTACTTGTACAGGCATGTATGTATGCATCTTATTTTTTTCTATAAGCTTTGAAATGTTGGATTACAATTGTAATTACATACAAACTGTGATCTTCTAATTTTGTTTAACTTCATGCTGTACAAAACAAGTTTATTTTTATTTCTACTTTTATAAATAATTGAAATGGGATCACATATTATTCCTGACATTAAAACAAAGAAAGTTATTAATTGTAAAGAGTGACAAACGTAATTTAACAGACACAAAATATGATGTCTTGCGCTACTGTATGTTTGAAACACTGCGACAAAGCCGTGGGCCGTCCACTTGTGCGCATTCAAAGGGAATTATGTAAATAAATATTTCACTGCGCTTTTATTTCCGCAGACACCATTGAAACGATGAAACGAAACGAACACACGCTCCAAGCTCCAAAATGGCGTGTAATATATTGTGTGATTTTACATATTATACTTATTTTAATATCGTTGCATTGCTCTTGAAGCTCCCATTTAAAAATAATGTAAAGGCGAAATTTTATTTTTAGTCAAGCATCTTGTTTCATGAATTGAAATTAAAGTTATACGAATAGTTTGTGTGTGTGTTTGTTACTCTTTTGCGCTGACTAAATTCAAATTGAAATAAATATGATTTATTTTTGCTTCTGACTTTTTGGTTATAAATAATATTTATCCCCAAAAATTAAAGTGAAAATCAGAGTGTATAATTCAGTGAGACATCATATTTCTGCACTTGTAGCACTATCTACTATTTTTTTTATGTAATAGTATTCCTGAGTTTTCTATTATGTTAAGCTTTATAATTTCTGAATTATTGGACAGAATTACTTAAGAAGTTCCAATCATGTTAACTGAGAGACCTTCGCTTGGTCAAGAAATGTTTGCACTTCCCGGCCATTCCTTGTTTACAGTCAAGAAAAAATGAATGTTATTCTGCTCGGAATAGCTTACACAAAGCATAATGAGATCATTAAGCTATAAAAGGGTTCCCAGTGCTTCTTACAAGGTCTATCTAGTAGTATGATATACCTTACTTACCTTTTCAAAGTTTCGCTTCTATGCTATGCTATTCTTCTTTGTGTGCCTAATGAATCAAATCAAACTTTTAAATTGCGAAAGAAAGACATACGTCTTATATGTGTATTTTCACGTCACCAATAATTTGGCTGGGTAAGGAAATAATTCATAACATTGGAATATGTAAGCATAGTTTACTTATGAATAATCAAAAATAACGGAGTTTACTTAATTAAAATATTATTTAAAAATTAAGAGTGTATCATAGGTAGGTTTATTTACTTTCTGACTTTAGTTGGCCTATTGAAACGTAAAATCATGTGGTCAGATATCAAAATAGTTGAATAGCACAAATAAAAGCACAAATGGAACAGCAAATGAAAGTTTTAAAAATACTTAGTCTCTATTGGAATGGGTTTGTTGCAGTTTTTTGTACAACTTGTACAAATACCTAACCCTACCGATTTTACCGTCTACGATATTACAATGCTTACCCTCTACGACTCGTAGACGCTCTACGAATCTACGTATCTTTACGCGAATGTATCCGTAGCGCTACGAAAGCGCAAAAAGCGCACCGAATATAAAAAAACCGGCCAAGTGCGAGTCGGACTCGCGCACCGAGGGTTCCATACCATAAAAGTAAAACATTGAAAGAATCACTTTTGTTCATGAATTTACGAGTATACTTTACATGTAGGTACTTTTGTTGGCAAACCGCAAACGTAACTTTGTTTTTGGCGGTTTATTGTTATTATCAAAAAAAGGATAATAGTTACAGAGTTGATTTTATTTTTCCTGTAAAATATACGTTTACTTCTATTGATCATAATTATTTCAGATTTTTTGATTGGTAAACTTCGGAGATAAGGGGGGGCGGAACTGTATTTTTTTCGACAGTTTCCCCAATAAATCAAAAACAATCAGGTATAAAAATAAATAAAAATTAGTTTTAGAATACACAAGTAACGCCCTTTCATATGATACCCCACTCAGTATTGTTATCTCATTTTGAAAATTTGTCGACCCGGTTTTCCCCCCTTTTTAAAGAAAAATAAAAACAATTTTCAAATTTTTACGATTGTTATGACGTCGCGTCACTATTACCTATAACTATTCTAAATTTCAAGTCGATAGGTTGAATAGTTACTGAAATAATCGAGTGTGACAGACCGACGGACGGACGGACGGACGAACGGAGAAAGTCTCACCATAAGGGTTCCATTTTTACCAAATTGGTATGGAACCCTAATAAAAGCACAAATGGAACAGCAAATGAAAGTTTTAGCCTCTATTGGAATGGGTTTGTTACAGTTTTTTGTACAACTTGTACAAATACCTAAATCTACAGATTTTACCGTCTACGATATTACAATGCTTACCCTCTACGACTCGCAGACGCTCTACGAATCTACGTATCTCTACGCGAATGTATCCGTAGCGCTACGAAAGCGCAAAAAGCGCACCGAATATAAAAAAAAACCGGCCAAGTGCGAGTCGGACTCGCGCACCGAGGGTTCCATACCATAAAAGTAAAACATTGAAAGAAACACTTTTGTTCATGAATTTACGAGTATACTTTACATGTAGGTACTTTTGTTGGCAAACCGCAAACTTAACTTTGTTTTTGGCGGTTTATTGTTATTATCAAAAAAAGGATAATAGTTACAGAGTTGATTTTATTTTCCTGTAAAATATACGTTTACTTCTATTGATCATAATTATTTCAGATTTTTTGATGGGTAAACTTCGGAGATAAGGGGGGGGGGGGGAACTGTATTTTTTTCGACAGTTTCCCCAATAAATCAAAAACAATCAGGTATAAAAATAAATAAAAATTAGTTTTAGAATACACAAGTAACGCCCTTTCATATGATACCCCACTCAATATTGTTATCTCATTTTGAAATTTTGTCGACCCGGTTTTCCCCCCTTTTTAAATAAAAATAAAAACAATTTACAAATTTTTACGATTGTTATGACGTCGGGTCACTATTTCCTATAACTATTCTAAATTTCAAGTCGATAGCTTGAATAGTTACTGAAATAATCGAGTGTGACAGACGGACGGAAGGACGGAGAAAGTCTCACCATAAGGGTTCCATTTTGGTATGGAACCCTAAAAAATGAAGAATGGTTTGTCATATTTCCTCGGCCGGTTAAAAATGGCGCGTCGAATTCGCCGTTTGTCCCGTTTACCAATTACGCGGCCATCTCCGAGTATAACTGAATAAAACTCGGCGTCTTTTCATCATTTTCCTGTGGAAAACTTTTAGTTACTTTTTGCGCGGCGCCTGATTTACGAGGTCGGAGGATCTCCCTCGCGTAATAAAGGACTTTTGAAAAAACATCGTCAAATTATTTTCTCGGTCGACGGGGCCGAGACGGCGTGAAAATTAAGTGACGGTTAAGCTTTGTGGGGTTGGTTATTCTTCCTTAATATTATAAATGTGAAAGTTGGTATAATTGTTACCCTTTCACGCCACAAGTATTAAGTTGAAAATTCGAAATGAATATAAAAAAAATCAAGATAAAAAAGAAATGTATCTTTGTCGCTGTAAGAGTTATCATAGCATTTAAAAAAATAGTACAGTAAAGTTAAAAAAACCTTTTTTGTTCATTATAAAACCCCATCGAGACTTGGCAACATCCGGCGGATGTCATTTTTTCTCTCGTAATTCGGCTCACACAGATAAAGCGGCAGAGGGCGCTCTTTGTGTCGCTAATGAGTTAATTTCATAGGCTTCCCCTACCTCGACCGCGCTGCGAGGTGCACCTGAGAGGAATTTAAAGGGAACGGGTATTACACTCTGTTATAGGTACGGTCGGTATCTCATGTGATAATACGGAAACCATAATAATAGTACAGAAGATCTGCATTTTCCCCTATGGCTATCTCCCAACATGGTGGATGGAATATAATATATCTTTTTGAGTATTTCTAATTCTAATTTTGTTTTTCGTTTATCCTTATAAGAAGCGAACCTGAGTGTTGAAGCGAAGTCTTCATAGAAATAAAAGTTTTTCGAATAATGGTGTAGTGGACGTGGTGGTCATAGTAAATCAAAATCTTGATTTTTTAAGTTTTTTTTGAAACTTTGATATATTAACTCCAAGTGTATAAATTGTTTTACGAGTAAGTGTAGATTTAAACTCTCGAAATTCATAAATATGAAAAATTTAGAAATACCGTGACTTTAAACTTTCTATGATTCGTTATATTTAGAGAGAAAACCATTTAGTTCTCAGAAGAGTTTATTATACTGCTAGTGTTGAAAGTGAGCCGTAAGCCCTTAGCAGGCATCACATCTTCTGAGAAAATAGAGAAACTATATTTGAATATTATCAAGTTTCTTTACTATGTTTTCCTTTACAGTTAACCGAACTAGAACTTCTGGAAAGTCAGAAGTTGCCAAGAAGTAGATATAGGCCGAAACATAAGAATTTATAACCGCGGCAGAAGTTTCAGACGGCCGCCACGCGCCGCCTACTTTGCTCGCGTTAGTTCTTGTACGTTCTACTTCACGCACTGCGTGTGCCCGATTGCGAGACAACCTTAGTACGTCGAATGAGATAAAGTTACGTGATAAAAAGAGACCACAACTTTGCGTTTGTTGCGTGTTTTTGCGGAGGCATAGCCAGGCGCTATTGTGAACTGACTTGCACTTTTTGTGTCAGCGCCTTGCGGAGTGAGCCTTTTGTACCATTAGGGTACTATTATGTATTTCGTGCCCGCGTCTCGAAGGACAAAAAATGACGTGCATTCTGATACTTACCTACAGAACGGTCTACTACCAGAATGCACGTGTAAGTGAAAACTTGAATAATTACGTAAGGTGTAGATGACGGTAACAGAGTGAGGTGTTGGTTACCGTAACAGTATTGCGAGTTCAATGTTTTCTTCCAAAAAAGTCCAACGCACCTAAAGCAGTTATCACTTCAAAAAGATAGGACATGGCAATCACTGCAGTTTTTATTGTACTGTGAAACTACCGCGGCTGTATCCGCACGTAATAGTTCAGAACTGTACAACAAACAGCGTATTTTATAAGATTGTCTGTTCGCTCACGTGGCCCGCTTGCAAATGGCTTTCAAATAGCTCACAACGAGAGTTTTGTGCGCGGTACAACGTGCGTAGCGATAGGCTGGCGGGGACACATGGGAAATTATACTGTTGCAAAACGACACTAGGTTTTGAACCACTAAACGCCTTTATGTAAAGTAAAACTTTAATTTTTTAGTATCAATTTTTTTTTAAAACATGCGTAGTTATATTTTGAGTCCTTTTTCATAATATTACTATATTGAATCTTTCGTATTCTTCCATGACGTAAGTTGCCAAAAAGAGGTGTAACCATCTTTAAGAAAAAATTAAGATACGTGTACTAAGCTCACACAGTGAGCGGTGTCATATCCTTTTGATGACCTCCCTAGTACAATTGACGCGCACTCTGATTCTAATGGGTAATCGCGGGTTCGACCATTGAGGGGCAAAAAAAATCTAAATTATCTCATGTCTGTTCTGGTTGGAGGCTTCAACCGTGGCTAGTTACCACCCTACGATCAAAAAACGCGTTGCCAAGTGATTTAGCATTCCAGCGCGATGTGTACAAAATAATAATTTGATGCATTCAATATAATAATAATAGTAGGGGATCCCAAGTAAGGTCGACTTTCACCGAGCTGTTTATTGGATGAAAACTATTTTATATCTTATTTAATATGTCAATAAATATATCGCAAGTGGGTTGCCTAAGAAATTTCATTCCAGGATATGATTAATTAAGAATTTAAAAAAAAACATTGTAACATAAACTCCTATTTGTTAGAGTTCCGTTGACATCTTAGTTCAAATAAGATTGGATGAGCGATTTAGGTCGCAAATTGCAATTGTGCTTATTTACCTACGATTTTACTATCCGTTAACTTTCTTTTACCAAAAAATATAGAGCACTTGGGATATATTTATTGACATATTAAATTGGATTTAAAATAGTTTCCATCCAATATACAGCTCGGTGAAGGTCGTTGTATAGCGGGATCCTAGACCATAAATAAACCAATCTATACCGAACCGCACCAACTGTCGTGCCGTGTGTTGTCAGTCCGACGGTAGTTGTTGCAATTCGCGCCACGGGCCGCACTTATAGCGGGCGAGTCGCGGCAGATGGCGCGGCCTGCGATGCGCTCGCATTATACACTTGTGGTGCAATAACATGCAATATATTATAAACCATCGTTTTTTGATAGTACTCAAAACTTTAATGCAAAACTGTACAATATTGTCAATTTTATTCTGCAGCATTTAACGTAAAGTTATTGCTAAAAGCCCAGGCGGTAAGCTGTTTTATAAATATCATTGATCTTCAACCGTACGGAGCGGCAGTATTGTGGAGTCGCCGTTTTAAAATCCATAATATGCAGTATAAGGAAAGAAGCTCTAGGGGTGCGATAAGAAAGGTTTTTCAAAACACATACCCGAAGGGGTGTAACGGGGTTCCAAAGTTAAAGTCTCCACATTATCATCTACAATGTTTTTTATTTATTATAGGCAAATAAATAAGTAATAGGTACTTCTCAATAAAATCTGTATCTTTTATACAGATTGTACATTTAAAACTTTTGTATGCAAAATCTAATTCCAGATACGAAAAACGAATTCCTAGTGCCAATGGTTCCTAAGAACATAATTTTATTTTCCTAGAATGTTTTGGTTCATAAGAAACCTTGATACCACCTTTGGTCGTTCTTTTTTGTAATGGAGATTGATTACATCCTGGATCAACATTTTTTAACTCTGAAAAATGCTTAGTTCTCGGGAGAGTTTGTGGAAAAAAGAATTTTACGTGGACGGAGCCAGGGGCGTCCAATAGACACTTAATATTTATTTAAACACAATCCTATTGAAATTCGGCCTCCTCCCCGATCCTGCAATGTCAGTTGGTTTATTCGTGTTCACTCTATACGCCGTCGTCGGCGCGCTACATTTTTTGCACCGCAAAGTGCGTGCCAAACATTAAAGAAGGCAATTTGGCGCCGCGTTTAGCGGAGACGTTAACGAATGCTTTATCAACTCTTGCGAATTGCGTTTTTGCTTGTTTTTACAGTATTGGAGGCTTAAAGTGTCAAAAGGGCTCTAGGATAATCGTCTTGGAACGTCGCGTCGGTATAATTTGCATAGTTGTAGAGAACACGGCTCAACAAAATTATTGTTTCCTGTGGAAAAATTGCCTTTATCAAATAGATAAAAATAGTCAAGATAGACCCATCCGAACATTTTACGTAAACGTTCTTTATACAAGAAAATGTAGCGCCATCTGTCGAAACTCCTTCGAAATACATGTATATTTTTTTATCAGGGGGCACGGCAGTGCCCCCGCCAAAGTCAAAGCGCGAAGCAAAACTGCCGTACCATCTTTACAGGAACCATTTCGCCGCATTTTCGGGCTCCTATTTGAGAACCTCTGGATAAGACCAGAACGCTGAAATTTTCGCTATCCAGTAAGCTATAATCACATACTTAAAACCCAAAATTTCAAGTCTGTAGGTCATATAGTTCCGAAGTTATGCGAAAGCAAAGTTTCGCATTTTCGACACTGACTGACTGACTGACTGACTGACTGACTCATGATCATCAAAATAGAACTAGTACTTCCCATAAACTCAGAGAGCTGAAATTTGGTACAGAGTTAGGGTTTAATGGCCACATAAAGGGAAAACTATAAAAACTAGGATAATCGAAGATCTGGAGTACCTGGTGATCACTGAATTAATAACTTTGTAATTCCATATAAATTATATGAGATTACAAAGTTATTTATGCAGTTAATGTATCTAGAAAAACGGACAGAAATATTTTGTAATATTTTGAAGTTTCTACAAAAAGAAGTGAAATCCTACCAAAAACATTCTGTAAAAAACTAGCCAAAGTCAAAATGGAGCTGCTTGTTTATCTCTAAAAAGTACTGAAATCTAGACAAAGTCGTGCCAAGTCTAAGGTTCCTTACTGCGATTTCTTTATTATTATAGTTAATGTTGTGTGACTTGGCCGATCCGATCCGAGGATACTAACTTTAGTTTCTCTGTTTCAATCTGTGTTCTATCTCACATTATATAACATCCGTAGAAAGTTGAACCTATATCACCACTCATACACTTTCTTTAGCAAAAAAAGTAGTTATTATTTAAATTTAAGTCAATATTTTACATTTGTTTCTTTTTACACTTATACAAGCTCCAAGGTTATTTTGTAAATAAATACGTGTCATAATTACTATCGAGATTTGCCTAGCTTGCACATCGAGAGTTCTGTTTCATCAAGAGCATATAAAAATGTCGGAGAGGCGAACAGATGGACAACAAAGTATAATTTTTCCTTCTTCTTTCCTGTGCTGATTTCTTTTGGATTCTACTTGCTCCAGCTGGATACAATGAGTCAGATCTGTTTTAAAATATCCTCTTGAAGAACTTGGGGATTCAAAAATGTACTTTACGTTGGCAACTGATCAACGTAAAGCACTTCCCCATACAGCCCTATTTTTAAGCACAGGGTTGACAACCCTGTGCTCAAATACAGGGCACAGGATTGTCAACCCTGTGCTAATATAGGGACACCTAAAATGTTTATAATGTACAATCTCTACGCCTAAAGTGAACGTATCAGGCTTTAGTATTTAAGTTACGGAACCCTAAAAAGGAGAAGCCTTTCGTGTAAATAATGTTCATGTCAGCACGTGGTTCGGTACAGCCTGCGAGGCTTGTCGCACTTATTTCCGCGGGGAAATCATTCCGACTAGGAGATGGCCTATTTAGACTTGACGCCGCGTCATTTTTTAGCACTGAAAGAGTTTTGTTTTTAAAGGGAACTTACTCGAAACAGGCAGGTTCGACTGCTTCAGGTGGGTTTCCCGTGGGGATTCAGGACATTCTTCCTTGCCCCTTATCTTCATTATAAAGAAAACCTCGGTGCCCACTTTAGGTGGCCGGTTCTGTTGCTTATTTTTGAATTGAAAACTTCTTTATTTTTTGATCTAACTATTTTTTTCTAAAAACTATTAAACTCGCGACGTCACGGTTACCGTTTTGGTCACCTCACGTATTTGTTCAAGTGTTCACTCCTGGATTTCCCGTGCCACGTCATTTTTTACCAATAATCACATTTATCAATTACTGCAATTTGTGAGCCCCATCAAACGGGCAGACGAATACGACATCAATTCCTATTGATCTTCAGTTTGTGTGGTGCATGCTCAGGCATGCATTTGCCTTATAATATGATGCTTTGCCTATTTGATTGCCCCAAATGAAATAAATAACTGTGGATAAATAACATGAGAGTTTAAAGATACATACAGGGATTTTACATCTACACCCTGGCCAAAGATCCATGTAACATCCCTCGCTACATACACTTTAGGTTCCCTTCCCTTTCCTTTGAAGTCGAAATCTTTATTAAGTTTTGCCACGGAATACCTAATAGTACCTAAAGATACAGAAGGCGGCTTAAAAAAAATAGCGACTCTAGCGCAGACACGGAAAAGTGCAATTCAGTTTGCAAAAACGCCTGGCTCCGCCCCGCTATCCATCTAAAGATGTGGTCTCTTTCTATCGCGTAACTGTATTCCTTTCAACGTACAAAGGTTGCCTCGTTATTAGGCGCACGAAGCGCGTTAAATAGACCGTACAAGAACTAACGCGTGCTACCTAGCCGACGCGCGGTGGCCTTCTGAAATTAGTACGTTGAAACGGCTACTGTAGCTTGGTTGGTCACATGATAAGTGAACATGGCCTGGTTTTGCATGAAGTTTAGCCTCTACTGCCCATTGATTCTGCAAAAATACTTATAGCAGCGACGAGCACACATTACATGGACATACATATGCATACACATTACATTCATGCGCTGATTGGTTATTGCTTGCATCAGTTATGCAGCCAAGGCGACAATTGGCTGCCGATGGCTGCGCTGCTATGGTTACCGTCGATAATTCATGCGCTGATTGGTTAATGCTTGCATCAGTTATGCAGCCAAGGCGACAATTGGCTGCCGATGGCTGCGTTGCTATGGTAACCGTCGATAATTCATGCGCTGATTGGTTATTGCTTGCATCAGTTATGCAGCCAAGGCGACAATTGGCTGCCGATGGCTGCGTTGCTACGGTTACCGTCGATAATTCATGCGCTGATTGGTTAATGCTTGCATCAGTTATGCAGCCAAGGCGACAATTGGCTGCCGATGGCTGCGTTGCTATGGTTACCGTCGATAATTCATGCGCTGATTGGTTAATGCTTGCATCAGTTATGCAGCCAAGGCGACAATTGGCTGCCGATGGCTGCGTTGCTATGGTAACCGTCGATAATTCATGCGCTGATTGGTTAATGCTTGCATCAGCTATGCAGCCAAGGCGACAATTGGCTGCCGATGGTTACCGTCGATAATTGGCCGATGTACAATTTTATATTTTCGAATATCCCACCTCTGATCCTAAGCGGTTTTTCGGTCATTTATCAAGTGCTACGCCATAAAAAATAAATTTCCTTATACTCGCGAACGCACCTCCATATCTCCGGCGTTATACACCTCCAGACGGAAGTATTAAAAAAGAAAGTAATGGCCATAACACCATAGAATCCACCGTGGGCGATACAAATAATAAAATAACACGTTACGCGATAAGGGGACGCGCGCTCGTAAAATATGGAATTACGCCGTTAAATCTTGTCTGAACACACACTTTATTTGCATAACATTTTGTGTGGCTGCTTATTGAATACTGAGGGTCTGATTTTATAGGTTATGCAGGTCAGAGTTTTATACACTATGCAATTTAGTTCTTGACTGCGATCTCACCTGATGGTAAGTGATGGTCTGATGGTCTGATTGGGACTGAAGGGAAAGCCCAAATAACTGTGTCAAGAGATTACAAAGGCACGTAGGTTTCATATGAGGTTTAAGGATGAAGTAAGGATTTTTCAATCTCGTCCTCTAAGGGTGTGTGTGGGATGAGCGTCGAGGGGTGCAGAGTTTGGAAATACTTTTTCACACCGCATCTACCGAACCAAATTGGATTGATGGATGGATGGATCATTCAGGCTACTTTTTATCTCGGAAAAATCCATTGTAACTGCGGGATTTGTGAAAAACTAAAAGTTCACGCGGACGCAATCACAGGCGTATGCTAATATAATGATAAATATATCCTTTAATCAGACGTGTATTATGCATTTAACTCAAGTATGCAATTAGCTCCTCGGAAAAAGGAAAATTTTCAAGTACCATATTTTTCAGCACCGTAGAAACTGCTACAACCCGACCGCTTACCTAGATCCCGGGTAACTCAGTTAAAGGATGAAGCAGCCGAGCTTTATTCCTTCCACGTAGCTGCTACAAAGTCTGTGGCAGCCCCGCAAGGATTACGAAGTAACGTTCAGTATCCGAAATAGAGTTATGACGGGATATCTTGCTGCGGCGATAAAGTGAATTATGCAGACAACTGCAGCGATACTTTGTTCTCCGACCCTCCAGAACTTGCCGCTGACACGCTGCATAAGACACGCGGTAAAGAAGTAGATCAATCTGTTTCCAAAATTGAATAATGACGAGATATCTTGAGAGGAGTCGAATAAATTATGCAGATATGCAGCTATACCTTGTTCCCCGACCCTCCAAATTGGGAAGCGGATACACTGCTTAAGGCACGCGATTGGAAATATATAAATCTACGAGTATATTATAGTTAAGACTGTTATAATGGAACATCTACAATGAAAGTTGCACTACAGCGGTTACAAGTGTCAAATAAAAAAAACTGTTTATAAAGCAAATATTCTGGTTTGGTCTAAGATCCCGCCATACAACGACCTTCACCGAGCTGCTTATTGGATGAAAACTATTTTATATCCCATTAAATATGTCAATAAATATATCGCAAGTAGTTTGCCTAAAAAATTTCAGTCCAGGGTATGATTAATTAAGAATTTAAAAAAAAAACATTGTAACATGGACTCCTATTTGTTACAGTTTAGTTGACATCGTAGTTCAAATTAGATTGGATGTTATAAATAGTGCTTTTTGCCAGAAATAATTTCCTGGCTGAGGAAAGTATTTCTGCTGTATATTTTTTGGCAAAAGAAAGTTAACGGATAATAAAATCGTAGGTAAATAAGCACAATTGCAATTTGCGACCTGACTCACTCATCCAATCTAATTTGAACTAAGATGTCAACGGAACTCTAACAAAGCGGAGTTCATGTTACGATGGATTTTTTTTAAATTCTTAATTAATCATACCCTGGACTGAAATTTTTTAGGCAACCCACTTGCGATATATTTATTGACATATTTAATTGGATATAAAATAGTTTTCATCCAATAAGCAGCTCGGTGAAGGTCGACCATACTTGGGATCCCCTACTAGTTGTTTTAGTATCGATACAGCTGAATTATTTTAGTAGTACGTGAATAGGAAAAATATCAAATACAGCTTCATTTTTTTTCCAATTCACGACACTAGCAAATTATAGGTTTCCATTTTTAGGGTTCCATACCAATTTGGTAATAATGGAACCCTTATATTAATAATTTTTGATAGGCCTGCGCTTGCCAAAAATCTAGCAACACAGCTAATCTAGCACCACCGCACTAATCAAGGACCATATCAGATAATTATAGTTTTCCGCTGCTGCTATCCGCTCGCTTCTGTGACCTCACCCCAACCTGTTTCCCGCGAGACTCCTAATGCAGACTTACACCGAGGCGCAGTGTACGTTCAATTTAAACTTTAACACGCGGCCCACTGTACGCTGTTCCTGCAAATTGGAATTAATGCGCTGTACTCTCAATTTAGTTTACATTTTTATACACACCATATCAGCTTTCGTAAACTTGTTCACGCATCGCTTGTTTATTCATGGAAAAATTACCTGTCCTTTTTGAAAGACAAGTTCGTAGATTGTATTCGTTTTGCTAACAAGTGTTTGCTACGCAGTGTAAATACCACGGTTTTGTGCTGGTGTACCTAGTGCGCGGCCGCAATTACAGCACCTTGGGTCCCCATCTTCTGTTGCTCCTCCTGTATAAGGTTTTAAAAATAGAACTCTCAGAAAGACGGCGCACCTATTATAATGAAATTTCGTCTTAGCACAAAATTTACAGGGATCTCTTTGGGTATGGATTCATGAAGCTAGGCACGAAAGTCAAACGTGCAGCAAAAAAGTTTCTTTATGACGTCAACTTTACAAGGAACATTATAGAAGTTGTTCAAGTATTAACGTGGAGGCTTATTAGGTAACGTAATTGCAATCGCATTTATAATAAACAAGATAATAACAGTGCAATTTACTGAAATTTCGATCAGTAACGATTATGTGGTAAACAGTTATTTTTAATAGTACAATTGTTGGAAATACCACATATTATATCCTTTTGAAAAAACTAGTAAATAATATCTAACTAGCTAGTAGGACAGATTGATTTGTTTTGTTATAATCCTCTACTTGAAATCGTAGAAAGAATCATAAAGTCCCTACGATTCTCTCTACGATTTTTGCTTTGTGATTTGTGAAGTCTACATCTCCTGAGGATGTCCCGGTCTCGGAATGAAACGTGCATCGACGAAAGTATTGGAAAATTTTGTTTCATGTGGGCAGTGTCCCTGCATATTGTACCATACAGAATCTTTTCATGTAGCGGATTATAGCAAAATAAATTAATCAGTCCTAATTATGGATTTCCGCAAAATTACGCCTGATTCCATTCAATATCTAACAAGCATTTACTCGCAGCTCCATCCGAGCACCTTTACATAATTTAAATTCAAGATATTCGCCACTTAAAGCCAAGTTTGACTACTACTTTCAGTTATGTGTACCTTTAGATCAAAGACACCTATACTATAGACAGTACAGACACCTATATATAGCGTCAGTAGTAAGCTGTAAGCCTACGCAGTATTTCGCAGGAGTTTCGACACATGGCTCTACATTTTCTTGTATGAAGAAGTTTTACGTAAAATGTTCGGATGGGCTCATCTTGATGTTATTATCATAGCTTTAGATGCATGATGATGACACATACGGTAATAAATACACATCGCAATTAACCCGCTGGAAATAAAGTGCATTTTTTTAATAATTCCACTCGCAGTGTAATTCGGCGGACAAGTCTCAGAGCTGGAACGTTTGAGCGTCTCCACGCACCACTGGCCATGGCTCGCTGGCTCGGCCTGTGACACGCCGAGCGAAAATAACTCTTAATTACCACGCCTTAGGGCACTAGTCGCGAATGTTTCAGACGCGACTCTCGACGGGGAGCCGTAAGTACGAAGCACTCGAGCTATGCAGTGTGGTACAAGATCACAAGATTCCGTATTGTTTCTGCACATACACAGCAATGAGCATACTTTGTAAATCACAGCATAATTGAACAGGACCTTATGCCTAACATAAGGTCCTCTTCAATTATGCTGTGGTTTATTTTCTCGATGAAGTTTTCGCCAAACCTAACCTAACCTAAACGTTTAACTACATTTTATGTGTTAACGCGTGACGAAACTGTAACCCAAATGGAGCCAAAGCAGAATTTTTATGACTAAATTAACGTGTATTAGCATAACAATGATTCAGCTACATACCATAAAATTAGTCTAAAAATACTTATAAAATACGAGTACCGTATCTTGCTTGCCTGCGTACCGGGTAAATGGGCCATCAGTTGCGCTCTCTGTTTCACTTACGGGCTCTACAGAAAGCCTACCGGGCAATAGCGTCTTGTTCTCATTTTATTGCACCGCGGGCAGCGCCGTAATAAAGAGTCTTCCGGACGTTTCAACATGCCATTAAGGTGCCGCGTGATATCAAAATTTTACTCTAAAATTTAACTCTTTTCACAGTGTCACAATTTCCGTTGGTGACAGTATCCAACTAGATAGAAATGAGACACTTGACATTAAAAACGGAGGATACCTATGCAAGTCTGGAAAACACTCCCAGGTACTTATGTCTATTTTGATGCATAAAACACGTTAGCTAAATAAGCCAACAATTACTTATCACAATTATAATAAAAATATGTATTGTTAGCAAGTATCTACTAAAACTTACATTTCGTTAAGACGCTTCTAACTTGTACCAAAACCATCGTTGAAAAAGGGAGGTTTCCTTGAGAGGTCCCCGTGGAAATTTTAAGTCTGCATTTATGTCAGTTTATTTTTCAAGTGCTGGGTAATTTCTAGTGTTGTTAGTTTTTATTTGTATTATGAAATAAGTGCATTATCGTTGCGGAGTGCGCTAAGAAAATGCACTTCTCTTGGCCGTAAAAGCTCATGTCTGAAAGCTACCTAGCTGTTTAAACTGTATAAAATATTACTACAGAGTCAATTTTGAAAAACATGATGGGTGTGCATGGTATTACGTAGATTGTAGGATATTGATTGTATTAATTGTGAAGATTTGAAGAGAACAAAAATGTAGATTTTATTTTTTAATGTGCCTATCTACAATTGATATAAAAAGCTTGATGACAGTTATACCTGATGGAGAGTAATGATGAAAATGACTAATTCAAGGTTGAATTGCGCTTGGCTAGCCTATATTATAATGCCTAAAAAAGAGTGAATCTTTCTTCTTCAGGATACCCAGATTATACTTGGCTAAAAACATGGTTTATGGAAGAGCGTCCATATAAAAAACGTGGACGGAAAACGTTTTGTGTCAGTTTGACGGAAGTCAACCATAATACCTATGAGGATGCCATCACTCTTGATGTATTGCCGTTCTATTAGATTAATTTAATATTAAGGAAGAAATTGGGAAATTATCGGGGGACAAAGTCATACCATGTTCGTTAAAAATTTCAAATCAAGTGTCAAAAAAACAACATGAAATCCTTTTTTAATAAGGGTTCCGTACCGAAATGTAAAAATGGAACCCTTATTTAAGTTCATTAACGATGACCCTATCTTGTAAGTTGCAAGTTGTTCATGGAAATTGGAAACTCATCACACGGTCCATTCAAGGAGAGAGCGGTTCCTAATGGACACGGGTAGTTCTGACGCAGATTCACCGGCCATTGTGCTCGTCACAATAACGGCTTAAGAGGATCCCGCTTAGCCTTTGTCGCCGATGAAACGTTTCTTTGTTTGCCCATTTTTAACCGACTTCAAAAAAAGGAGGAGGTTCTCAATTCGTCGGAATCTTTTTTTTTTTTTTCTATGTATGTTCACCGATTACTCGAAGACGCGTGGACCGATTTGAAAAATTCTTTTTTTGTTTAAGAGGGTTTTGTTTCCAGATGGTCCCATTTTAATCAGGTCAGGATCTGATGATGGGATCCTGGAGAAATCGAGGGAAATCTTCAAATTTTATATGGACACATGAAACTATTTGAGTATTATTAGAAAGAGTAATATTTTCCAAGTTGTCCTATGGTCATCAGGTCAGGATCTGATCATGGGATCTTGGTGAAATCGAGGGAACTCTTCAAATTTTGTTAGTATACTTGAAGCGAGTTGGGTATTTTTTAAAGTTACTGGTGCATTTGCTAGTAGATACTGATTTGATGACTAAAGTCATCAAGTCAGGGTCTGATGATGGGATCTTGGTGAAATCGATGGAACTCTTCAAATTTAGCTAGTATACTTGAAGCGAGTTGGGTATTTTTTATAGTTACTGGTGCATTTGCTAGCAGATACTGATTTGATGACTAAAGTCATCAAGTCAGGGTCTGATGATGAGATCTTGGTGAATTTGAGGTATCTCTTCAGATGTTATGAACACACCTCAAGCAATTTTGATATTTTTACAACGCCTTGTGCATTTTATTGTTTTCCACTAAAAAGTATTAAATAAAAATGGGAAATGCTTTCCAAAAAACCAACTTCAAATGCCACTACAAAGAGTGAAATAATTTTTATTTAAATTTTAGGTACCTACACCAATTCGAAGTCGGGCGATTGTCTATGACTTCGTCATTTCTTCGCACATCAAGTAAGTAAGAAGGACTATTAGGGATTGTGTGAAACATTGCCCGACTTCGAATTGGTGTAGGTACCTAAAATTTAAATAAAAATTATTTCACTCTTTGTAGTGGCATTTGAAGTTGGTTTTTTGGAAAGCATTTCCCATTTTTATTGACGTCCTCACCGTCTCACCGAACCGATTTAAACTACACCACTTCCTAGTTAGTGCTATTTTAGTTGATTGTCGCTTACTATTTTGGGTGCGATTCTTGACAGTTAAGTTGACCAGCCAACCATCGTCACTGATCATAGCAACTCAACTATAGCCAGCCAATTGACGCCTTGGCTACAAAATCGATGTAAACATGAACCAATCTTCGCCTCAATCATCAATCAATTTTGGCAGACTCACGCAGCAAGTGGATTTTGATTTACATCCATTATACATCGTTAAAGCTTCTAAATCATGAGCGAAACATGCGGTGTTCAACCAATGTAAATCTATAATTCCATCACAGCCCAAACAACTCAAAACATCTGATTGATCATCGAGATGCATTTATTCAAAAGGAAAGATTCTTCTTGAGGATGTCATTCCCTAAAAGTAACACGTTGATAACCTCTTGATAACCTTATCAAGCTCTCCGATGTCTAGATATCCTCTCCAAGTCTAGTTGTCACCAGGAATAACAGCCTATGTCCTTGGCAGAGATATAGGTAATTGACCTTCTTCGGGCGGAGAATTTACCATTCCAGCAGTCAGCTCCTCATGTTTATACTACCACAGTTTAAAGATATTCTGTCCTACATTAACAGTGTGATATTACGGCTGACCAGCATTGGCACAGCCTGTGCAAGTGAAGTTTGATTCTAATAGTTCTTTCTTGTATGGAAGACGTCTCGTTGGTTGTTTTTTAATTTTTAATTGATTTTAAAAGAAAAAAGATGGTGTCTACATTTTTATTAAGTACTTATATTTTTGATGTATTCTATAGAAAAATATATGAAAGAAGCGTTTGCTAATGGAGTTGAGTGTAGTTTTGACCCAGATTCACGCACACCATTGATTGTGGGCCACACAATAGAGGCTTATGGCAATCCCGTTTAGCCTTTGTCACCCGTGACGAGTTTACCGCAGGATTAGCGGGTAAACTTAGTGTTTTATTGTATCCTTCTATAATTACAAGCTTTTATTTAATCACTTTTTTTCTTTTTTCACCTGTCCTAATGTTTGTCTATAATCAAACGGAACTGTGTTTGTTAGGAACTCAACAATCTAGTACCTTCTTCACTTTTCTCCCACTAAACAAGACGCCGAGAGAAGTGGCATCCTTATGTGGTTGATTACCAGCGAACTCGAACGAAACATTTTTCTTCCACGTTTCTGACATGTACCGTGAAGGTGTTGAACAACCTTCCAACTTCTGTGTTCCCAGCTAAATAATATAATCTCGGTATTTTCAGGAGATGAGTGAATAGGCATTTTATAGGTACGCTGCAAATGGCAAACTACAACCTAGACCTCATTTCTATCCATCAGAATTCAGAATAATATTGTATAGTGATTGTAGTCAAGCCCAAGCCTATCGATAGTAAAAAATAAACTTTTCACTTCCCGGTTAGTAGTACCAAATGCGCTTTTTGAATGCATGCTGTGCTTAAAATTGTTTTGTTACAATGCTCTGTGAAGCGATTTTCTTAAGAACTGTAACTTAATGGCACATTATTAGCATTTCGAGATTAAAATTAAATTTTTAAGAATCTTTGCGAGAGACTTTTAAAGGAAAAATCATATAAATTGTTGAAGATCTGCATTAATATTACATTGTGCCACCTAATTAATTGTAGTTTCTGACACATTAATGCAAGCTGTTATAGTCTCTTATTCTTGAGTATTAAGGGTGAAAATGGAGTGTAATCTTTACAAATGACATAATCAGCAATGTTGCGAGCTGTACTCAGAAACAACGAAGTCTATAGAGTTGCAATCTAGCTTATTTATTTTAGTAAAAATATATCTAGAGGTACAGAATGAGTCGTATAATATTTTTTAACCTACTTTTATGTGAAACGTAATTGCATGTGCAACTCGACCAATACTACTAATGGGAACATTGACAACCGATCAGTTTATAGATGTTCAAATTTGTATTGGTAAACTTGCAGTTATGAGAAGTTTGTCAGAAGCTACAGTAGTACTAAATATTCATTTGCTAATGGAATTTATTATAATAACTACTCTTGATATAAGACTTGCAGTTTATAATATGATGACTTATAGGTTGAAATCTTATGAATATTTACTTTACTAACGATTTCATCGATAAAGGTAAGTATTTTTATTTTTAACTTTTGTTTTCATCGCCATTCCATGTCATCCCCTGTTCAAGTTCCCAGCTCTTATACTTAGCACTTTGGAGATTAGTTTTTGAGTCTTCGTTGATAGCTGACTTGGCATCTCCGTCTGCGATGCAAATGACGGAGTGGATCAGTGGAGTGGTCTCTGCCGCCCCCGCGCCCCCTGCGCCCCGGGCACGTGGCCCCTTCTCTCGGACAACGGGTCGTGGGTACTGATGAGATGCTAATCATCGTCATTACGAATGGTGAATCTACAATATTCTGGACACCAAATAAAAGGAAAAGTTACAAAGAAGTTCAGTTTGATTGCTTACAGTAGTAAGTTAGAACTTTACAATTAAAAAAACTTTTTTGAGTTATACAAATAACATCGCTTTTTTTGGATTTAACAAACTACTGTATGTATTGTCCAGGTAATAAACTAGCTGCTTTTATAAGTTATAAACGATCAACCAGACCGATTCAGTAATTTTAACGCGATCGAGCGATAACTAGAAAGAGTTAAAGTGAAGGCTTGTATTTGGTGTGTACATCCATTTAAATTCATGCAAGCCCAAAATAAGCTTCCACTCAGTATCAGCTATTATGCCATAGCCATAGGCTGGTCTTTCGAAAGGCCCTCATAGTAAATCCAGGCGTCTCATGAGGGCCAATCTATAATAAGCATGTCGTCTGTAGACTTACAAACTAACACACTTTCACATTCATGATATTAATACTCGTTATGAGATAATAACTCGTATTATTGTCAGGAGATTGCATCCCCAGGCACACTTGTTGGAGCTATATTCTTTTGCGTTTTATTGTTTTGATGTTTTTTAAATAAAGAAAATAACTTTAGATGTACCTATACATTTAATTAGGTAAGTAATTTACAAGTTTAACGAAGACAAACGCCATGATAAGAAAAAGGCGAAGAGTTGTGAATAAATATTGATCAAAATGAGCCTGGATTGTGTAAGGCCATTCCATGGTAATACTAAGAATTTAACATTTTAGTCCGTCAGACAGTTTGAAGCAACCAAGTTCTTAATATATGACCAAGTTCTCGTTATGATAATTAATTATTTTGTCATTTTTCAATAAAACGGTGCGGTGAAATGTTTTTTCTTTTGCTTTACACATGCTTTAATGGTCTACATTATTATGATAAGAAAATTGTTGTTCAGATTTCGTGGCAAAATAAAGGTATCTCCGAAAATAGAACACAATACTCGCATACGTCCACTCGGGCACGTTCCCGAGCACTTGCATCGTTTTAAAAACACCCAAACTCGGTTCATTTCGAATCGCCTGCGACTAGGGCTGCGGTACTAGCTAAAGACAGTTTAATACTCTCTTAGCGTCTGTTGTACTATTTTTAGCAGAAGTAGCCTTGCGGTCAAGATAACGACCCTTTTGTAGTCCAGAGTTCGAGTCTCCACACAAGCCTCTGAAATTTGGAAAATGTGTCAGTTTGTGAAAAACAGGGGTCTGATTGCGTAAGAAAAACGTATTCATCGTTAGCGTAATCGCTAGCAAATTCTGAGCCGCGATGGGCTGACGCAACTCAGGATGGGCTCTTGATTTGCGTCAGTCAATAAGCAATGAATACATTTTCCTTAGACGATCTATGGGCTGGATATGTGGTTTAAGGTTTTATGAAATCACAATGTGATTTTTTTTCGGTTTGCTTATAATAGCGCCGTCTCTTGGTGCAACAGTTTACTGGTTGTGACAGTAAACATTCAAGTACCACATAAATTTTAGAAATGGCACTATAAAATTACTAAGCAATTATTGACATGACACCCGGCTCTGGTCCGGCTTTAATACGACAGTCGAAATGCTTGGGATAGTACAACAAAAGTTTCACTTTAATAAATAATTACATTAATTGCAATGCGATGAAAACATTTTAATAAAGCTTGCGTTTGTCTTTAGCGTGGTGTCTGTCTTGATAATGGAATATAGTCACAACTTTCTCATCCTGAGATCTGTGTCCAATAGTACGCCAATAAAAGGATCACGTAATACTATTAGTTATTAAAATAAAATAAAAAATGTCAAAACACGTTCACGTATCGCGATAGTTCATTATGTTTTAGTCCAATTCGAATTCAATCGGCCTTAAATTAAATACTTTCTTTTTTTGGTAAAAGTTGACAACCCTGTAGACGACTCGACTTTGCACGCAACTCGAGTGTTAATATTGGCGCAATTATGCTCTTTTTAATGAGAAACAGTTGCAGCGCCCAGGCAACAAATGAGAGTTCTGTTGAATGCATTTTTAGTGCGGAAATTAGTACATTAGTGGGTCGGGCCGAACGTGCAGGCTACCTATTACTTTTTTCACTAATTATCAAAAAATTCCAGGCAGATCCGAAGTATAATTAAAAAAGGTTTAAAGAATGAATCTGAACTCAAAGACCAGTTGGTTTAACTTATCTGGAACGTATAAACTTTTAAATGTCACTTCTAAATCCTTTAGTATCGCGAGTACCTTGTCAGCTTTTTCTCGTGGTTTTGTCCTAGTAGATTAGTTTTTTACAAATCTCGGGGGATTACTGACTATCCCTTATCCCATGTTCGCTCTCTTTCCTAACTTATAATATAATAGCTATTTATTGAAATACCCTTATTTTGAATGTTTTGTGGGAACCGTGGATTAAACCACGATGCAAAATGGTTACCTAATCCAGCATACCTTAATCTATCTTCATTCCATTTTCAGCTAAATCGGTTCAGTGTTTGTTTGTTTACATGGTTCAGTAACAAACATCCAATAATTTGCACACAAACTCGCAAATTATTTGTTTTCATTGTAACAAAATTTATTTTCGGACGATATCGCACGGGGCTAGGCGAAAAAGATGGGTTTTTGCGTGACGAAAATCTAAATTCTTTTCGATCGAGACTTTGGTATAATCTACATTCTGGAATGAAAGTTTCTCTTCCTTGTCAACAGAGAATGGGCAGTTGGGTACTCGTTAACGCGGGATAATAGAAAACAGCACCATCTATCGAGCGATGGGTGAAATCACACACGAAAACATACTATGGGGTTTTGTATTAGGTGTTATTCCTAACTTTGTTTCGACCAAGTGTTCCACGACACTCTTCTCACATCTGTTTTTTAATTTTATTTATAATATTAACAGATATATTTTGAATCTTTAAAATTTCTGTGAAACGTATGCACAGTGTAATAAAACGTTCTCCCGTTAGGGTCATGCTCAGGCAGTAAATAACATACTCGTAACACATTCTGCGCGGGTGCGGCGTATCAATACTTGTACATTTTGCGCTAAGCACATGTATTCAGTTTACTATTTACACGATGGCTGCATAAATGATGAACCATGTTGAGTGTAGGTACACAGTACACACTCTCTTCAAGTCCTACAGCTGGACATGCCTCTTTTCTCAGAATTGGAGAGGTTTGTGGCTCACAATACTGGCTAAGTGTGAACTATGAAAACATTGTTTGTCTGGTGAGAGGCTTCGGCCGTACTTCGACTTTACTTACCCCTTCCAAGTTACGATAACATCTTCGGCTGCATGATCACTTTCCATCAGGTGAGATCGCAGTCAAGTACTAACATGTATAGTGAAAAAAAAAATTCCTACAGCTGCTAGGCATGCCTCTTTTCTCTAAATGCGAGGAGTTTGTCCATAACTCACAACACTGGCTAAGTATGGACTATGAAAACATTGTGTTGAACTCACATGTATGTGAGTGTCCCCACTTTGTTTTCCTTTAATATTTAGTTTCCATAAACACAAATTACTCCGAAAAGTCAGCGATCTGAGAATCCGGATTCAGAGAGAACATGTTATGTGTATTTACATGCGCTTTACAAGCATGCATGGAAACACAACCAATCCATATATTATGTTAAATGTAATAACATAACTGTTTAAGCATAATAAGTATTGATCTCCATACTAGAGGAAGAATAAAATATTTGATTAGAACCTTAAATTAATATTACCCATGTGGCTGGTTGTTTGTGTCTAATCTCTGATAGTGATTCCTCAATGTTATATCTCCAGATCAAACCCTACATCATAATGTTATCTCCTTAGATTTATAAGCGTCTAGTACCACATACTTAACTCGATTATTATTTAACGCAGGACTTGGTCCGTAATCACTTTTACTCGACGACACGCTATTTATTTTCTTCCCGCTAACTTAGTAAAGATTGCCCCTTAATTTGTGGACAGCAAGGACACTTTTGTTTCAGAATTTTTCTTAAATTTATATTTATTCAGCTTATTTTTATTAAAAAATTAGTAACTTAGTAAATTAGTAACTTTATAGTTATTGGATTATAAATAAAAAAAAATTAGTAACTTAGTAAATTAGTAACTTTATAGTTATTAATATATATATAGCTACTCGTGCTGATTCACTCACTGACTGATTGATCACCTCTCCTGAACAATTTTGTATGAAAATTTTTTTTTTCAATAACCATTTCGTATAAAAGGGAAAAATTCATTCGGAGGAAAAATACGGAGAGAGCTGATGATTGAGGATTTCGGAGATGAGTGAAGAGCACAGCCAAGGGTATTGCAGATAGGTGGGGGTCGCTCGACCAAATGTCATTTGAAATGTCATGCAATTGGCAGTGAGCTGAAAAAAAATTCAAAATGGCGAATTCAAAATGGCCGCCATTCGTATTTCGCCGATATCTCGGAAAGTATAAAAGATGGAAGAATGGTTTCTTGACAAGAGCTGATCATGACTCGAAGGTCTATTCAATGGATAGAAAAAAAATTCAAAATGGCGGAATTTTTTTTTCCCATAGAATATGTATGTCGGATATTGAAGAGACTAACAGTTGGTAATTATGCAAGGTTGTGATGCGGTTTTTCAGAGAGTTACTACAGAAAAATATGGATAGAGCTGATGATTGAGGATTTCGGAGACGGGTGAAGAGCACAGCCAGGGTATCGAAGATAGGTGGGGGGTGCTCGACCAAATGTAACTCGAAACGTCATCCAATTGGCAGTTAGCTGAAAAAAAAATTCAAAATGGCGGATTCAAGATGGCCGCCATACAAATTTCCGGTTTTTCTATCTCGGAAAGTATAAAAGATAAGAGAGTGGTTTCTTTGCAAGACGTGATTAGAATCTCAAGGTCTACGGGATGAATGAAAAAAATTCAAAGTGGTTGAATTTATTTTTCCATGGAAAATGTGAATGCTACAATAAACAAGGCCTATGAAATACTATGAAAAGTATGAGAAGAGATGATGGTCTACATTTGGATGATGATTGAGGAGCACGGTCATGGATTTAAAGATAGTTAAGGGCTGTTTCAATAAAAAATACACTGAACCTCATCGGATGAGTTTCAGTGTATTTTTTTATTCAAACAGCTCTTAACTTTCTTTAAATCCATGACCGTGCTCCGAGGTAATTCTTTTAGCCCACTGCCAATCGGATTCCAATTGGCGATGGAGATGACGGCGATTCTTTTATAGGAGAGAAGACAGCCCGCGGGCCACATGTGGCCCGCGCTCCCACGCGCCCTACTAGTTAATATATATATAGCTGCTTGTGCTGATTGGCCACTGACTGATTGATCACCTCTCCTGAACAATTTTGTATGAAAAATTTTTTTTTTCAAGGATCATGTCGTATAGAAAGGAAAAAATCATTAAGAACAAAAATATGGAGAGAGCTGATGATTGAAGATATCGGAGACGAGTGAAGAGCACAGCCAAGGGTATTGCAGATAGGTAGGGGGTGCTCGACCAAATGTCACTCGAAACGTCATCCAATTGGCAGTTAGTTGAAAAAAAAATTCAAAATGGCGGATTCAAAATGGCCGCCATACGAATTTCGCCGATATCTCGGAAAGTATAAAAGATGGAAGAATGGTCTCTTGACAAGAAGTGATCGGGACCCGAAAGTCTATTTGATGGCTACAGAAAAAAATCCAATATGGCGGAATTTTTTTTCCCATAGAAAATGTATGGGGAATTTTGAAGGGATTATTTATAGGCGGGAAGACAGCACGCGGGCCACATGTGGCCCGCGCTCCCACGCGCCCTACTAGTTACTATATATATAGCTACTCGTGCTGATTCACTCACTCACTCACTGATTGATCACCTCTCCTGAACAATTTTGTATGAAAAATTTTTTTTTCATGAATGGGGTCGTATAGAAGAAAAAAATTCATTCGGAGGAAAAATACGGAGAGAGCTGATTATTGAGGATTTCGAAGACGGGTGAAGAGCACGGGGAGGGTATTAAAGATAGGTGGGGGGTGCTCGACCAAATGTCATTCGAAATGTCATGCAATTGGCAGTGAGCTGAAAAAAAGTTCAAAATGGCGGATTCAAGATGGCCGCCATACAAACTTCAACGGTGTCCATCTCGAAGAGTATAAAAGATGGAAGAGTGGTTTCTTGACAAGAAGTGATCAGGACCCGAAGGTCTATTTTTATGGATAGAAAAAAAAATTCAAAATGGCGAAATTTATTTTTCCATAGAAAATGTATGGGGAATGTTGAAGAGACTAACAGTTGGTAATTATACAAGGTTGTGATGCGGTTTTTCGGAGAGTTACTAGAGAAAAATATGGAGAGAGCTAATGATTGAGGATTTCGGAGACGGGTGAAGAGCACAGCCAGGGTATCGAAGATAGGTGGGGGGTGCTCGACCAAATGTAACTCGAAACGTCATCCAATTGGCAGTTAGCTGAAAAAAAATTCGAAATGGCGGATTCAAGATGGCCGCCATACAAATTTCGTGTTTTTCTATCTCGGAAAGTATAAAAGATAAGAGAGTGGTTTCTTTGCAAGACGTGATTAGAATCTCAAGGTCTACGGGATGAATGAAAAAAATTCAAAGTGGTTGAATTTATTTTCCATGGAAAATGTATATACTATAAAAAGAGACAATGATCTACGATTTGGATGATGATTGAGGAGCACGGTCATGGTTTTAAAGATAGTTAAGGGCTGTTCGTACAAAAAATACGCTGAACCTCATACGATGAGGTTCAGCGTATTTTTTTGTTCGAACTGACCTTAACTATCTTTAAAACCATGACAGTGCTCCTTGGTAATTTTTTCAGCTCCCTGCCAATCGGATTTCAATGGGCGATGGAGATGACGGCGATACTTTTATGGGCGGGAAGACTGCACGCGGGCCACATGTGGCCCGCGCACACACGCGCCCTACTAGTTAATATATATATAGCTGCTTGTGCTGATTGACTGATTGATCACCTCTCCTGAACAATTTTGTATGGAAAATTTTTTTTTCACCGACCGTTTTGTATAGAAAGGAAAAATTCATGAGGAAGAAAAATATAGCGAGAGCTGATGATTGAGGATTTCGAAGACGGGTGAAGAGCACAGCCAAGGGTATTGCAGATAGGTGGGGGGTGTTCGACCAAATGTCATTTGAAATGTCATCCAACTGCCAGTGAGCTGAAAAAAAATTCAAAATGGCGGATTCAAAATGGCCGCCATTCGAATTTCGCCGATATCTCGGAAAGTATAAAAGATGGAAGAATGGTTTCTTGACAAGAAGTGATCAGGACCCGAAGGTCTATATGATGGATAGAAAAAAAAATTCAAAATGGCGGAATTTATTTTTCCATAGAAAATGTATGGGGAATGTTGAAGAGACTAACAGTTGGTAATTATGCAAGGTTGTGATGCGGTTTTTCGGAGAGTTACTAGAGAAAAATATGGAGAGAGCTGATGATTGAGGATTTCGGAGACGGGTGAAGAGCACAGCCAGGGTATCGAAGATAGGTGGGGGGTGCTCGACCAAATGTAACTCGAAACGTCATCCAATTGGCAGTTAGCTAAAAAAAAAAATCAAAATGGCGGATTCAAGATGGCCGCCATACAAATTTCGTGTTGCTCTATCTCGGAACGTATAAACGATAAAAGAGTGATTTCTTTGAAAGACGTAATTAGAATCTCAAGGTCTACGGGATGAATGAAAAAAATCAAAGTGGTTGAATTTATTTTTCCATGAAAAATGTGAATGCTACAATAAACAAGGCCTATGAAAAACTATGAAAAGTATGAGACGAGATGATGGTCTACGATTTGGATGATGATTGAGGAGCACGGTCATGGATTTAAAGATAGTTAAGGGCTGTTTGAATGAAAAATACACTGAACCTCATCCGATGAAGTTCAGTGTATTTTTGAGGTTCAGTGTGCTCTGAGGTAATTCTTTTAGCCCATTGCCAATCGGATACCAATTGGCGATGGAGATGACGGCGATTCTTTTATAGGTGAGAAGACAGCCCGCGGGCCACATGTGGCCCGCGCTCCCACGCGCCCTACTAGTTGGATTATAAATAAAATACACATTGGTTAATCTTACTCCGTCAATCATTTAAGAATATTTGTTACAAACTCCGGCTTCGAAATATCAGTTAGACTTAGCAACTGACACATCTAGGCCAAAGGGGGAATATACAAAGTCTTAAGATAAGACAGTTGAGGATTTTAGGAGATATTCTCGGGGCGTCATATTGAGAGTATCCTGGGAACAACAGCTCGGAGATATAAATGAGTGAAATGTAAAAGACTCGGGGAATGATCCATCAACGTCCCAGATAAAATGACGATGTGTCGGTGCCAGTTGATTTATTATTGTCTTAGGTTAACCGGGATATACTTGGTTAAGCTTTTTATGCCATAATTTATTAACTTTGATGAAAGTAGTTATAATACCAAAAAGGTACTTATAGTTTATTCTTGTTTCATTTATTTGTCTCGAGGTGTATTTTTCTGTTTCATGTTAGGAATCTGATCTTTTTGTCAAGAAAGCAATTTCTAGACGTCTTCGGGTCTTCGCTTTCGATTTTGAGACTGCATCATAACCGTGCTTTTCGTTGAAAAATCTCCGATACTTTTATCGTTTGCTTCAGTTCATTCAGCTGGTGGAAGTTCTATAAGTCCTGCTTCATCCAGTGGGTGGTCACCATTCCGGCTTCTTGTTCTTCTACTCATTCGGCGGGTGAGTCTCCGCGCTCAATCATCGATGTGCATCAATTCATTGAGCTATGTGCCCCTTTAGCTGTCGGCTTCGCAAATACAGTTTTATACGTTTAGAATAAGAAAATATACTAGCAGTTAATCTCGCTCACACACCACAACCAGCGTAAGTGTGTGTAGAGAAGTAATTTCATGTTTAATTTATTATGAACTGATTTTACATCTCCATTCTTAACATTCCTCATGCAGTACTTAGATTAAATGTATTTAAGGTCACAGTCAAACAGATGAAATAGACCTGGAAAACCCTCCATTAGGCTAATATAAAATGCGAGCGGGCGCCGGCGAAGAACTAAACAAGCCATTTTATCATCGTCGCATGTCCGAAATTTACTTGAATAAATTACCCGAAAGGCGAAAACTGTTGAATTTTAACCCGGCGCCGCGCGTGACCGACCCGAAACGACCCGGGCAGAATTTTAAATATTTTATTCATTTCACTTTGACATAAAAAGCCAAAGACATACGAGTACTTAGGTCTATTAAGAATTTCTTGTAGCAATAAAGCCGATAAATATTTTTTTTTTGCATTATTTATAAAACATATTCAAACATTTCTTCTTTCTTACACTTTCGTGGCAACATTTTGGTTTTATACTTTCGTTTTCATCTTTTTCTAGTTTTTGAAGCGTTTCAAATATATGAACTCGTCTTTTCACCAATTTACAGAGAAGTTTTTATTGTCAAAAGGAGAACGCCAAGCCCAGTGATGAGATTGACCAGAATAATAGATAATGAAAAGGCATCAACGTACATACGTGTACCTATGTATTATCTACCTAGAAATACGCAAAGCTTTATACGACTCTAGCGTTTGTATATCAATGTTTTATTCATTTTACATACATTTGTGATTCTCGGTTTCAAACGCCTTTCTGGGAAATTATAAAGGGGGAGATCTTGTGTTCTTTTGTTAATAATGGATGGTTGTTGTGTTTGTGAGAGGAGCTCCGGAGAGATCTCTTTCCTCTCGAGAGTTACATTTATTAGCGTTACCCATTTTGAATTCGAAGAAAAAATATTTGCGTCGTTCTTTTACATGATAATATCTTTCTTTTTCCTTAAAACATATTAATTTATTATTATGTGCACATTATTAGTATTCAAATATGTTCACAGACCACAGTTACTATTATTGAAAAATACACACGAATTAATCAAAATGTTTGTTTCATACGAAACACGTCGTAAATTAAAAATAATCATTTCTACCGGCACTTGAGAATTTCACATCGGTTCATTTTAGAATGACACAGCTTTCCATAAATAGAGATAGAGACTAGAGTTACTGTAAATAAATAGATGCCACCATACAAGACGTGAAACTGAGGTATAATTTTATAACATCAAAAAGATTTAAATAAAAAATTTTGATTTTACTTTGTTAGGGGTCAAAAAGACCCAAACTTTTAAGACGTAGATTTGTATTTATTGTGATAAGTGTAAAACAAAAAATTGCATTCATTCTGAACAATAAAAATTAAAGTTTACAATTTTCGTAAATGGTTTGAAAATAAAAAGGTAGGTATCCTAGAATTAAACAAACGGGAAGTTCATATATTTTAAGATTCACCACAGATCTTCGTACACGGTAGATATTTTAGGAAGAATCGGCATTCGCATCTCAATTGAGGCTAAATCTTGAATTATTCTACTCGCTGCAACCACGAGCTATCTATCGGAATAAATTCCCAGTCTAGGCACTTACGAATGATAGGAGTATAATCTTTTAGTATTTTTAAAATATGGGGAGGTACTTTATTATGTGACTGTACAGTATACAGTGTACTCTGAAGAATCTGTCTTTCAATAATTTAATTTGTCTCCGAAACTATAACGGTCTATATTTAATTTTGTGATCATTGCCTTTATCAGGCTTATATTTACTTAGGAAACAGCACAAGTTTCAATAATTCAAGCAAGTATATTTTCGAATATGTAACTGACTTACGTTAAGATCTAAATATGAAAAAAAAATTTGAACTTAACATCAAAATCGGCTTAGTAGTTTTCAAGATAGTATCCTAAATAAGGATATAAAGAAAAAATATGTATTGTTAAATTCGTTTCCACTTACGATCTTTAAGGTTATCACTTGTTTGATCGTCGTTTGAATGTGCATTTTACTTTGTACAAGTCTCCACTTAGCATAATGACTAATTTATGATAACGATACGTTACTAGTGTGTGACGCAATGTTAAGCGTGACGTCATTGGGCCAGCTGTCACTGAGTTCGGATAGTTCAATACCACGCCGCGCGCGCACCGGTTGTGTACAAAAAATAAAACGACAAGGTCACGCGTCCGGGCCGGACACGCATAGCGATTTATTACATCCAGTAGAATGAAGCAGTAATAAACTAGACGTCCTTATCAAGAATCATTAACACGTTTTATGTAACTAATCATGGCATAAACCACAGCAAGTCCTACAGTTAAAGTGTACAAATAAGTATGTGTTAAAAGTGTAAACTGATAAATGAATACAAATTTGAAACCTCAGAATCAAAGTTGCGGTGACTCTCATGACCTTTAATTTAAGAGTGTTAAAATAATTAGCATGTTTCGTGTGATAAATAATTGTAACCATAACAATAGATAACTTTAATTGTGAGCATGATAGCATAATTTGTAATAAAATAAAACAATTATAAACATGCCGTTTCGATTCAATAAAAGTCGGTTCGAATATAAATTCATTACTTAGTGACACGAAATACTGGGTTCGGATTACTTATACAGATGATTGTATTACAATTTGAGATATGAAGATGAAATATAAGAAGAGACTTGTGTTACTAAGTCTGTTTCTAATGAACTTGGTCGATAACCCGGCACCAGAAGTTACGATAGAGCAAGGGATTTTGAGCGGTAAAACAAGCAGATGTGGGACGTTTTTTGAATACATCGGGATCCCTTATGCGAAGACTGATAACAACACGCGATTTCAGGTTAGTATCTATCTAGGTAGACCTTATTTGGTAAAAATGTATGTAAGTTAAATAATAACACAGATTTATTGTTGGTTGATTTCATGAATAGTTACAGTCTCAGTTTTTTGATCAATCTCAAGACAGATAAGTGAAACCTTGAAGAAGCTAAATGTGTGCACCACAAAAAGTGAAGTTTGTTTTGCTATGGGACAGTATTTTGATAGGACCAGAAAAGGTCTGACGTAAAACTAACATGATTTCTAAGGCGAAGGCATAGTCCAAATCAAGATTTAAATCTGGAACAATGCTTTGTTACTAACAAAATAACAGGTTCAATTATAGGTTTTAAATTAAAAAAAAGGTAACTTCCAAAGATTTAAATCGCTAGATGGGCCCTAAACCTCCAAAAACGCCACGTTTTTGTCTTGTGTGACACGTTGTCACTCTCTTTGACACGTAAGTGAAACTATAGCATGTTGAGGCGTGCACTCAACATGCTATAGTTTCACTTACTCGACATGTTTGTGGACGTTTTTGATGTGCGCAATGTAGGCTTAGGGCCATCTAACGATTTAAATCTTTGGTAACTTCATCAAAAAAAGTCTGACTAAGTCCGACTAACACATTTTTAATATTTTTAAATTTCAGGCGCCACGACCACCGCCTTCATGGAAGGGAGTTTTCAAAGCAGATGAAGGATTCCACATGTGCCCACAAGAAACGATTTTTGGTATAATGGGATCTGAAGACTGCCTTAAAATAAATGTCTACGTACCAACCAATCCTAAGACTGATAAACCTCTGGCTGTAATGATTTACATCTATGGAGGAGCATTTATATTTGGAAGTGGGGGAAAAATCCTCTACGGGCCAAGATTTTTAGTCAGAAAAGACATTATTCTGGTGACTTTTAATTATAGAGTAGCATTACTAGGTTTTCTGTGTCTAAGAACAAAAGGAGCTCCAGGAAATGCTGGCATAAAGGATCAAATAGCAGCCCTGAGATGGGTTAAGAAGAATATTGCAGCTTTTGGGGGTGACCCGGATAATATAACAGTGTTTGGTGAAAGTGCTGGAGGTGTGTCATTATCCCTTTTAATAGCGAGTGAAGCAACTAATGGCCTTTTTAATAGAGCAATCATTCAAAGTGGGTCATCAGTCGCCAACTGGTCAATAAATAGAAAACCTATATGGATTGCTAGTCTTTTAGCTAAAACTATTGGTTACAATACAGAAGACCCAGAAGAGCTATACGATATCTTTATGAGAATGGATTACAAAGATATTATAGCGTTGGCAGCTAAGAAACCAATGGATATTTTTTATGACACCGGACTTATACATTTACCTTGTGTCGAAAAAGCAATTCCAGGGGTAGAACCTGTGATAACTGATTTGCCATATAATATTTATGAGAATGAAATCACTAAAGATATAGAAGTCATGCATGGAGTAGCAAGTAATGAAGGAATATTTTTGGCAGGCACCGAGAGTGAAGAAATGCTTCTTTCAAGGAATACAAGATATTTATTTGCTTCTGATCTACGATTCTCATCCGAAGAAGAAGGGATGCTTGTAGCTAAAAGAGTTCGGAAGTTTTATTTTGGCGACGATGAAATAAGTACCAAAAAACTTCTCAACGTTTCGAAATTATACTCTCAGTTATATTTCGAAGTTCCTATGATCTTTGAAACAGAATTCCTTCTGAGTAGGAGCAATATCAAAGTTTATAATTTCATTTTTAAATACAATGGTTGGAGGAACGTATTGAAATGGACCAGTGGGTTTTGGAATGAAGAGGGCGCCACTCACGGGGACGATCTTTTTTATTTGTGGGATGGAGATTTATTTCCCAAGGTCTTTACACAAGATGATCGTAAAATGATTTACGAAATAACGTCATTGTGGACCAACTTTGCTAAATATGGGTAAGAAAATCGAAGTATTTAATTTCTTGACACAATGACGCTCGCTATGCTCTCTTGGTTTTTGCTTTCTGTGACAGAGACAAAATACTGATTCTTCAAACAAGTGACAAGTCACATAAATTGGTTACATACTCGTATTGGATAGTGTAGCCTGTTTTTCAAAGTTTCATTTTTTTCCAGACACCCCACACCAGAGTCGAGCGATCTACCATTCAGATGGAAGCCGAGTACCAAAGACAACCTGCAGTTCTTGTATATAGATAGGGAATCAAAAATGGGTCCTATGCCTTGTCCAGAGGGGTATCGACTATGGAAAGACGTGTACAGTAAATATCGAATAACTGATGTACAATAACGACATAAAAATTAAATTATTATTTAATAATACTGTGTCCCTGCCCTTCTTCTGCCCTTCTTCTCAATTTGAACTGTATCAAGTAATTTATGCTCAATGTCAGATATTTAAAGTATTTGATATAAATGATTTAGACGTAGCGATGCGCTGGACAAAATAATTCCAAAAAATAATTTGGACCATTTGGATACGGAATTCTAAAAAGTTTCTCGCACACTTCGACGAAGATTATAAATATTTATAGTTGAAGATTGAGTACAAAAAATATCGTATCAAGTAACAAGTTCCTCTCTAAGCCATTACAAGTTCCAACTTGCTGTCAATTTGGCTCTGTAGCCAAAGAGCAAGTGCAAAAATAGGTAAATTTGATGTGTAACATCAAAAAATTTCCATCTTCACCCCTTATTCTTTTACCCTCTACTGTTAATGAAATGATGTAAAGCGAGGTTTATATAACCAACAAAACTCGCAAAAGATGACTTCTTAAAGCAATTTCTACCATTTAACTTTTTAAATAATTTCAATTTCAAAATTTAAATAGCTCTCAGAAGTCAATTTCTGCAAGTTTTGTTGTGAACTAAACCTCGTTTACGTTAAACCGTATTAAAAGCAAGTATTAGATATAGTTAGGAACCATATAAATAAAAATTCATTGCTAAGTTGAATAAAACCTACCTATCTACCCACCTCCCTAAATCTTGCCATTAGCTCTTGTACTTAAACTTGTCAATGTGATTGTTACACAAAAAACAAGTTCGCGGACAATTGGAACGCGAAAATAGCTGGTATTGGATTTGTTTCGTCATTCCCCTGATTTGTTTAACAACTGGGGGCAAAGATTAAAACTGTTAGATACACCAACAGGACTAGGATGCGCGCGTAGAGATATTATGTCTCTCTACTTTTGTTGCTCTCTTTTCTCTTTCTGATTCAAATTAATAAACAGAGAAAAGAGACCGACAAAAGTAGAGAGACATATTTCTACATGCACATGCTGCATAGGTCGATAGGCTAATAAGCCTAGGTTTATTGCTATTAATATCCTAATAATGTTTGTGAATTTTGAAACTTGGTATTCGATCACGGTAAATAAACCGATTTAGCTACTACATCTAATCCCCTGGGTTAAAAAAAGATATAAATTTGATATAGTAATGTACTTAAAAATGTTTTAGGTTTTTTTATGAATATTCCAATGTTCCTTGGAAATAGGTACAAAGGTTGGAAAAGGCAGCGGGAACAGGAACGGTAACACTTTTTTTCCTGGAAAATCCATATTCCCACGAGATCTGTAAAAATTGAAATTCATGCGAAAGAAGTCATGGGCAAAACCTACCTATAGTAATATTATAAATGCGAAGTTAAATCTGTATGTATATTTGTTACTTTATCATGCTAATAACTTAACAGATACTGAACCGATTTAGCTGGAATTTGTTACGTAGACAGCTTATACCAAGTATAAGGTAATACTTTCAAACTCCTTTTGAATGGAAGTCACCTTTGCCTTACCTTCCCTTCTCTTTCTTTACTTTACCTTCATCCTTTACAATATTATCTTCTTTCTAAGTTTACCTTACCTTCTGTACTGTCTTATTATTCTTAACAAACATAAGTAAACGTGTCTTTTTTTCATGTTATGTCTTCAGTGTGGTCCTTGCTCATTCAGCAAACAATTTTATGTATTCTGACATTCTCCGATTAAAAACGAAGCTTATGAGACTTGATCATAACACAATAACGTCAATTCACAATATTTATATTTTGCTATTGATATAAAATTTTCAATTATAAAACTCAAAATGTTTATCAATATTTCGCGACCACCCAAAAATCTTGCCACCTGCCTAACTAAACATATAAAACGTACCCGGTATCTCAGTTGATTATTATCTTGACGGCCTGATGACTTTTTATTTTAATAAGTATTGTTTACTAAAAGTATTAAACAAATCTATTGATATTTTATTTTGAATTTTTGAACGTATTTTAGCCCTCTCATTTCTGGGACTTTTCCGGGGGAATAACATGTGTGCATTGAGAATTTTTAGTTGAATTTTGAGGATCTTTTTTTTTGATGACAGTAAAAAACTTTGTTTTTGCGACGTCAAAATCGCATGGCAATACATGAGCATAAGGTCCACTTGCGCGAAACGGGAGTTAAAATATATTTACATTTTAAACCCTAGCGTTAACGCCTCTCGTGTGACAATTTAGACAACTTACTCTGCTAACTCTGAGTTAACACACTAACGTAGGTCAGCGCAAGTGGGCCTTAGTGTACAGAAAAAATAATTCCATTTTGTCTGCAATATGGCGAGCCTATTATTTTCCTTTCTAGGCCATATATTCAGAATGTGTGATAATATATTATATTCGACTATCTGCTTCTGAATCTTTGGAACGAGCTAAGAAAGTTTACATCGACAAGATACGAGAAGAAGAGGAATAAATAGGTACAATAAATGAAACAGAAACTTTTTTCACTACTGACTAGGAAGCTATTTCGAGATTTACCATCAATTTTTTATGAACCTACATTCTAGTCCCACCAACCCTTTAAGATACTAATTCATGAATTGTCATGATGTTGACAAAAATATTATAGTCGAAGTAAATACTAAAGACTAACCCTTATAGCGGTCGTATATTCTCGTCGAGGGTCCGCGAGGGCGAAAGTGTACTCGTACATGTATGCCTCGCTTCTCTCGCTAAGTGTCACCTTGCCTCGTGTGCTCTCCGCTCCGAGTCGGTTTGTTGTGCACGAGTAAAGTCTCACGATGCTTCATGAATTGACGCGATTAAATTTCTGTACACTCAGGTAACAATTTCCGTAGCTGAGTTTTCGAGAACAGACATCCATTTAGTTTATAGAAGAGATTCACAGTACAAGATTAGAGGTCAGAGCAGAGGTCTGAAGCAATAATTTATCTATCACTGTTTTAATAGTTCTGTATTTTAGCACTAAACAGACAGCAGCAAGTAGCGAGCAATAAGTTTGTGTTCGCGCGATGTTCGCGGCAAATGCCTCAAAGCCGTGACAAAGCCGGCTCCGCCGCCCTGACAGCATAATTACAACAATTTCGCTGTGACAGTAATAATGTTGCGCAAATGGTTACAGATGCGCCTCCGAGAGATTCTCAAACAATCGACGGGAATTTGCCAAACCGCACATCCCTTATACTTTTCGATTTGCTATGGAGTAAAAAATCTGTGCTTACAAAACTTGTTGAAAAAATCTTGAGAAATATATTAATTTCAAGAAATTTTCAATTACATGCAAGCATTCATTTATGACTTTTAATGAATTTTAAATGTAAAAGTAAAATTCCCCATAAGCATCTCATCATATTGCGCCACTCAATGACATGACTAAATAATAATGACATCATGTCATACATGTATTATTGTTAAGCACACTCTGATAGAGAGATTTCTGACAGAGATCTTGCTCATGAAAATGATAGTAGTACCTAATCAGAAATCTTGCCAAATAACACTATTTTTACGATCCCATGTCCCATCTGTAGTAATAAAGCATTAAAATATCTTCAATCTTTCCCGTCATTGACTTTGTAATGTGTTGGAGCCATTTATTTGAGCACTTCATTTAGAGCCTCGAATAACTAATTATTGAAGTCTAACGATTTTTTTACTATTTTATCCTACCATTGAGTTTTAATTGTCAGTGAAATCCCCATTTAATATAATATTGATCTGAATCTACATTACTGAACCAATTTTGATAAGATTAGGCACAGAGATAGACCGAAGCTTGAGAAAGGACGTAGGCTACTTTTCAGTTCGAAAAAGAAATGGTTTTTGTGGGAATTAAATCCTCGAATTTTCCACAGTAATTTATAGCGACAAATATAGGTATATATTATAGGATTGCTTTGGCAATACTCTTTGAAAGTAGATAATAATAGGAAGAAGAAACGGGAACGAGAAATTCGTATTTCTATCGGGAGTTATCATTTTTGAATATTTTTAATTTGTAATTACTGAGTTCATGGTAAAATAAGTTGAGAATCATTTTTAACCTTGTTTGTCCAAATCACGGCGATATTCATCGTTATTATAGTTTCAAACGACGTATTTCCCTTTTTCGCTATAAATACTATAGATAATTGGAGTCCTAACTATTTCCGAATATATTACATATAATTGTAATAGAATCAGCGCGTCTATTTAAGGTGCACTCTCACGACGTGACCTGTATATCGAGCGCGTTAAGGTATACTCCACTCGGGCTGCATTATGAATATGATTCGCTTTCATATTTATTCAGTCGCATCTGTTATGTCGAGCATTTACTAATTAGATGTGGCGGTTGAGGAGACTATGCCAAGAGCCGGTGGTATTTTGGTAACCTGATAAAATTTTAATAAGGAATTTATTGCGTCCATCATGCGAATTGTTACTATGTGGGAAGCGATAGAATCATCACAATAATATTATTGTGATGATAATAAGTGGCAGATAAATAACTCACTGAGGGCCGCAATTTTACTGCTGGCCCAAATAAAAAAAAAAGAAATTGTAACATTTGCATACCCGTATGTGGGTATAAATATCATATATTATAAATAAAATTCGGTTTCCAATTGTGTACTCTTCCACCTATTTTGACCATGTTTTTGAGCAAATAAAAAATTGCTTTACTTTACTAAAAGGAAGTACATAAAAGTTGTTACGTGAATTTGCAGCTCAGAGCTTACCCATGATAATGGTGGAAAGAAATACTTCTGGTGAGCATAAAATATTGGGTATTGGGAGGATATTATATAATATGTATTTGTATGTATTTTATATTTATTTGTATTTTGTATAATATAACATATAGTATTATGTATTTTATGTTTGTATTATTTTGTGTACATATGTAATGAAATGAGTGACATTTCATTCATTTGAATTTGCCGCGCTTCGCGTATCAGCTGTCGCGTATCTATGATATTGATCTGTGTCGATGATTTAAAATGGCGAGGGACGCTGAAATTGTTGTGTGCATTTTTGTCGTAATAAAAACTCATAGAAAGAATGTGATTGAGGACTCGAGATATAGTGAACTTTAAATGTCGTTTCTTTGTTATTTCAGGTGAGATAGAAGTGTAATTGTCGTAACTTGATAATAACTAGATAATTGTAAAATAAAACAAAACTTGTAATAAAACAAAACTTTGTTATTTCAGGGAAACAATTTGTGTTTAATTTTGGAGATCCTCAATGTCTTATAAAACGACATTTTTGTGAACTAAAAGAAGATGGACCGGCTTCAATTTGAGTTTACAAAAATAGCCTCAAATGATGGCAAATCAAATGTATTAGCTATAACCTCAATATCTACTGAAGAAGGAAAATGTTATGTTTTACCCGAGGAACTGAAGCCGGTGAGTCATCATACATATATTGTTAAAACGAACACTTTCACAAAAGTAAAAAATAGCATTAAAAAAAGACACCAGAGTAGAAAAGTATGGATAAAGTTGGATGAAAATCTAAAGAAGACATATGTAGATGAGGAAGGTAATATGCAATTTTTAGATCAATATTTAGATGAAGTGAGCACAACACAAGCAAAGGACAAAAATGACACTTTGCAACAAATCTTGGAACAATTAATAGAAACTACAACTAAGAAAGAAAGTCAACATAACTTAAAACATATCTCAGAAAAATTTATTATTGAAAAATTCACAAGCAAAAATCCTAATGCGATGCAATGGATAGAAATTTTTGAAAAAGAGTGTGCGCGCTTTAATATAACAAAAGATGAGACAAAAATAGATATTTTGAGGTTATTTTTAGATAAACCTTGTTTGGATTGGTATAGCTCGATGATCATAAAACTAACAATAAATTCTGAATGGAGTGAATGGAAAGACAAGTTTTTAGAAACTTTTAAAAACCAAGGATGGGACATAGTCACATATGCTCTCGCATTTAGGTATAAAGAAGGACAGTTAATTGATTATGCCATAAAAAAAGAACGGCTTTTATTAGATATAAACAAATCTATAGATTCCAAAACAATGATAGATCTTATTGCAACTGGTTTACCTGGATTTATCTTAAATAAGTTAAACAGGGATGAACTCAACAACACTACTGACTTGTTCAACGAGATAAGAAAATATGAAGGCACGATGTATAAGAAAAACTCAACTAACATAAAGAGCAGTACATTTTATAATAAAAATAAAACTTATGAGAAGAAGTCATGTAAGACTTGTGAGTCTTTGGACAAAGGGATTAGATATCATCCGGAGGAGTCATGTTGGTTCAAGAAAAATAAAAATGAACCTGAAAAAGATCTTAAAACTAAAAATGTAAACAATAACTCCATAATTGAAGTAGACATAAATACTGAGAAAAAAACTAGTAAGCACACCATTAATCAAAATCAAGCTTTTATTAGAAAATAAACTAGAAGTGAGTGGTATTTATGATTCAGGCTCACAGATTTCTATAATAAATTCAAGATTAATAAAAGTAAAAGAAAAAAAAGATGATGTGAACATAGCATACATGAGAACGGTTAATGGTGTGAAGAAGATGGATGGCTTGATAACAATAAAAATTAAAATATTTGATTTAGAAGAAGAGGTGGATGTATACATAGTAGAAAATGAAGATTTTGATGATTTCATAATCGGATTAGATATGATAAAGAAATTCAGATTAACCCAAAATGAGAACTTGCAGATAGAACAAAAGAAAATAACAAATAAAATAGACAGGATGTCTAAAGATAACAGAAATGAAGATAATAATATAAAAAAATATAGAGTAAATTTCAATGAACACATACAAACAGAGGAATTTATAAGTATGACAGACCATTTAGATAATCAAAAGAAAATTGAGATAGAGAAAATTATAAAGGAATATAAAACAATATTTGCTAAGGACAAGTATGATATAGGTTCAGTTAAAGATTATGAAGCTCGCATAGATTTACAAGTAAATAAATATTGTAGTAAAAGACCATACAGATGTACAATACAAGATAGATTAGAAATTGAAGAGCAAATATCGATGTTACTAAAGAACAATTTAATAGAAGAATCATACAGTCCTTTCGCTGCTCCAGTGACATTGGCGTTTAAAAAAGGTGAAAATAGAAAATCCCGTTTATGTGTAGATTTCAGAGAGTTAAACAAAATAGTTATACCACAAGCTCAACCATTTCCTTTGATAGATGATCTAATTATTAAAACTAGAAATTGCAAGTATTTTACTACACTAGATATAAACTCAGCATTTTGGGCAATACCATTACGGGTGGAAGACAGAAGTAAAACAGGATTTGTCACACAAGATGGCCACTTCCAGTGGACCTGCCTCCCTTTTGGCTTGAAAACATCACCAGCAATTTTCCAGAGAATCTTAAGCAATATTCTAAGAAAACACAATCTCACAGGATACTCTGTTAACTATATCGATGATATTTTGATATACTCGTCTACCTTTGAAGAACATATAAGGCACATTAGAAATGTATTAGAGGCAATAATTAAAGAAGGCTTTAGACTGAAGTTTAAGAAATGTACCTTTGCTTCAGACTCAGTAAAATACCTCGGCCATATAATTCAGAACAATTCAGTAAGACCACTAAAAGACAATTTGATTTCAATAAGGAACTTTCCAACTCCTAAGACGCAAAAGAACATCAGACAATTTTTGGGAAAAATAAACTTCTACCATGACTATATACCAAGAAGTGCAATTATTTTAGATCCATTACACAATTTATTACGAAAAAACGAGAAATTTGTATGGTCAGAGAAATGTGAAGAAGCATTCAATCTGATAAAAAGATATTTATGTTCGCAACCGGTCTTGGAAATATTCGACAAAGACTTACCAATCAAAATCTTTACCGATGCATCTTTGGAGGGCATTGGAGCAATATTAAAACAGACACAACTAGATGGTAAAGACAAACCGGTGGCATATTTCTCAAAAAAATTGAATGAACATCAAAAACGGAAAAAGGCTATATATTTAGAATGTCTTGCTATGAAAGAAGCTGTTAAATATTGGCAGCACTGGCTCATCGGAAAACAATTCACCATTTACTCAGATCACAAACCTCTAGAGAACATGAACATTAAATGCAGGACAGATGAAGAATTGGGTGATCTCACATACTACCTATCTCAGTATGATTTTACCGTAAAATATATACCTGGTAAAGAAAATGTAGAAGCAGACTGTTTGAGCCGAAACCCTGTATTAGAACCAGAAGATAACAGAGAGGAAACATTGAGAATAGTTAATTTAATACAAATAAAAGATATAGTTGGAGACCAAGAGAAAAATGAAACAATAAGAGAAAAGAAACAAAATTTAATACTAAAAAATAATATCTATTATAAAAAAATAAAGAAACAGGAAAAGATTATCCTCTCAGAAGAATTTAGTAAAAAACTTATAAAAAAGGTGCATGAAGATTTATGCCATATTGGGATCAGACAACTGCAGAAAAAAATAAGTTCAATATATACGGCTATAAACCTAACAAAAAATATCATAAATATTTGTAAAACATGTGAAATATGCATAAAAAATAAATCAAGATGTCAAAAAAAAATTGGATTAATGTCACAACTGGGACCAGCTACCAAACCATTTGAAATAATGTCAATGGATACTATTGGTGGATTTGGAGGATCTAGGTCTACAAAGAAATATCTACACCTTTTAGTAGATCACTACACAAGATATGCATTTATTGCGACTTCGAAAACCCAGAATGCATGTGACTTTATAAATTTAACAAAGAAAGTACTAGAGACAGATGAGATTGGAATTATCCTGACAGATCAATATCCGGGCATAAATTCAAGAGAATTTAAACAATTTTTGCAGGAAAATAATATTAAACTAATTTTTACAGCCGTGAATACACCATTCTCGAACGGCTTGAATGAAAGATTAAACCAAACAATAGTAAATAAAATAAGGTGTAAAATGAATGAGAAAAATAATAAGAGAACATGGACAACACTGGCAAGAGAATGTATACAAAAATATAATGAAACAGAACACTCCGTTACAGGTTTTGCACCAAAATATTTACTGGATGGTACAAATGTCAGTATTCTACCAAATGAATTCAAAACGATGGAAAAGGAAGACAAGTGGATTGCTGATAGAAGATTGGCATTAGAGAATACAATAAAATCTCATGAGTATAACAAGAAAATATTTGATAGAAATAGAAAAATGCAAGAATTTAATGTAGGAGACAGTGTATATGTAGAAAATGGAAATAGACTGAATAGAAAGAAATTAGACGAATTAAAAATAGGCCCTTTCAAAATAATAGAGAAAATATCGAATTCCATTTATAGGATTGATACAGGCAACAGAAAAACAGAATCAACATTATTTCATATAACAAAATTGCAACCTGTCATAACAGAGGCTGAAGAAGATGAAGGAGATGATAATGAATATGAAGATGACTTATAAGTACATTTTACAGATATATTGCTTAGAATTTTCGCTCTTAGGGGGGGAGATGTAATGAAATGAGTGACATTTCATTCATTTGAATTTGCCGCGCTTCGCGTATCAGCTGTCGCGTATCTATGATATTGATCTGTGACGATGATTTAAAATGGCGAGGGACGCTGAAATTGTTGTGTGCATTTTTGTCGTAATAAAAACTCATAGAAAGAATGTGATTGAGGACTCGAGATATAGTGAACTTTAAATGTCGTTTCTTTGTTATTTCAGGTGAGATAGAAGTGTAATTGTCGTAACTTGATAATAACTAGATAATTGTAAAATAAAACAAAACTTGTAATAAAACAAAACTTTGTTATTTCAGGGAAACAATTTGTGTTTAATTTTGGAGATCCTCAATGTCTTATACATATATATTTATTTATGTTTTAGTTATTTTTTATGTATTTGCACCACCTACCTCTAGTATCTGCAACCAAAATCCTTTACAGCATTGGTTGCCTGGAAGAGATCGCTAGGTAGCGATAAGGTCGCCAAATTGTGTACCTATTCTTTGTAATTTTTGTGTTGTCCTTTGTTTGACTTTGTGGTGTGCAATAAAAGTATATTCATTCATTCATTCATTCAAAATATCTCGCTTCCTGCGATGCAATAACATAAGGAACAGACAGCTAGAGCCTATTAGACTCTCTTTTGCACCTAATACAGGCTTTACGGTAGGACTGCCAGGCAACAAGCTCTGTCTTATATTCCCATTTTGTTGCAGCTTGTCTTGCATATCCTCATAACTGTTCAAGTAAAGTAATGAATAACTTTAAATTGACGATTTGGGTCACTGTTTTTGTGATGTGTGATGAAAATAAAAGTTTTTCATTCAGATACATGAACATTGTATAAGGTGTCACGTGGTAGCTCTTTATACACCCTACTTCAAACGAGCCACCGTCTCTTGGGCTAGCGGAGGAGGATTGTGCCGTCTTGTTTCGCTCGAGTAGCGCGCGGGTTCATTAAAACATATTGCCGCGAATGTTGCTGCCTTTTGTTCCTAACTTTTAATGATTTCATATTCACTATCATATTATATTCTCTAGTATATTATCTAGTATAGTTATGTCTATGAGGTTCTTTTTTACGCCCCTTGTTGAATTTTGATTATGTAAACCGTCAATAGCTCAATTATAAGGAGAAACGAAAGGTCGCAGGTTCGAACCTACGAAACTACAACAATCATGCAGCCAAGGCGCCAACTGGCTGATGATAGCTGCGTTGCTATGGTTACCGGCGATGTTCAATTTTATATTTTGGAGAATCACCATCGAATCATACCCCTTCTGTATGCAGCGGCGGCGGAGCGGCCTGGAGTGACACAGAGACTTATTTGCTACGGACAGCGACGGCGCGAGGCTAGTCCGTTTTTTGTATCGTCCTGCCCCAGAATGGGGAGAGTGAGCACATAGGGACAAGGAGCGAGAGGAAACAATTTGTAGGGAGTCAAGAAGGCGCCCCGGGAACACGCCAAGAGCAAGTACCGAACGGGCGCCCTCCCGCGATTCGGCCCCCATAACCGCGAGGTTGATTGAGCCATGGGTGGTGGAGGGTTGTCCTTCTGTATGCAGTCAGAGTTTTAATCAAATGAAGAATATTAAAGGGTTCTTTTTTTGCAAAAACTGTTTTTTGAAATATACGTTTTTTTGTTATTTGTAAAAAAGTAAATGTATAAGTAAATAATAATATTTATTATGGAAATTACACACAACTTCAGCCTTAAATAAGCATGTTTTATGGGTACTAGTTAAGCGATAAAATATACACGGATACAATATATAGATAGTCACTAAAACATTCATCACACAAACATTTTCCATTCATAGGAATCGAACCCACGATCTTTGACGCAAACGGCGTAGACCACTACCGCTACGTCATACCATCGTCGATTGGCTAGAAGCATATAGAAAGGAACAAGCATATAATTTTGAAAAGTAAGAGGTACTTTCCTCAGGCTGGAATATTAGGTACCTACACCACTTGTGAGGAGCTCAAACTCCATATTTACATAAAAAATATTATTATAAGTACAGTAGGTATATATTATTTAGATAGTCAAATGAGTTGGCAATCCCGCTAAAATTTCTAATCGTTCCGAATCCCTTTCTACACGTACCTAAATTTGAAATGCTAATATTTCGTTCGTGCATCATTCATTTGTATAAACAACCAGTGTTTTACTGTAAAGGGATTATGAAAAGGTATCTAGAATTATCTCCTAACTGCCTATATCTGAACAGTTTTTCATTTTGAAATGAAGATATTTTATATTTACCATGGCTAATTTTTATTTGGTATAAAAATTAATTCAAAATCCCCTTACGCTTATCATTTAACGATTATACTGGCATGCGTGAAGCACTATATGGAGTAATCATACGCCAAAACTGCCTTACATCATTTTGGAAAAAAGCTGAAATACTCTCACACTGCTCACCGATACTTACTGATATACTTAATGGACCGAAATTAACCAAACATACGAGCTAAGAACCAACGCTAGAAAATTTACTTAAAATCGCATCGAAATAGATCGATCCATCCTTCTGAGAGCTACGATGCCACAGACAAACATACACAGACACACAGACAGACATCGACGTCATTATTTTCGGGGGATGAAAAACGATGGCTTTCGTGGTGTTTATAAAATAGGAAAACACGCGTCTGAAGCTGCGATAAAAATCTTACACTGAAATAACTTAAAAAAAGTAACAATAAATAGATCTTCTCCTTGGTCTAGGTGTAGTATATAGGTCTCTGAGGATTTTTAAACAATCGCCCCTCTTATCACTCGTTAATAAATTGCAACCTACTTTTACCCCTTTTGTGCTCAGCCCGCCGACATTTTCTAAATTTTATAAGCACTTGAAGCTATAGAAGGAAATTTATAGCACTTGTAACAACACCCCAGTGCTCAATTCTAAAGATAACCTCGCTTATAAGTTTTATTTATTGTGGGCTCCTTGAAAATTTGCGGCGAGATTAATTAAATTAAATTAAAACTGCTGGACCGAGCCTAAAGTTTATTGTTTTCAAGTAGAAACATAATTGCTTGATATTAAAATACTCACCCCGTTGTTCTAGTAGTTAACCCTTTTCTTCTGTGGATATTGAAGTCCAGGTTTTAGATTTACATTATCTATTAGGCCCATTACCAAAAAATATTTTGTTATAAATAGGCGTGGATTACTTATATTAGTAAAGTGTCGTTAAAAGTGTCGTTAAAACTCACGCGAACCTGTTCGCGAGTAATAATTTACTCAAAATCAAGAATATCAACAGAAAGTTTAACATGTATTCAAATCAAAATTGTGGTTCGATTTTATTTGCCTACAATAATGTTGGTGGTAAGAAATACTCACGAATTAACGAAAATTCCCACCGCTAACCCTTTCCGTCGTCGATATCTTGTCTGGGCTTATGTAAATGATGCCGTCATCTTACAACTCTAGTGCGCAATGACGCCCTTGTTAGCCTTACAGCGATATCCTTACATTTACAAGGCTTACTAAGCTTACAAGACTTAGGCTGAATTTATTGCTTAGCGAGGACTAAAATAGTGTTATTATTTCTAAAATGGTTTTTGCATGAGGGTTTGATTTGTAAAATAAAAGAGTGCATTCTACCTGCATCCTTAAACGTTTAAAATGTCTACTGTCCTGCATCCCTTATTATCCCCAAGGGATAAAAATGATATACCTACCCCGATTGATAATACTTCTGACGTGAATAACTGTATTTTTTTTATACCTGCTAAAGTGCAGTAAAACGGATAAAAGGTACAAAAAAACTAAAAAACTTGCTCATGCTCAAAGGGTGTAGGTATAAATTTGTGAAAGGGAAAAATGTTTTATACTTTCCTTGTGAAAAACTAGTCCCCAGCCCTATCTCAAATAATAAGATACGTAGTTCCAGGCGATAAATAAATTAGAACAAAAATGTCAGCAGTAGTAAGCACAATTTATTTATTTTACATAATGAGTATTACAATATAAAACACACAGACATAGAGAAGACATGTACAAGGACATCTTATCGCTACAAATGAGGATCTCTTCGAGATACCCTAGATCTGGGAGCAATTTAAGGAGCTAAGACTGACTTTTCAATATTGATGGTGGTCCATAAATCCATCGAATCGAATCGAACTTTCAAGACAAAAACGAACATTATCTTTCTCATCGTAATTTTAATCTAACAAAGTTTAGCTGATAATTTATCGTCTGAATTCATCTCGGAAATGAGTTGGCCATTGATAGTAAAAAAACGTAAAGATCCATTGTTTCTTAGAAATGAAAACTTATTAATAAACGTGGAGTAACGATGGAGTAGTTAAACTCTGTTTGGTCTTTATCTATCATAATATGCAAGTTAAAATTTGAAGAGAAAAGACAAAACAGAGTTAGTTAAAAGTTCTTTAGTGGTGGCAGTTATTATCTGTAATTAAATGCTTAAAAAGTGAAAAAAAATACTAACGATTGGATGGAGCGCATTATCAATCTGATCCATTGATACCACTATAATTATCAGCTATTGGATGTCGTATGAACAAATGATGAGTCGCCAGATGGGAAAGATAATATTTCGTTTGTTGAATACTACTTTAGCTTGGTAATACTCTGTATTCGATGCTCTACTGCCAACTCAATATCACGGAGTGATTTTGATAAAATACAGATGTAACTTACCCACCTACAAATATCAAATACATCAAACCTTTTGTGATTAGTCCCGGGGGTGTAAGTCCACGTGAAATGTCAAACGGTGATAAAGTTCTCTTTTCCCCCTTTGGCCACGTCATTTTCTCGCCTGTCAGAAAAAATACTGAAAGGAAGAAAGAATTATTTTGCGAAAATCCTTAATTAGCAGGACAGATTTGCTTTAATTAAATACGCTACTTGAAAATATTCTATAAATGATACGATAGATATTATGCAGGTACACCACCCACATGAAACAACAGACACAATTCTTCCAAAAGAAGAGTCTTCTACAGTTGACTCTACAGTAGTGAAGTCAACATCTCCTGAGGATGTCTCGGTATCAGGTTGAAACCTTTATTATATAAAATACCTTTATTTCACATAGGCCTAACACAGGCCTATACAGGCTCTTGCGAAGCGTCGGTAAGATATTTGTTGCATAAGAATGGTGATAACTACAAGTCGACTTAAAACTAAGTTTACGAGGGTTCCAAACGCGCCCTGCCGCTGAGAAGAAGCCCACAACAAACTCAACCGGGTATTTTTTTATGTTATCACTATTTAACAAACAAAGTATAATTGATGATTAAACGAACTTACCTGTAAGTGAAGTTCTATCACAATTATGTGAATACATTTTATTCGAAGATATAATAGACACAATCAGGTATACTTTCATTGTACTGGCAATTTCGCACTTTTATTTATTTTGTTTTTTAAAACTGACCACCCTGATGGACACGCGGTCCCACTCCCAGCCTACGTCCGCGCCGCTTTCGCTTCATTCTTTAGAGAATATTTAACAAAATTTTCGTATTATACTCATGGGTTTTGGGTATGGGAGGGACCTTATATCTTCGAATAAAATGTATTCACATAATTGTGATAGAACTTCACTTACAGGTAAGTTCGTTTAATCATCAATTATATTTCATACATTTTATTCTTCAGATATAATAGACACAATCAGGTAGATGTTTAGAGATGAAAATTTTTGTTAAATTATGGACATTAACAGATAGTAAATTGTTTCCTATTATAATAGGAAATAGGTCCTCTTTATACCACAGAAGTATTTAATTAACACAATCTTTTCGTTCAATTCCTGGATCAATAAACCAGTCACATTATAAATAGGTTTAATTTATATTTAGATAGATTATAATGATTAATGATTAGAGAGCAAAAGAGCTATTGCGACAGAAGCATCATCGCTCAATAAGAGGTTATAAAACTTAGGTAACGTCCGTAATGGTTGTTACCAGCAGACTGCTTTTCTGATGAGGTCAAACAACAAACTACGTGTTCGCCGAGGAAGTGTTGCGTGTTGCTGAGTGCACTGAAACGCAGACCTCTCGCGTGAGAGATTATATTCCTCGGCAGAAACGTTCTCACGGTGGTCTGCCTGCAGGCGACCTTATGAGGTCGCTTCAACATTATCAGGAGGTTGTCTATTATATATCTTGGTCTAAGATTTTGTAAACGACATATAGATTTGTTTTTCAAAGCTATGGCAAATTTTTATACTTTCTCTTCAGTTTTAATTATGGTATAATTAAAACTGGTTCGCCCTGAGTAGTAGCTGGCGTTGTGTAAACTCAATAATTCCCTTGAATTATATAAAAACAATAATACTAACTTTAACTAATGCTAATGTTTTCATTCTGTGCTGTGTCTACTGCCTAAAGCTAAAAAAGTTACAAGATCAGCAAAGCAAAGTTACGGAATGAATAAACTCTTATTAAGGCCCATTGAGCAATGTGTTAGCATACTATATTGTGTGCTACTATGTGGTGTTTGATGTTAATTTATCTATTCATTTTCGTAATATAATATATATATTTTTTTTATTTGACCCAAAATCATCAGCAGAAATTAAACTCAATGCCGAATGATAACAAGTAATCGTACCATATGCTACGTCGTTAACAAATTGTTCTGTTGGAAATTACGAGGTTGACTTATAATGTACGGATTGTACGGTCAGTCGTTATTAAAGCAGTATTGCCACAAAACTTTGTAAATAACACAAAATTTTTGAAACATATAAATTATTAAAAATTCCAACAAAATGTCCTTTTTTTTTTTTTTTTTTTTTTTTAATGCCTTCAGAGAACCTCCTCCAGTAATTCCTATGAATTGTGGTTCTCTAGGGAAAGACTATATTTATTTATTTATCATCAATAAATGTACTATAAGAAGTAAGTCTTTTGACACCTTATGTAAAAGAAGAAAATCCAAAGTTGTAAAGGTCTTTAGACGATGTATGTCTAAAGCATTGTCTATAATAGTATTTTTAAGCATTCTACCTCTAGAAGAATGTATAGAAGAGCAAAGGTAAACTTGGTGTTCCAAAATGTTCAGAATGCGTCTGTTTCTAAGACGTCTGGGTTCGTATTGATTACATTTCGCATTATTGCAAGAAGCGATAAATTCAATAACTGGATTGAACTCTTTGAATAACTTTAAAGTATATAATTTTACAGCGATAGCTTAATCCCATTAACTGGATGTAACTCTTGGTCAGCTTTTGATTATCTTTAATTTCCATATAAGAAACAATTAACCCAATCGTTTAAATGAGGATATTTGATATCCTCTATGCAACTGATGTAAATCATGTGTATCAAAATAGATGTATCGAAAAATATGGCCATCAACTCTGTAAAGAGGTATTTCGATTCATCTTAACGTTAATTATTACAAAAACAAAAATCCCTCTAATGAAAAGAATTAGTCTTCATCTAGACCGGGAAATCGTGTGAATCACTAGTTCAACCTTTTAGATTTAAGGGAGTTAGATGACTTAAAAAATGTTTTGTAACCACTGGCCATCTGATAGGATAACCGATGATGGACGAACAGCTGCGTCTAAAGTCTAATTTTTCTTACGGGCTACATTTTTTGTTTCTACAGACGTTCTGTGTAACCCCATCCATACCTAATAGCTGGAGAAGTGGACTTTAGGACTTTTAATCGGAATTAAGCTTAACTCTTAGATGATACAACGAGTTAAGCGTATAAAATTCTTTACAGAATTTGAATTGTTACATAATTCACGTCATAGTTTGCGGTTGGGTAACGATACTGCCATATCGTCAGAAATTAAAATAAAACCAGGAAACTGAGCATGTTTTGAGGGTAGTAAATAACTTTAACACTCTAACACCTAACAAATCTTCATGAAAAAACCGCGGTAAGTGTCTGAGATGAGTCACAACTTCTTTATGTATTTTACCAAGGATGAATCGGTACTTTAAAATAAGATTCTTCAGTTCATAGGCATAAAACCCTTTTTAGGTATTCGCTTGTAAGCTGTTCTATGAACTATCAATTTCAAAGGATTTTGAACTACAAATTCATTCAACGCCTTTAAATTTAGAATGTATTTTTTACCACGTAAGATTTTGAGGTTAGACACATCTTAACTATAATCGAACATGTAGTGACTCACTCCCACATTATCTCACCCAAAAAAGAAATGTCGATTGTCAAAGATATTTGTCGCTTTTTCTTTGTTGTGAACGTGTAAGGCGGTACACTGTGTTAGTGTACGATTTTTAAAATGGTATTATGTAATAATAATTTTTTGGAGCTAGTTCCTTAACACTAGAGTACACGCGCGGCCTACTATAGTAGACCAGGGTTAGTTTTTTTGTCGTAACTTTTTATTTTTGCATGCTAGAAGCTTGCGATTCCAGATAAGCCTCGTCTGGTAGATTCTTCGCAACCTTAGTACCCAACACAATTCCTGCGGAAACGCATGTGCGAGATATTTGGCGCCAAAAGCGCAGGCCTACTAAAGTAGTCCGCGCGTGTATTGATGTACCAAAATCAGGTAAGTAACTTTTCGTGTTTTATCGAATTATAACACTAAAATAATATTCTCCAGCTATGTTATGTATGTATACTTATACCTTTGTTTAATTATTGTTATTTTAAAATTGGAAAATGTAAATTTTTTATTTTTTTACAGATTTATAACATTAACGTCATGAGTGATTCACAAGTGTTTCCACTTGTGAATCTTTGTTGCTACTTAAGCTAGACACTGATGATGAAGATGTGACAGAGAGTGAAGATGATAAAGTTGAGCCAGAACCAGACTAACCTAGGCCCTAGTTCTGCATGAGTCAGAGCTTCAGGAAAACGAAGAGGAAATGTTAAATGAAAGGTCTGACGAAACATCAGATTCGGATAACACTCCACTCTATCTGGAAGGTGCAGTCTAATCTACAAATTGACAAACGGAACCATTTGGCACAAAAATATACCATCGGCAACGCGAACTCGAACCCAAAACCTAAGTATTAGATAAGCAAGCCCAAAAGGAGATAGAGCTAGAAATGCTAAGGATCCATTATCCAGTTTCAAACAATCCGAACCCGACAACTTAAATTGAGGATTGGGGCACTTTTCGGCAGCACAATTCAGGATTCCCAAGTATCTAAATCATGATTTGACACCAAAGACAGCACGAGATGGTCGATGTGCACTCTGCGCGAGAGCCCGAAATCGGTCGACAAAAAAGTGGTGAAAGACTTGCTACTAGAATATTTTTCACAATCACTAAGCATTAGTATATCCTGAATGCTAGGAAAATGAAGAAAATAGTAATGAAGAGTGGTTTTAATAAAAACAAAAAAACGGTGAACTCAGTATTGCCATTTTTGTTACTTTTTCGCAGATATTTAATAAATTGCTAATTGTTCACTATTTTAAATATTGTATTTAAATTGTATTGTTGTAATGTTAACTTCAATAAATATTTTTTCCATTCCATTTGTTATTTTAATCAAATAGTTATAAATATACAATTTATTGACTTTTTAAAATGGGCTACTATAGTAGGCCACGCGTGTACTCAAGTACAGAAAAGAGGCGCGTGTACTGTAGTGTTAATTTGTTCAATTCATTAAAATATTTTATTGAATGTACGTACATTTGTACACCTAGTGAAAGTCAAAAAATAGTCTTCACTTATTATCACTCCCGAAATTCTAGATCATGTTATAGATCGTGACGGATTCCTTGTCAGTGATATGTAACCAATAAACTTCAAAATGATGAAGACAACTGGCATATAGGTACCTTAATGTCTAGCGTCGTCGATGAACCTGGTCCTTGTTGTGGCTGATGCTGGAGACTCGCTGCCACGTCGCATCTTCCTCGCGGCTGATCGCCAATACTCAAGTGTGTCACGCCCCCCCCTGCTGGCCGAGCCGTAACGAGAGGGGGCCAGCTAGTTTCTCGAGAAACGAGATTGCGCTGTCCCAGCGGTGGGTGTCGATAGCAAAGTCGCCCGCCGCGCCCTGCTGGTTTCTTTATTTACAACACCTGACGATCAGTAACCATTGAAACTAGTATAATGCCCGAAACTATTTCTCCGAAAAAACATCTGGTCCCGTTCGTGAACTTTAATTACTTGTCATTTGTCGAAACAAAATGTCATTTGTCAATACTTAAGCTTCTTCTCAGTTCAGGACGCGTTGTGGTTTAAGATTTTTATTAGTTTCAGAAAGAATTTAACAATTCACTTCATTGAAACTTTCAGACTAATGGTACATTATACATAATATTGTTAACTTATTGAGTTTTGAGCTAATAGTTAAATTATCATCCCATTACACAATCTGAACATTAATTTTCGAAAGTAAGTAAAATTATTTTCCACCACAAAATCTAAACATTATTGTTGTAGGTACATAGTTAGAAAAGTTCGACGCGTTGGTACCCTCGTGGAATTAGTTTTTAAGTCGTGAAATAGTTATCACTGATAAAAGGCTATAACGTTTAACTGGCTATTCATAAGCCAGGCAAGTATATCAAATAAACTATTTCATTCTTTGCAATGAAGATCGGCTAGAATTTTACAACTGTCGGGACTAACCATTAATATAGTTCTTGTGACTGAGCGCCGATAGCAATTCGGGATCAAAGTCCGGGAGGTCATGCGGAGCCACTTGTAGTGAAGCCGAGAACAGCGCCACACCGACATCGTCTCCCGTTGGTATCCGCAAAGTCCTTTGAGGTTTTTTAAAATCCTTCGTGTTGACCCGCAGTCAACCTCCAGGAGCATTGACGCATCATGCTATGCTTTCGTGGTATCCTCAACGTGATACCCTCCAAGCTAGCTTAGAGATGCCTGGACTATTTCGCGCATCATGCTATACTTTCGTGATAACCTCAATGTGATACCCTCCAAGTTAGCTTAGAGATGCCTTAGGATTTCAATTTTTGGACACACTTTCGTCAGCATTGATATTTGAGTTGATGTGATATCTGGGAAAAAAGGTTAATTTTCACTTACCCTCTTTCCTCGGAGTCTGACGAAGATGAATGCACAATTATATGATTTGATTTGATTTTATTTTTGTTATAATAATAAATTTTACTAGCGTCTAAGCATTATCAGTATAGAAAATTAAGCAAGTTTTAACACTGAACACTTAATTTTTTTTTTACTTTGAACCTAAATTAACAAAAACGAGACGTGTTTTTGTAGTCGAGTGCTCATTGCCGCGCACAATAAAAGAATGAAGCGAAAGCGGCGCGGACGTAGGCTGGGAGTGGGACCGCGTGTCCATCAGGGTGGTCAGTTTTAAAAAACAAAATAAATAAAAGTGCGAAATTGCCAGTACAATGAAAGTATACCTGATTGTGTCTATTATATCTGAAGAATAAAATGTATGAAATATAAATACTAAAATATAGCAACGACAACATAGCAATCTACCCCTTATCAGTCTTAAATTAATCTATCCTGTTCGGGGAAATACTCGATTTTTTTATCCCCTGCCCAAACTAGCAGTACTGAAACTATTCAGTCAAAAAGAAAAAGCCAGAGTATAGACTATCTAGGTCGCCATATATCCACGGTACCAGTCCTCGCGTAGCATTCTGTCACCATCGTTCATCTGTTCGGTTAGCGGAGTTGGAGAGTTTCATTAGAACGGCGCATTTTTCCGCCGCTCCGGGCTCCTCAGGTGTTTGCGATCGCGATGAGCATTGCCAGTCTCACTCATAACTCAATCGGATATTGCCAATTTGAACTAATTTGTAGTCGTTAGTCACAGATCGTAGTATTGAAATATGGTTGTGAAATTGCAAAATCGTATTTAACCTTGTACTAAAAATAGGACATTTCATCACAACTCTATCTGATTATCTTATTTTTAATAACTCTACCTTATTTTTAACATAGGCCTTACTTAGAGGCTCTTTTGAAAAATAAAAGAGACTCTACCGTCATGTTCAAAGCGCGAAGAACTGCAAGAAATTCAGCATTTTTTTTAATATGGAATTTTAAACGCCGCAAGCCTCAAATCAGATTGCAAGAAATCATTTAAAAAAAATTAAAATAAGCTCATACTAAAAATTTAACGCCGTGACAGGCTTCAGAAAAGACGACAGATAAAGCAATCTTATATAGTACCTATTTACGAAAAAGACATGAATGATAATCGAATCCAAATCCTTTTTTCTGCAAATCTTAAGAAATTAACGCAATTTCGTCAAAGCATTGTTATCGAGAAGGAAAGTTGGTGTAATTTCCATTCCATGATTGGAATGCTGCGGACACACCTGCGTCCTCGGATGACGGATATTGTGTCTTTTGCGAACAATAAAATAACAACAAGTAGAAGTCTTGCTTACCTTGAAGACTTTATGGTAATTCTAAAGCTTTCCTCGCGGCATTACCCGCGTTGTATTTGTTTTTTTGACAATTTGTTTAAGTAATAGCAGCAGTACATACGATTCTTGGTTTGCTACAACTTATTAAGTAGGTAAGTGGGTTTTTAAAATAATGCTTTTAAATTTCTACAAGCCACAACTACTGAACTGATTTAACTGTGAACTTTGGTTGTTCTTAGTGTTTATTATTTGGAGTAATAGCCTCAAGAAAACTTGACAATATAACCTGATTAAGCCGTTACAAGCACCTACTATACTTTAAGCCTAGTTTCCAGCACAAACAGTACGGCAACTCTTTCAATAATAAATGAGACAACCTAACTTCCCACCGCTACCGACACTCCAAGCGAGAAAGCTGTTTCATGCTAAAAACTAGCAACTGCAGAATGGTCCAACGTGAAAAAATAAACAAGCCGAAAGCTACTTTATCCCGACCATCTCAGAGTTGAATTCACACAATACCCGCTAAGAAAATTATAAAACTTTTGTATGATCCCATCTCCGAAACATATCCATGAAATTACAACCTTATACACTTCTAACTAGAGTTGGATTTTGAATGTGGAAAGTAGTGTAGAAAGGGTTCGGTATGCCTCTGAATTAGGTATGTGTTAAGAGCTTATTGCAGTTTATAGCGGATACTGTACCTGTTGAGTACATAATATTTTGGTGCACGCTGATAAATTATGAAACAATGAGACTATAAATAGACCTAAAAAGTGTAAGGTGAAATCTACCACTATCACTTTGTAATGTATTAAAAAAAACCGGCCAAATGTGGGTTGGCCTCACGCACCCAGGTTCTGTACTACAAAAAAAGTAAAACCATATTGTAAGAATCTCTTTTCTTATAAAATCGCAAACTATTTTTTTTGAGATTAATTTTTAATAGCAAAAGTATCCTAGATAGAGATTTGATTTTATTTTTCTTTTAAAATGTACATTAATCCCTATTAAGTATAATTATTTCAGATTAGGTTTCAGGTTTTTTTTAGCATATATACTCGTACATAAATAAAATATGTCTTGGTAAAAATTATGCCCTGCGTACTTGTAATTTTGTAAATAGTTGTTTGGGTGTACAATAAAGCATATACATACATACATGCATGACCCAGTCAATATTGTTACCTTGTTTTAAAATTTCAACGCTCCGGTTTTTCCCTCTTTTTAAATATAATTAAAAACGATTACAATCACGTTGGGCTATTATTAATCGTATGACCTACATTCATTCCAAATTTCACGTCGATAGCTTTAACAGTTACTGAAACAAAGGGTTGTGACAGACAGACAGACAGAAAGACAGACGGACAAAAAAGTGATCCTATAAGGGATCTGTTTTTTCTTTTTGAGGTACAATAACTTAAAATGCCCGTAAATATAAGAGAACTTTTACTTATTAAGATCCCAATTCATAATATTATACATGTCAAATATTGGAAGAACGATCGATGTCGCCTGTCAAATTAGTGAAGTTATCAAAGACTTAGCGAGATTGCCCGCCCAATCGATCTTCGTAATACAAAAATGTTTTTATTAACCTTGATCTTAGAATACTTTTACGAAGACGACTCTTGGGAGTTAGGCAAAGGGCGTCAGGTAAATAATACTCAAAGTAATATTATAAAACACTATTTTTTCTGAAGAAACAGAAAACTTGAGGCTCGTTTTTGTTTGATTTTTTTAACATAAACAATGACAAGTTGCTTATGTTGCTTAATTTGAGCATCATTACATTCCATTACTAGGTTATCACGGTATCATCATGTAAATCATGCATCATCATATTATCCCATTATGAGTTGATATGGTTGGATTGATTATTATGATAAGGAAATGTGGTAAAATACTCATTTATCTCTGTTAACATGCAACATTATGGAATCTTTATAAACAAAAAGGTTTCCTCTTTCTTCATCTTTTGTGACTACGAGTATATAAGTATATACAGATATTATCTTCTGTTGTGCGGACATTAAGATTCGACAGATTCAGATACAGCCAAATAAATTACAAATACATATTATTATTGTAAACGACAATGGTTAATTAACGAATTAGCCAAAAGTATTAGATTGATATTTTTTTTTGCATACAAGAAAGTACATTGAGACGGCGCTACATGGATTTTTTCAATAAAATATGTAAGTTAGTATACGTTTCTACATTTTTTTTCAATATAGAGTAAATAACTGTTGACCAAACTGTTCTGCTTGGTTCGCTTCATACGTATACATATTATGTAAGTATTCTGCAGCACACTATAATTTATTTCCAACAAAGTTGCGCCGTAAGTAATGAGAAAACTTAAGATACCTCCCGGGAATTCGTGTTGTTTTGCCCATCTTCCTTCCGAGTTGGAAATTATCATAGGTGAAATCACTCCTACAGTATATCACACTACAAATACTGCAGAATATATTATCATTTTGTGCATGAAAATGTTAAAAATCAGGAAATACTTAACTACAATGTGATATTTTGACAAAATTATCGTTCTCATTATATCATCTCTATATCATTCTCTATGTGTTTTTATTAATTCCGGGTAAAATCCATAACTCAGAAGCCATTATTTAAATGCAGAGTTACTTTGCTTAGTCGTCATACTTTGGATATCAACAGAAAAAAAAAATGCGGACATTGGATAACAACTCTTTAACATGTTTCAGTTTCTAGAAATCTGTCTAGAACCAGTTGCTTTCTGAGTCTCCTACAAACTTTGAGTCGTTTGACTTCATTTTGACTTAGTGGAAAACTATCTGCAATTAATAGTAGAGTATCAAACAAGTGAGCGAGACAGGGAAGTTCAATTAAAGCTGCAGTTGGAGTATTATTGTTTAAAGTTGTAAAGAGCAGCGACTGCCGCTGACAGCCCCACCTATTGTGGACTTGAGATCCGTACACACCGTCGAGACTTTACAGGGAGCCGGTGCAAGGGCAAAGCGGAGGCGACGAAAGTATTCATTGGTAAGCACGGCGGCACAATGCACGCATGAATTTTGTTTTTTTTTTTTCACAAATTCCGAGGGATCCCTTTCTGCTTTTTTATTTTTTAAATAACCTAAGTATATGTTAATCCAACTTATAAGCTACCTACGTTTCAAATTTCAGGAAAATTAGTTCTGTAGTTTGTAAATCAGTTTCAGTAATTGAGTAACATACTCGTACATACATACATTCAAACTTTCTCATTTATTACATTAATTAAATTTGTTAGAATCTGCTAGAAATCCAATACTAGAAAGGCTCTTTCTTCTCAGTGTTGCCAATTAGTTAATAAATCATTTTGGAAAACTCTCATTAGCTCAGTATCTAGGTAATTTGATAGTCTTCAGATATAAGCACGAAATACTAAAAGTATTTTCTAGCATTGTTGCTTATGATTTACTTGCTTTTATCCTCGACTTCATTCGAAATTCAAATTTGATTTTAACTAAGGATAAAAGTATCATATTATTATTTAATTCAGAATTAATTACATCAACATCACATACATTGCTCCGATCCCTTAGTAAGTAGCTTATGCACCTGTGTTAAGGAAATCAGAAACAACGAAGATACCACAACACCCAGACCCGAAACAATGTAGAAAACTTGTTTTTCTACATTGCCCCGACCGGGGATCGAACCCGGAACCTCAGAGATGGCGGCGCCTTGAAAACCGGCACGCTAACCACTCAACCACGGAGGTCGTCAGTCAATTCGATCTCAATTCAGTGGATGTGGCTTGAAAGAAAAAAACTTTCCTATACAGGCACATTAAAATTTTCTCTTTAATTTGATATGATGTGATTGTGGTAAAGTAAATTTGGAACGCATAATCTTATTATCTGGACCAAACGCAGAGCCTTTGCGCTCTTTTCAGGATGAAAAACAACGATACGGCCCGCTTTTGTTGGCAGCTTCCTTTGTCTCTAACAAGATACTTATCTGGTATTTACTCGCTTACCTGATGTCATCCGCTTTTTATGAGCTACACAGCTAAGCGTTTAATCCATAATTATTTATATCACCGGCGTCATTAAAAATAATAAATTATTTTCAATAGCAAATAAATTAATGATAGCTCTTTTACACCTTGTTTAATAATCTCAAACGATTTCCTCTGACGCTGTTCTTCCGGGAAAAGGTAAGGCTCTTGTCATAATGGCTCTTGAACCAGAGCGCCCTTTGTTAGCCCTCTTTGCATGTAATACCTTATTATGCGATACGGGCATTTATTTATATTTTTAATTTTTTAATACATTTAACTTACAATGCAGCTGAAGTCGTACTCGTACTAACTTGTAAATATCCCTTGTTGGTTGCTACACAGTATCGCACCGGAAAACGAAATCGCTTGACGCGTCTTTGTACTATAGAGATGAGATGATAATGCGAAAAAGTTTATTTATTTGTCTTTACAAATACAGGAAAATGGTGTGATTCATGCAAAGGTTTAGCAAATCAACACCTATCACATTTATTTATTCCTTACTTAGTAGGTACATAGTACATTTTATAATTAGGTATACATAGATGTATTTAATTAAAACTTACAAGTTTATTTAGAAACATGAGAGTCCTAAAAATAATTAGATTTATAGTTTTAAAATCATACCTTACATATAATGTGTCATTCGATTTCTATCTAGAACTTGCAGTAGGTACGGTCGGGTGTATTGTCGTTATAGTCGGAGGCAAAGGCCCTCGATGGAAGGGCGCTTCAGCTGTAGGGCACTTAATTGTGCCCTTAACCGTGCCCCGTGGAGCCTTCCTGTTTATACTATACACTTTGCGATGGATGTTTGATATTTGAATCGAGAGGCAATATTGAATGTCTTTTGTTTCTTACCCCTGCCTCAATAAGAGATTGTTATTAGTTTGAAGCTTTTTTTTGCCTGTCGGTAACATCATACATGGTAGCTTACAAACATACCAAGTCCCAAAAGCTTAGCGGACTGAAATCCCAAAAGTTGCACAGCCTAAACAAGTGGTCTTTGGTCAAATGCATCATTAATATTTGATGCTTTTGTTTTACCTACTAATAACTATTTTGTAGAAATTCACTAGTAAAAGGGCACGAGTATTTTTTATGAAAATCTGCCTTTTAATATGAATAGCTGTTGTTCTTCTGTGTATATTTATTTGTATTTTCTTTTCTTTAACTATGTAAGGTATGTTTGTTTAAATATGCGAAATATCTAATACTACTCAACTAATTTAAAAAATCACAGCTTACTATAAAAAGCTACTTTCTGAGTCAAATAAAGGGGACTTATATTAGTTCTGACCGTAAGTAATTTATCAAAATCAAAATATTTATCCCTTCACATAGGCATAAGTAATAGGCACTTATGAAATGCACCGAAATATCAGATTCTACCACCTCCTTCGAAAGACAGTATTGCACCGAGAAGAACGGGTAAGAAACTCGGCATTTGCTTTTTAAAAAAATAATGATTGTTTACACTTTATTTAAAAAAAAAATGTTTTTATTAATTTCCTAAATTACACACTAACTACATTTCATGCCTATTCCGTAGTAGTATACTGCTATCCTGCTACATATCCTTTTCCTCGTTTCCTCGTTCTAGCTCTATCTGTTGTCACAATAGTCGGAGGTAGAGCCCTCTCAAGTGCTGTTCAGCTGCAAGCCTCTTCATTGTCCCCTCCGGTATACGCTGTGTTGATGTCGCGGTCAGATCTTAGAATCGATCATTTCATGATGTTGCCAACTCGTATTCCCTCACGGCCCAGCCTGAGGATTAATAATTTTTTTAGGTGCCGGATTTCGCACCCGAAAATGGCGACCCCGCACGAGAAAGCGCAGTGTTGATGACAACTGGTAGCGCAGGACCATTTGGGCTGGAAATCATTACAGAAGGTATTTATCCAGCGTGGATGTCCGTCGGCTAAAACGAATGATAAACGAATGTGGTCTACCATAGGTTTTTTTTGGGTAGAAATAAATCACCCTGACATTTCATAAAGTGATCAATGCTAGTATCCACGAAGGGGTCGGCCACATCATGAAATGATCAATTCTTTGATTTAGCCATGACACACATGCTCATGTGTGTGCTCTTATGGATGTTTGTTTGATATTTGATGCGAGAGCGTATTATTGGATGTCTTTTCATAAATTTCTTCACTTTAGTTCCTTTTTTTCACTGCATACCATACAATGTTCATTTTTCTGAATTAGATACACGTACTTTGAAGTTCGCATAAAATACAACTTTGATTTTTATCAATTCGGCTTACCTATAACATTGGTTTTTACTTTGGGTACTAACATTCTATCACGAAGCAATATTGTGTTTAAAATCTAAAACCAGACTATACTGATAGACTGGACTAAAATTAAAAATTCACAAGCACATTTTCCAATAAGCGTAATCCCTCTGTAAGGGGTCTAGTTAAGCCGAATTAATTACGACAAGATGAGATGATACCGAGACGACAGCTGACATGATACCTGAATGTACTGCTGGTACTCTGTTACCTGACGATTGCAGAGGCCAATCCTATGATTTCAGCCATCTTGGTAGATTTTTTATCCTATTCCGTGCCTAATCGCAAATGTTGTATGATTCTTCGTCTGCTGGTAGCTTAGTAACTAATCTCGGACAAAGTTGCGAATTTCTTCTCATATTAACCGTTTATTGTACCTATATTATAGTTGTGAATATTTCTTTTAATATTACGTGTAAAAATTGTCACATTTGGATTTGGATTTGAATCCAAATCTCGCAGCTATAAAGACAGAGTGCTTTACCAATTTAGTTACGAGTGTTTTACCGCAGAACCCAAAAATTATAGTTACGGTAAGGTGTACGTACTCTCTCGTCCATAGAGCTCAATTTGAAATTCGAAATCCCAGTTTAATAGACAAAACATAAAATGTAGTTCATGCCAGCGATGACGTTTAAAAATCTATGATGTAGTTTTTAATTAGAAACTGTTGTAAAACTAAACAGGAACAAAGTCAGAAGGTGAACAAAAACGCCTCTCGGCTGTTTTGTACCCCTTTACCCCTTTCTCACCCTAATCACTATTTAATTATGCGGAACTTTACCCCAAGAGGAAGGTTAGAGTACGGTTTCACTGAATACAGACAGGAAACAGTCAGTTATGTAACAGGAACAGAGCAGCTTGTATAATTTAAAATAACATTTGATTTTGCTCCTATTACTTAAACGGAGTGTGGTAACTAACTGACTTATTAAGATAATGGTGATAACTAAAACTTAATATAGATTCCAGAACAGTAAATTTTAAATTTATCATTCATCAGTCTGTTTGTCAATGGTTGAAGCAAACTACCTTCGAAATAAGGGTGACTGTAGAATGAAAAATCACCTTAATCCTGTTTTTGGTATGTATAATTAATTTTCAAATTAAAGGCCGATATGAAGCAGCAATACATTGTTGTTCTACTCTTGCATGGCTATGATTTGTGTGTTAAAACGAGTTGCAGGAATCAGAATGTAATATCTTGCTTCTTTTTACCCAGACTGAACATAATAATAGCTATCTATACTTATAATAAAACTGTAAAGGGTCGAATTCTGTACATTGAAGATATTTTTAAAATTTTTGTTGGAGGACACTATTTAGTCGATACTGAAGCCAAAACTGTAATTTGTTTAATTTTTGTCTGTCTGTCTGTCTGTCTGTCTGTCTGTCTGTCTGTCTGTCTGTCTGTCTGTCTGTCTGTCTGTCTGTCTGTTTCACGACCGGGCATCACGGCTAATCCGCTAGATGGATTTAAATGAAACTTGACATGATTATAGTTCATACCCCGAGGTAGGACATAGGATACTTTTTGTCCCGAAATTCATCATGGTTTCCCTGGAAGACGGCATCAAAGTCCAAACGTTATTTAGTTATAATTCATTAACGCGTTGTCCGATTCCATTCATTCTTTTTTTGTTAGAAAGGAGGTTCTTTAAAGATTATTCCATACAAATCTTATCATCATCACTTTTGTAGTTCAGAAATTACAGACATCAGAACTTTTAAGTTCAAGTAGGTAGGTGACTTGAAACTCGGAATGCACAAAGAACCTAGGGCTAGGACGTAGGGCTCAAGTAAGACTGGAGTACCCTTACAGCCGTAAATAAATAGGCTTAGCAGGAGATTTTGTATGGTTTAAAATGTTTCACTTTTAGGGTGAACAAAAATCATTTAACTGGCGTTATCGCTACGTTATACCGTATAGCGCCATCTCTACAATTTATGTGGAACTTGAATGTAAAACTCTGAGATAGGTACTACCGAATTTTTTTAAATAAAAATTAACTGTCATGTTATTTACTGTTTCCTGTCTATATTAAGATGGCACTGTTAACACATGAACAGATTTAAAATTTATCATCCGCAATATGGAAAGGGTAAGATAATGGTTCACAAATATTTTTAACTCTTAGGTCTTATCAATCCTAACCGACTGACTGTCATTCAAGGTCTTTTTATACGTAAATAAATATATATAGCCATTGTCCATTCTGATGTTTTGGATTGTATTGAGATGAAGCAAAGATTTTTAAAAGACTCTTATATTATGTTGGGCTGGGGAATATTGTTAGTAGAGTAATTGATCCCAGTGGTACCTACCCGGCCGAAATCTGAAAGAAGAGTTCTACCACCAGTACAACTTTTCACATGGTTTAATAATTTTTGACATATTTCGTGGCTTCAGAATAAAAATCACAATGAAAAGGACGATTTTAACTGTCGATATTTCGATACATTGGTACAAGTCGTGGTCACGTAGTGACCACGACCTGTGCCACTGGCTCGAAATATCGACAGTTAAAATCGTCCTTTTGATCTTTCAACTACGTATTAATGAAACTTTATATTATTATTAAGAAAAAGGAGTTTTCAAAATCACCACAAGATAACCCGTGCAAAGTAAGAACAGGTTTCTGTACAATATCACACCAGAATCCCGCGAAAAATCAAGGAATTCCAGTAGGAAGGTATATTATGTAAAAAAATCGTAATTCACGCGGGCGGAGCCGCGGGCAACAGCTAGTTGTCAATAAATGATTAGTCTGGTCAAAACCGAACTAGCAAACTTCACACACATTATGAAGATTTATAAAGTGTTTAAGTTTCATTAACATGTTTTCCTTCAACATCAAGCTAGTGATATTAAGTTGCCTTAAATGCATATATTTTATATATTTTCTCCTAAAATATAAAGAAAAAAAGCTTTAAGTATTGACGTTTCCCACCTTTCTTTTACTCCATACTAAACCAACATCACACCTGAAACTAATGCACAAAAAATAAAATGTACCCGGAACCGAAAATATTGAATTCCAGTCCACCTCTGTAATATTAATGCAGCCCCGACTCGCCCCCGAGCCGTGGCAATAAAAACAAACAAATTGCACGTAAAATAATACGGTGAGCCGGGAATACGAGCCGGGAATTTATTCTGATGCTCTAAATCCTTATTTATACCATATCGCTATAATTCATCCGAGCCTACTTGGACTCAACGTTTCCTTGAGTTAGAGCTGAAGGTATATAATCGTCGTCAAAAAACTTTTTGCGGAAATTGTTTTTCTTTTTATAATTTTTGTTTTTTGTTTGAAATAGAAACGCTTGAAATTTGTAGCTTTGTTAAGAATTACACATATTTGTAACAACACAAGCTTTTTCTTTTGGCTCCGCTTACGTTAGATTTGATTTTACCCAATCCGGAATCATAGCTTTTCCCAGAATATTGTAGCCAGTGTGTAAATCTATGATATCCAATCGTTTCTATAGTTGTGACAAGACATACAAACTATCTTCACAATATTGTTATAGTTTGGTACATATTTTGTAAAATGCGCGTTAGAATCAAATATACCAATGATTCCCTGCCATTGTCAGTTTAAATTTCTATTGGTTATTACTCGTTACAATACAACGAATCTCACACTTGGCCAGCTTTTTGTGATTCAATACATCAGGCGCGGAACCCATAAAAAATGTCACGTTAAAGATGATGATGAATGAAGCATATTACCACCCTTTTACTGGCGAAACCTCTTCAAAACAGTCATTATAACAACACAACCTATAATATTACGCCCAACATTGACAAATCCACCTCCATCCAACTCATTTAACGTAAGAAATTCATTTAACAAGGGAAGAAGTTTTGAAGTTTACACGACCAGCCATTCTGGAAGTGATGTGCGCACATTATTTTTGATAAAGCGGCAAAAATGCCTCAAGACGACTTAAGACGTTATTGAATTGAAGAAAGTTGGTGAGGTGAAAGATTTTTTAAGGGAAAACTTAAGGTTTGTTGGGCATTTGTAGAGTTGGGCAAAAACCATTGAACTCGGTTCCGTAGTCGACACCTCACACAGTTACTGTCACCTCAACTAATTGTTCAAGTTTTTACTTCTGTTGGCACTCCCGGACTGCCACGTCATTTTCAGGGTCCGGTAGCCAAATGGCATAAACGGAACCCTTATAGATTCGTCATGTCTGTCTGTCTGTCCATCCATATATCACCGCCACTTTTTCCCGAAACAATAAGTATTATACTATTGGAACATGGTAAGTAGATGTATTCCATGAACTGCATTAAGATTTTCACACAAAAATAGAAACAAACAATAAATTTTTGGGTTCCACTAAGCTAAGATTTTATGATAAAAAGTGATGATGGTACTTGATATTCTTGCAATTACCATAACTGCTATAAGGCTCCTATATTTTATTACATTTCTTTTTCTAAAACCATAAATTGAAAACTTGACGGGCTTACCCATTGAGTACACATAAAATGTCCTGGTGAACCTTTGAAATGGTTGCGGTGAAAAATATCACATTCTGGACACTAAATCCAAAGCCGTGCTCTTTACTAACGAAGCTACAATGTCCGATTCTCGTTTCTAGTTGTATTGTGATCTACGTTTCGCTTTTCGAAATCATAATCTTTTGTGACATTTCCAAGATTAAAAGTAAAATGAATGCAACTGATTCTCATTTAAGTAAAACCAGATTGGCCCATAAACATTTAATTTTGAAGACTTCATTACGCAAAATTTCTAATGAAATATGTCAGTTTTATTCAGTTCAAACCTATTATGTATCACATATATATTTTATCAGGTAGTTAGGCGCTATTATTGTAAATGTAAAGTCAGAAATTAAATATTGAATTTTTAGTCAACAAATAAGTTGTAGATCATTAAAAAGCTGAATAGATTAAGTGGATAACACTATTCTTTTTTTATGACGTGATCCAACCCACCAATTAGAATCACGTTCATAAAAATATCGCTTCCCAGATAAAATCATCAGCAGATACTGATTGAAAAATTCTTAGGAAACAACTGAGCATTTCGAAAACACTGACGCAATCACTAAATAAGAAATGATAAAGGATCGACACTATCTCAATAACTTTAAGATAAATCTTTAGTAACTGAATCATCTATCATTGAAAATAAGATAACCATTAGAGATCTCATACATATAACAAATAAAAATGCGCAATACTTACAGTTACAAGTAATTCGTAGACTGAATTCATTTTTATTTCCACATATTTAGTGCTAGTTAATATAATTTAAGAAAATATGGCCGTCATATTCAAAGCAGTTCTTTTAGTAGCTGTAATTTGTGCATTAGACTTTTGTTCATCAGATAGCTTGCAAGTAGGAACTTCTGTGAACGGTAGATTAGCTTATATTGACAGTGTCAAACTGTCCTCTATACCACTGAAGGTACGGACGAAAAATGTGTTCTACAACGGGAATGATACAATCAAGGTAATCTTTAAAAACTTGTATGCTTAAGTTTATTTTCTTTTCCTGTAAAACACAAAGGTTTGCTCTAGTTCATCAGGTTTTTATTTACGTTTCATACTTTGTACAACTTAAATGTAAAAATGATTTGTTTCATATATTCAGTAAATACTTATTTACTGGTGATAACTACTTCAACTACGTTGCGAGGGTCAACTTCAGCTAAGTTAGCGGCTGATAGGTGTTTAGGTCAACGTTTTACCCAATGTTATAAAGTATAGAAAAATAGCAGGAGCTTAAAAAGAAAAGATCGTGAGAAATCCTCTAAGTAAAATATTGAATAGTAGCAGCCGTTATTTTGAAAAATTCCATAATACGTAGGACAGAAAGTTAGTTTTGCTATAGTCTGCATCTTGAAAAGATTCTGTATGGTACAGTATGCAGGTACACTGCCCACATGAAACACCATTATCACACACAATTATCAAATACTTTCTTTGACGCGCGTTTCGTCCCGTCACCGGAACATCCTCAGGAGATGTTGACTTCACAATGCGAATAGTCTACGATTTATGTATTTTCGCAAAAATGGCATAACTATTCAATTCAGGTTTACTTTCATTCTTCCAGGGTATAATGGCGATTGACATGACTTTAGGCTCGAAGTCCAAAGCGAGCATAACCTCCGGAGGGGTCGGCGCAACCTTCGCTAACATCAAGCTTAAGAGCGAAAGAGGTGGCTCGATCAACTATCAGATTCAAATATTTGTCTAAACGTTAAATCATTTAAATTGTCAATAATTTTCTAAGAAACGTGGATTTTATTCATATAAAATTCTTATAATTTAAGAATACTGTACTTAATATTTAACTGATTCGATAAAAAATTATAAGTTTTGTACGTACATTGTTTTCGTTTTTAAAATTTTGGTTTTTACTTAACTAGTTCACCCCTGCTTTACACGGGTGAATAAAAATCTGTCTTGTTTCTTGTCTAGATCACAAAGGAGCCTTTGCGAAAATTTTCAAGTTTCTAAGGTTTTTATTTTGATTTATACAGGTTATATGGACCAGAAAACCTGTAGGTTTAAAACCAGCAGGTTTAACATAAAATATATTATGAGAACTTGTTACCTACCCATCCGTACCTAAAAAAAAACCTATTATTCTGAATTTTCGGCTAATTTCAAAACGTTTAAAGTAATATATTATTGAAAAACGTCAAAGCGGGATGAAAATGCAAAGTGGCAGTGGACGGACGGACGGCGATCGAACGATATATTGGTCAGCGGGCAGCGATGCGTGCAGCGTGACATAGGCTACGAGCTACACGACTAAACTTTATAGGTTTAGAAGAACTTTAAATTCTTTTAATTGTTATACAACCTTAAAAGCTTATCCAATCTAATATGCTGTTGTCAACATAAGGAGTGTTATTTATTAACTTACCAACCAACTTTGATTGAGTAATCACTTTATTTTACTTAGATCGCTACTACAAATATCGGATCTCGTAATAAGCAAGGCTTAGTATTGTTTTAGGAGAATTTGCACCAAACAGCGAGTGAAATATTCACATTTTCAACCAGAATTAAAGACTACCACTGGAGATTTTAACAATTTAATCCAAGCAGTAAACTCAGGTTGACGCAAGTGTGCCTTAAAATCATTATTTATGACATTCAAATTCTAAGTTATCACGCTTGTAAGTGTATTTTATTGCATGATTTAATACTACTCTCCCATCATTCTAGATCTCATATTTAGCAATAGTGATATTATTTAAATTCTATGAGTATGACCATTATTATAATCACCCTTATAGTTAAACTACCGTTAAAAAAGCAATTGTTTTTTACAAAGAAGTAATTTTCTGAAAAAAAAAAAAGACATGAGTGTAGTGAGACACTCGGTAGATGCAAAGTTTGGAATAACACCTGAAACAAAACTGATTCCCGTCGCTGAATAGATAGCGTTGTTTTCAATTAGCTCGCGCTAACGAGTTCAATAGCAATCTGTTGACTTGTAACAGAAACTATCATTCTAGATTTTTATAGATTCTTATCGTGAAGAGATTTTCGTCACGCAAAAAATCCATTTTCTCTCGCCTGTGCGATTCCCTCCGAAAAGAAACTTTGTTTCAAAAGCTATTGTTTCTTTCCCCATTCTTCTCTTTACAGAACTGCTTCCCGAAGACGGCCGTACAGAATCTTAATAGTTGAAACATTTTTCCATTCACACCGGAAACATAGACAGATAGATAGGACCAAACACCTAAATCAAGTGTCCTCTTGGGCTACAATGTTGACTCTAGCCCGCGTTGAATATGCAGCGGCGGGCGCGGGCGGGTCCGAAACTCTTGTAAACCTTTGTTTGGCGCTATATTGGATCCAGCTTATCGGATGCTTTGATGCAGCCGTGCCTAATGTTTACCTACCTTTGCTTGCTTAAGCTATACCTACCCATAACACCTTCATAGATACACCGATCTTTTACCCCAATTTAGGTTGTTTGCTTGCAAACAGCGCCAGCGGCTCCCTGTGACTGTGTGTGTCTGTGTGTGTGTGTGTGTGTGTGTGTGACTGTGTGTGTTAATATTGTCGATCTGTGTCTACTATCACTGCATATTGCAACTATAACTGTCTTTGTGCTTGTTACTTAAGCAACTTAACTAAATTGTGTTAACTAATGAAATACATCATATTAATTTTTTTATTGTACCATTTGCCTCATAATTTCCAATAACCGCTTCTTACCCCGATGGTTGCCTGGAAGAGATCGCTATGTAGCGATAAGACCGCCATGTTGTACATTTGTTTTTCTGATTATTGTATTTGTGTTTTCTTTGTTCTTGTAATGGTGTACAATAAAGCATTTTCTATCTATCTATCTATCTACATCATGCATCAACATGATAAGGATCTAGGGCATCATGTATCTAGTTACTTAGTAAACACAATGTAGTTAAGTTGGTTTAGTGACAAACACATAAACATACAAATTTTAGATTCAACCTTTTCTACAAAACACTGAGTTACTGCAGATCCTTATTGTTTCGGAAACATAGGTGATTTCCACGAGATTTGTAGAAAACAAAAATTCGGGTTTATTTATTGTTATTATTCTTAATTACCAATAGTTTCCAAAATTTGTATGTGAGTAAGTACAAATAATGCCAACAACGAGAAAAGAGAAAATCAGTTGCCACTCTAAGTTGGAATGCCTGTAGATGGTTTAATATTAAGGGATCTTGATTAGTTTCACTTAAGTTTTGTATGTCAAGTGTCAACAAACTTCAAAAGTTGTGGCAAGAATGTGTATGAAGGTGTACTACTTGATCAAGTTTAAATTAGAACAAAGTTTCGTAATTTATGGTCTATATTGGTAGCCCAGTTGTAAAGATTGTAGACTGTGAATCTAGAGGTATTTGGTTCAGTTTCCAGGTCGGGTCGAATTTTTCTGTCAAGACGTTAAGGAATACTTTACAATCAGAAGTTAATGTCAGCTAGATTTTAACCTAATGCCCAAAAAAAGAGTGTAATATTTTTAGATTTCATATACGTCTGTATGTGACTTTCCTTATTCCACCATAACTTCTGAACGACTAAGAGATATTATGGGCATATGGAGTATCGTTAGAATCCTTACATCAAAAAATGCCAACGCAGCAAAAGTAGAACTTACTTTAAAAAAAATCAGTCATTTGTTTCAAACACTTTTGTAAACTTTTGTCTTGTTCAAATAGAGGCCAGAGTCTAGCCTGTGCACAGTCCAAGCATTAGAAACTGAAATCTGGAATATTTCAAAGCACTAGTTCCCGTTTCTAGCACTGAATTTCCAACCCGTTTCACGAAATATTAGTACTGAATGTAACGAGTACTTGATAGCACCGATAATGTCCCAGACTTTACAGGACGTATTAAGAAAACATGAACACTTTGTGAAACAACCACATTTTTGAATCCATTGCGTGGTCTCTGGATTACTGTAAAATTTCTCTCAGTGCAAACCCTGCAATGGAAATCAAACACATTAATTTAACTTAAGGAAGGATGTATCTTTGTCCTTCCTGATCCAGAGTTAATAGTCGGAGCGTCTGTCCCTATCAGACACAATTCGTTAGAGCAAGACAAACGGTCGCTGAAGGGGAAATTCATTGGGTGGTGCACGCCATCTTTGGAGGACATTAATCGACTCTTAGCGACTAATTTGTTGTTTGTCACAACTACTTGTTACCCGCTTTGCCCGACTTCCCCTCTAGGTATATTTTATCAGCATGATAACGTACTCCAACCTAGTCGCACCTCCTCTATTTAGTTTAAGTTTACTTTACATTCACGTCTGTTAGCGAATATTTTATAAACTAAAGTAGGAGTTTATGCCTTTTCTAGACGAATAACTTTTGTTTTAGAGTTACTTGCTTGTAGTGGGAGTTTCCCTGTCTGAATTTTTTATAACTTTGTTTTTTATTACCCAAGCAGCAAACTGAGGGGTGTTATTTTATGTACGATGTGTGTATTTGTCTGTTTGAAGGCGGCGTCCTATCTCACAAATTAAAGCACAAATTTTTTGTCTTGTCTTTTTAGTTGATCAGAATATACATAAAAAAACCGGCCAAGTGCGAGTCGGACTCGCGCACCGAGGGTTCCATACCATAAAAGAAGTAAAACATTCAAAGAATTACTTTTGTTCATAAATTTACGAGTATAATTTACATGTAGGTACTTTTGTTGGTAAACCGCAAACGTAACTTTGTTTTTGGCGGTTTATTGTTATTATCAAAAAAAGTATAATAGTTAGAAAGTTGATTTTATTTTTCCTGTAAAATATACGTTTATTCCTATTGATCATAATTATTTCAGATTTTTTGATTGGTAAACTTCGGAGATAAGGGGGGGGGGGGACGGTATTTTTTTCGACAGTTTGCTCAATAACTCAAAAACTGTTAGGCATAAAAATAAATAAAAATTTGTTTTAGAATACACAAGTAACGCCCTTTCATATGATACCCCCACTCAATATTGTTATCTCATTTTGACATTTTGACGACCCGGTTTTCCCCCCTTTTTAAATAAAAATAAAATAGATTTTCAATTTTTTATGATTGAAATGGCGGCGCGCCGCAATTACCTACAGCTATTCCAAATTTCAGTTCGATAGCTCCGATAGTTACTGAAATAATCGAGTGTGACAGACGGACGGACGGACGGAGAAAGTCTCACCATAAGGGTTCCATATTTACCATTTTGGTATGGAACCCTAAAAAGAAAAGGTATCTCAAATCAAAATAAAAACATGATTTGGCCGTTATCATTTGTAAAGCACCTGATTATAATTTGGTCTGTAACTTTTACTAACTCAAGTTTTTGAGCTTAGTTAGTTATCTACAAAATTTAACTAAGAATAATGTCTTGATGATTCGAGTAAAACTTTGCTTCTGAACGTTGGAATGTTAAAACTTAATATTTAAAGTGGAGGAAGCGCGCTTACACATTTTTAATGTCAGATAAATCTTCAGTCCGGTCACGGATGGAAATACTGTGAGAGAGTCTCTCCGGGAACCGTAAATCTTACATTGCCAGGCGATTTGATAGCACAGTGGTTTAGAAGCCTGATCGGGGGGTCAAAGGTTTGAATCCCAATCATCATTACCACAAGATGGATATTTTTAAGAAGGAGCGGGAATTTCTTTTGTACCGCATTCCGCATTTATTTTTTGGACGCTAACCCTATAGTGCAAAAATTGTAAAATTTTAAAAAGTTAGTGGTAGTACGGGATATGTTTTCCATTTAGGTATAGTGCTAAACTTCTCTTCTGAACTATCAGGCATTCATACATCATATGTTTTAAATAAATAATAAATAAATATGTATCAGGACATTATACACATCGCAATCTAGCCCCAAAGTAAGCGATAGCTTGTGTTATGGGTACTAGATAACTGATAAATATACATACATACTAATATACATAAATATAATATATTGAAATACACCCAGACACTGGAGAACATTCATGCTCATCACACAAACATTCTCCAGTAGTGGGAATCGAACCCACGACCTCCGACGTAGAAGCAGGTTTGCTACCGCTACGCCATTAGGTCGTCAAATTTTCGCGGAGTAACGTGCGTTTGTGGCATCTAAATATCTCTTGGTGATAGGTATGCCTGAAATTTTTCCATTATGTGTGAAGGTCTTCTCATATGTTTTTGTAACTTTTTGACTTATAGCCAAACAAATTTTGAGAGGCCAGTAGCCTTTTTATGCTGTTAAAAGAGGGTTGAAAATCTTTAATATATTCAATGGGGCTGGATTCACACGCAGTCTCAAATTATTTCGTGAAACATATATCGTAGGTTTTTGATCGCGGGAAATGCTTAATACAACATCACTCTAAAAGCACATTTTGTTGCTTCAAAGATGCTTCAAAGTATTGGTTTTCACTGCCTTTAAATTCCTCACAAACTGTGCATGCAAACGTTACTAATATAATTATAAACTCGCCGGCATATTTAGCGGAACATAAAAAAAAGGTCCATAATTAAAAAAATATGGTTTTATTTTAAAATCTACTTACTACACTTCTTTTGTTATTTAAAGTTTCATTTGTTTTTACTTAAAATGAGATCACATTAAGAACAGATTTTGCGAGTAAAGGCTATTTGTGAAAAATGGTACATTTTTGAACTTTTCATGTAACCTGGAAAAGTGAAATTTAATATTAAAATTACAATTAATTAAATTAGAAAAATGGTGATTAATATCGCGTATTTCCTCCACGTGCTCTTATTAAAGTTTCTACCCGTCTAGGCATACTGAGAATGATGTTATCGATGGTCTCCTGGGATAGTCTCCGCCATTCCTCAACTACGGCGATTCGCAGTTCTCCCACGTTGGCAGGAGCTGGAATTCTGGACTTAACTTTTCTTTTCAGCAAGTCCCAAACGTGCTCTATTGGGTTCATATCCGGTGATCTCGCCGGCCACTCCATAACAGTGATATTCATATCATTAAGATAAGCTTGAGTTACCCGAGCGGTATGCGGCAGAGCATTATCCTGCATAAAAACAAAATCGTCACCGATATATGGGGCAAACGGTACGACATTTTCTTCTAAAACTTCTCTGATATAGCGGTCTGCAGTCGACTCCCTCTGTCAATCACTACCAAGTCTGTGCGAGCTCCCAAACAAATGCCCGCCCAAACCATTATTGATCCACCACCGTATGCAACTGTAGTTTCAAAATTTGTCTGAATGTATCGTTCTTCTTTGCGTCTGTATATTCTTTGCCTGCCGTCAATTTGATTTAAGAGAATTCTGCACTCATCACTAAACAATACCTTACTCCATTGGTCCGCGTTCCAAAGTCGATGTTCCTGAGCAAAAGTTAACCTGTTTCTACGATGATTTACCTCGAGCCTTGGAGGCTTGGCGGGCACAAATGAACCCAAACCAGCTTCTTCGAGCCTTCTTCGTACCGTACGCTCACTTACGGTTACACCCCGCACTGCTTCTAACTCATGTCGGGCTTGGACGGCCGTCAAACGGGGGTTCCTACGTACACGAAGCCGAATGAAACGATCATCCCTACTCGAAGTGCGTCTTTTTCTGCCTTGTCCTGCTCTTCTCACATAAGTACCGGTCTCCCTGAACCGTTGGATACTGCGATGGATCGTTGAAACTGGTCGACGAAGATCTCTGGATATCACTCTGTAGGTTTGACCATTTCTTCGCATTTCGAGTGCCCTGGCAATTTCCGTTGGGGCTAAGTCAGGCATAATTCAGTCATCAACTCCAGAAAGATACGCGATTAAAAAAAACTAACAAAAAACAGTATTTCAATGAAATTTTAAATCAAACTCAGAAGGAAGAAATACTCGAAGTTCGCTCCAGATAAGGTGTATTTGAATAAAATTAAAACAATTGCATAAAATGTGATTTTCAGTTGTTTTCTTAATTTGAAAATATTTCTTTTTAAATTAAATAACGTATAAACCAGCCAGCAACTTTATATGATACTGATATCAAACCTTTTTTTATGTTCCGCTAAATATGCCGGCGAGTTTATTTTGCAACATAAAAAAAAAACAAGTTGCTTAATAAGACTCTATCTCAAGCCATAAAATAATGAGAGCTGAATATTTTATAAAGAACTCACTAATTAGAAGTGAATGAAGATCCCCCACATTTCCTCAAGCAAATTAAAAAAAGACGATTCTAAAAAAAATGTCATTTCATGTCTGAGACAAAGACTAGCTCGCTACACATTTGCGCTTCCCTCCCACTCAATAGGGTATTTGACTCCAATTTTTTTATTACTTTATTATAAAGTCGAATTAAAATAATGACGTGCACTGAAAGAACTAATTAAATCGATCAAATAACAAAAAAGTTATAAGCATTTAAAGATTTGTGATTAGACAGAGATAGCAACAGAGACATTGTGACGTCACACCGTACCAATGCCATAGTAGCTTCGTGCGGCTTCATACAAATTTTCGTTTTGCGAGAAAGGGATAGAAGATCCCCCCACTCCAAAGTTTAAACGCCTGTAACTTTGTAAATATTCGTTGGATTTTAATATTTCTTTCACTGCACGTTATTATTTTTATCCTAGTTTATAATAAAGTAATATTTTTTATCAAATTCAAAAGTAGTGTAAGACCCCATTGTCCTTACATTTTACATTTCTGCATCATATTCCCGTCGCAATGAAAACTAAAAACATTGCAGATACGACCGAGACCCACACGAGACCCGACCGTAACTCGGGTTAATAGAGTACAAAATACATTGCAGCGGTTATTTAGTAAATTCTGATGCAGAGAAAGATGAGAGTGGCTGAATTGAGGTAAAGCTAAAGTGCGGAATAAAAGTGACGGGCGAAACTCGAAAGAAATAAACTAGAAGTGAACACTGAATCGCGCCATTGACTGTATCAGTTATACCGTAGCAAAAGAGTTAACAAGGTTTATCAATATCAATAATGTTGGCTTGATTTTATTAAAGAGTGATAAAGTGTGATGTTCTCATTTTCTATATCATTTCTCTTTCAGTATCTTATCTCTTCGGAAAAGCGAAACAAGAAATCAAACAAAAATTTGGTCACTAAGGCCACTAAGAGCTCTATACCACTTTTCGTTTCTAAGAAAATATCAGTTCGTTTGTCTGAAAGGGGAACTTACTTTCTAGGTCTTCGTTACCTTAGAAATAGTTCACCAAAATTATTTGAGCTTTTTCTCATTCGTTATAGCATGATCCTACTGAAAGCTTATTGATTTTGTGGAAAACTTTTTTAGGTGCGTTGGGCATATTCGAGATGGGAAAAAACCATTAAACTCGTTACCGTAACCAACACCTCATACTGTTCCCGTACCAGACATTTCTGTATAAATTAGTTTTAGCTTAATCTCTGTAATCTTTAGTGTAATATAGCCGGTAGTAGTAACAATACACACGTAAGGTTTTTTTTGAACATTACCCACGTGAACATGTTTGTAAATGAGTTTTCACTTCTCTGGGCATTCCCGCAGTGCAGCTTAACAAGTAATTAATATAAAAATTAAAAAACACGACTAGACTTTTTCCAAAAAAATGTTACTCGGAATAATGTAAGGATTCTAACAATACCTCATATGACGTCCAAATCTATTCAGCCGTTGAGAAGTTATGGTGGAATAAAGAAACAACATACATACATGAACCCTAAAACATTACACTCCTTTTCTGGGCAGTCGTGTAATAACGGGTTCACGACCTCAAGTAGCAAGCGAAGACGCGCAACATCTTTACCTCCGCGCAGGGAACATGTGGTAGTTTCCAGACGAGGATAAATAAATGAACGAACGAGGAATTTTAAACCTCAAAAGCGAAGCCGCCCCACTTTACTGCCGCTCGAGTCACGTAGCGCTTTTACAACCGCCTCAGCTGTTCGCGGAGCCAATTGGGGAAAAAACGCGTTACATTTCATTTATTTACCTACCATCCATAATTGAATGCATTTATTTAAGTTCCAATTGAATTCATTTATTGAATCGCGTTGAACGAAAATCTCAAGTTGTTTAATGGCGTTGAATTTGATTGAATCGCGGCTGCAATTTCAACATCGGTATTTAAATGTCTGCAGTTTAAATATCGGGTTGGAAAATAAAATATAATAAATAAACATCATATAAGTAATGTAGGTTTCCATTTATTAAAATAATCTCGGGGGCTATTTAACAGAATGCACGGACGTATTGAATAGGTAGATACTGGTAATCTGGAGAAATATTTTTGATAATATCCTTTTTTTTAAATAGCACATTAAATACTGCAGCGACCAGCAAAAGAGTATTGATGGATGAACGTGTAAATGTGGTGGCGAAGCTGAGCCAAACATTCGTAAGTCCATCAATGCCTAGTTATAGCGGCTTGAATACCACTTTTCAATGAATACTTTGCAATTAAAAAGAACAACAATAATTTTTCACGCGTTAAAGTGTTCATTTGTTTTCTTGTTGTTTTTTAATAAACAGCTATTTATTGCAGGCTAGTTCAAAATTTAAATTAAACCGGTAAGTTCCTTGATCGCAATGTTTCAGCGTAAAAGATCGTTCCCTTTAACGATAAATATGGTGGCACACCTGCGGGACGTTCTGCCCCTGAAAGTACCGTTCAATATGCTCGCAGTGTTCTTAAGTTACCAATGACACATCTATCCGTTTCGTTCGCGTCATTCGTTCACTCGTCTTGAGCCAAACTTTCAGCGGCAGAGCGCTCCCCAAGTGTGGCGCGGCACTAAGATATAAAAAGTATATCACCCGGAGTTAACTAGGAATTTCAATGATTCAAGCACTATGAATAAATAATGATTTATTAAGTACCTGGAACAAAAATTCACATAAAACTCATGTTAACCCTGAAGACAATACTTGTTCTGAAATCATACAAAAGGCGGTATTACGGTAAGCTTGTGAGTGCAATTTTTGGATTGTAGTCAAGTCACGCGGCGAATGTTCTGCGAGCGAGTCCGTGGTAGCCCGGGGAGCTGTAAATCTTGAGACGCAGTCTCTTTGCGGTATTCCCGGCGTGCGAGACGGCACCCGCCCTTGGATTGTAATAGTCTATGATTCGTATTGAATTCCATATGACCCATGGGTACTCGTGCTTTTATCTTTTCATTCTCATGTAACGTGAGAGGTAAGGTTGTCATTTTAATAAGATGAACGCTGATGAACGCTGCAATCGAAAAAGCATGACTCATTTTTACGTTCCGCCTGAACAAAACGTGCAACGTGCCTGAACAAAAAATGACAGCGCAGAACAAGCGAGAGAGGCATAATCGACCTAAGAGACAACTAATATTTACATAGTACTTGACTGCGATCTCACTTGATGGTGAAGATTGAGCCGCAAATGTTATTGTACTACGGCTTTCACACAGCATCGCGCCGGAACGCTTAATCGCTTGGTGGTGCTACTAGGGTGATTAGATATCACGTGCGTATAGCGTACTGAAGTAACAAACACACTAGTTAATATTTTAACTTTTAACAGGATTCCCAACTTATTAAAGATCAATAACACCACATACTAAGTAAGTATAACATAAACTTATGAAGCGTATAAACGGAATATTTCAACTGAACACAACTCAATGTATAAGTTGGTCTAAGTAAGCAATTTCAGTAAATTATTTCAGTCTATAAACTTGCAGTTGGGAAGCAATCAGTTGAGAGTATTGTAGGTACTCTTAGAGCAGTGCGCTGCCATTGGTCAGTGGGCGCAGGCCTTTTAGTACATTAAGCTCAACAAATCGCCCTAGCTTTTGCTGAGTCTGCAAGTCTTGTCAAATGAGTCTTTTATATTGTACAGTACCTCTTAGCTATAACATTAGTTTGTGACTTTATAGGGTTCTATACCAAAATGGTAAAAATGGAAAACTTATGTTGCCATTTCTTGTGTCCATCTGTCTATCTTTCATCGCAATTATTTGAGTCACTTAGCAGTAAAGGAAATGTTCGCGTGGTGCCCAGTTCGGTATTTTATAACCAATTATGGTTCCAAACAAAAATGATGATGATTATAAGAAATTGAACCCTTAGAGCAACGAATATATTATTATGATATTACTAACGTCCGTCCGTCCGTCACACTCGTTTATTTTTAAATTGGTTCAGGTCTGGTCTAGGAGGAGGCTTTAACCACGGCTGGTTTTGGTTTTACCGGCAAAGACCTAGCCAAGTAATTTAGTGTTCAGGTGCGATGCATTGTAGCAACCGTTGGGGGTTACTGACACCTTTCAAGAGAGTTCCATAACATCTTCGTCACCGTCACTTCAAGTACTGACTTTTAGTGGGTAAAAAAACTTACTCAATACTCATATCATCTTTTAGCAGGTACTGTGTCTAATTGTATCTATGTTTGGGAGCTGTATCTAGCTGTAAGTGCAGCGGGCGGGTGTCTGCGGAAATGCCTCGTTACCGCAACTTCCCGCCCGCCCTGCGCCGTGGAGCCGAGACACATTTTACAATTTACTAGAGGCAATCCTTACAAGTACTTGTGCTAACCTGTGATCACTTCTGTTGTCTCAAATAATTTATTGGTTTAAAATGTAAATAATTGGTCAGGTGCTAGTCGGGCTCGCGCACTGAGGGTTCCGTACTATATTAGAAAAAGTTAAAACCATAAAGCCCGGTTGCCGCCAAAGCGGAGTGGAGCGGAGCTGTGTTTGATTAACTAATCAGATTTCGTAATTTCGACCTCTCCTCTCTCAGTTTCGGAGATGTCAAAATGACGAAATTTCGTCACTTTTTTACCGAACCGCAAACTTAACTTTGTTTTATGAGGTTAATTGCTAATTTCAAAAAAAGTATAATAGTTCATTTTATTTTTCCCGTAAAATATACATAGATTCCTATTAATCATAATTATTTCAGAATTTTCGATTGGCAAACTTCGGAGATAAGGGGGGAACGGTATTTTTTCGACAGTTTGTTCAAAAACTATTGGGCATAAAAATAAAAACAAAAAACGATTTTAGAATACACAAGTAACGCCCTTTCATATGATACCCCACTCAATATTGTTATCTCATTTTGAAATTCCGACGACCTGGTTTACCCCCCTTTGTAAATTAAAATAAAAAAGATTTTCAATTTTTTATGATTGCACTAACGGCGGGCCATCATTATCTACACCTATTCCAAATTTCATGGCAATATCTCAAATAGTTACTGAAATAAAGGGTCGTGACACACAGACAGTCAGACAGACAGACAGGCAGACGGACAACAAAGTGATCTTATAAGGGTTCCGTTTTTACTTTAAGGTACGGAACCCTAAAAATCACGCAGCAGTCGTAATGTGTAAACCATGGCGATTGTTCTAACTAGTGCATTCAGGTTCGCACCCACCCCAAGCAAATAAAAGAGCTTAGTTCATGTATAAAGGAATCCGTTCCGTTCATTCGAAGCGAGTCGACTCGGAATTTGTACAAAAACCTATACTAACCCTACTATACTCCGCTGGAAATTCCTCGTTACCGCAATAATCCAGCTGTGGGTTGAAATAACGCTTTGCTATATTTTACAATTTACGTGATTGGGATGCACAAGTCCTTTAGAAACATTCACGTGTACTGTGTAGTTTAGTTTTAGTTTATTGTGTTGTCTTTATCACTTCGAAATAGTCTCTAACATAGTTTTACATACGTGGTTTCGATAGATAAATATTCTATAGATTCAGTAGAATATTGATATATTATAACCCATTGATATAATACGTATGAAAAAACTATTTTAGTCACGGGAAGTAACTTAGAACGAGATTATTTTTTTCTTAGATCAATGTAAAGGGACAGTTGCGTGCTGAACACATGGCCAAAATCAACAAGTCATGATAAGTGTATGACCGCTACTTCGGTGACGTCGGTCGTTTTTTGGTGACGTTCCGGTGAATTTGGCTGTGGTGGAAAATAGTCTTAAGTCTTCATTTTCATAATTTTATAATTCTCGATCAAAGGGTAGTACCCTGTAGGCTTTGATAGAAGATTTAGCGATATATTACCGTAAGTTTTATTTGCACTGACTTTAACGTAGGGACAAGGAACTGTTACAAGGGACTAAAGCTTCATTTATTTGGTATTACAATCAACTTGATATAATCTGTACATGTGCTTAAGAAGTTACGATATATTTATAACAAATTAATCCTTTCTTTCTTTTGAGGGACAACAAACTTAGGGCATGACCAAAACTTTTTAACAGCGCGCTTGACTTTGCATCACACGTGATAAAAAGTGATGATACTCATCTAAGGTATTCTCTAACAATAAACTAAGGTAAGTTAAGGTAAGGTAAGTCTATATATTCTCTAACTCAAAGAAAATAAACTTAAAGTCAAACAAGGGTCTTTACTACCCACACAGATATCAAGCGCCGGGTTAGCTCGCAATGGAATAAATATTGTCGGTGCAACCTCAGGTTCACTTTTACTTTGACATTTCAACGCTCGACGACTCAGGACTTGGCGGAGCTCCAGAATGTGTTTTAATGAGAAAATTATTAGTTTTACGTACAAAAAGGTAAGTGGGGCGCTAAAACGGCATAACGAGGGCCGACCTAGTGCCCCGCTGTCGGAGCGGGGGTGAATAGTGGGCCCGCTGCCGGGGTGAATAGATCTGATGAGCGATTCATCCCCGAACGAGTTACTTTGTGTTGCGCGCTTTATTTAATTCCCGGTAATCCGTAATTGCGAAATGCAAGACATTTTAGCGCACCGTTAGGTAAGGGACGATTATTCTTGCCATGCTTATTATGAAGTCCCAGTGCTTAGCGAGTCTTACGCTGACTCTATACTTATTTGTAAGTAAACCTGAAGTATCCGAATTCAAAATAATAACCTTTTTGAGCCATTGAGGAGAGCTTTGGAGGATGCGATTTTGACGTATAGATACATGCCACTCAATTTAAGACCAAAATTACCTCGTTTGCCAGTGCATAGACGAAATATGGCACTGGTGGGAGTACTAGATCAAATGTTAGGTCGATACTTAGAAACATCTTCTGACCTAAGTGATACGCATTCGATACTATATTGTGGAGCCATTGCAGCGTGCCGTTTTCGAGAAATCGCACGGCTCCGCAGAGGCCTAATGAAATTCCAGCATGGCGGACTAGAATCGAAATGCGTATCACGTTGACTAGAACTCTCATTGCTAAGCTAATCTGTTTTAAAGAGGGCAACAATCGCCCTAAGGTCATGCGGTTTGTGAACCGGGCTTTTGCTGGGAAAGGTATACGACCTCCTCAGTACTTGGCCTGTGTCACAGATCGCATTGATATCTTGAAACAGAAAGTCTATGCATTGGCAAAACGCATAAGACGATACAAAGAGCGCATAGATCGATACCGTCAGAATCGTATATTCCAAAGTGACCAACGGAAAGTGTACAGGAACTGGGAACGATCTGGTAACTGTGTGGTAGATGGTGAGTTTCCGAGACCAGATACTATGTCAGAGTTTTGGCGTAACATCTGGTCGGCTCCTATACATCACACCAATGGGGAATGGATGAATGTTGTTAAGCGGGAGTGCGCTATGGTTGAACAAATGATTCCAATAACCATTGATGCTATGAATGTAGGTTGTGCAGTTCGGCCGGCTTCAAACTGGAAGTGTCCGGGACCGGATGGATTGCACAACTTTTGGCTGAAATGGTTCCGTAGCGCGCATCATGTCTTGGCAACACAATTTCAAAACGCCATTGATACTAGGTCGCTGCCGACATTCATGACAACTGGTATCACTTTCCTCTTACACAAGTCCGGCAGTACCGCAGATCCTAAAAATTACAGACCGATAACATGCTTGCCTACCATCTATAAGCTACTTACATCCATTCTGACTTCAAAAATAACTTCACATTTAAATGCAAATAATATTTTGGCCCAGTCTCAGAATGGATGTAAGTCTCGGTCCCGCGGTACAAAGGAACTTCTCCTCATTGACACTGCTATTTGCCAGCAGGTTCGGCGAAATAAGAAAAACCTCACGGCTGCTTGGATTGATTATAAGAAGGCCTATGATTCGGTGCCTCACACGTGGCTCATGGAGATCATGAGGTTGTATAAGGTCGATACAACCCTATGCTCATTTCTTGATACATGTATGAGACAGTGGATGACAGTTCTTCGTCATCCGGGGACTGTTGACTTTTCTGATTTGACTGAACCGGTAAGGATTAAGCGGGGTATATTCCAGGGCGACAGTTTAAGTCCTTTATGGTTTTGCTTGGCCCTTAACCCTCTCAGTACGTTACTGAGGGATTCAGGGTTGGGTTTTCGCCTTTGCAGAAGGGGTGAGGTCATATCTCACTTACTCTATATGCATGACCTAAAATTGTATGCATCGAAACGTTCAGACCTAATGAAATTGCTAAAGATCACTCAAAGCTTTAGCAATGACATTGGGATGGAGTTTGGTGTTGACAAGTGTGCGGTTATCAATGTAGAGCGAGGTAGGGTTGTGAGCTCTGAGAATCTAGTACTTTCAGATACTATTATTCTCAAATCTCTCTGTGAAGGTGAAACCTATAAATACCTAGGAATGTCAGAGGCACTTGGTATTGAGGCAGGAACTATGAAACAACTGGTGCAGGAGCGCTTTTTTGGCCGCCTGAAAAAGTCCTTAAAAGCCTTTTGTCGGGTGGTAACAAGGTGCGCGCCTTCAACAGCTGGGTCATGCCCTTACTCATTTACACCTTTGGCATTCTTAAGTGGACACAAACTGAACTGGATTCCTTGGACCGCAAGGTCCGTAAACTGTTGACGGCATATCGTATGCATCACCCCCGTTCGTCAGTAATGAGATTGTACATCCCACGCAAGTGTGGTGGACGTGGTTTTTTAAATATCAAGAACCTCCATAATCGTGAGGTGTGCAATCTTAGAGATTATTTTCTTAAGATAAGCGGTGGTATGCATAGGGATGTGGTTGCAGTGGATAAAGGTCTTACTCCACTCTCCTTAGGCAAAACGAATTGGCGCAAGCCAATAGTGCTGAGTACCTCGGAACGCATGGCGATATGGAAGAGCAAAGAGTTGCATGGCAGATTCTACAGGGCCCTGATGGGGCCGGATGTAGATCCCATTGCTTCTGTATCTTGGTTACAGTTCGGAGACCTCTTTGGGGAAACCGAAGGTTTTGTCTGTGCAATTATGGATGAAGTTATCAAGACGAGGAACTATCGGAAACATATTATGAAAGATGGCACTATTGACATATGTCGAGCGTGCCATCGTCCTGGGGAGTCCCTCAGGCATATTGTTTCCGGTTGTTCCCATCTTGCTAATGGCGAGTACTTGCACAGACACAATCAAGTAGCCAAGATCATCCATCAACAACTTGCTCTTCAGTATGGCCTCGTAGATGTTGAGATACCGTACTATAGGTACGACCCTGCGTCAGTTCTGGAGAATAGTAGTGCATTGCTCTACTGGGATCGGTCGATTATAACTGACAGGTATATTGCTGCCAATAGACCTGACATAGTAATAGTCGACCGTTCGGCGCGCCGTGCAATAATTGTGGATATCACCATTCCACATGATGAGAATCTCATGAAAGCGGAGAAGGAAAAATTATCAAAGTACTTAGACCTTGCTCATGAGATTACCGCCATGTGGAGTGTGAACTCGACGATTATTGTTCCGATAGTCGTTTCAGTTAACGGTCTTATAGCGAAAAACTTCGACCAACATCTTAAGAAGCTTTCGCTCAACTGTTGGATCAAGGGCCGTATACAGAAAGCAGTGGTCCTGGAAACGGCACGCATTGTGAGGAGGTTCCTCACTCTTGAACCCTGACCACTGGTAGCTTGGGTCGTTAAGGCTCCGCGACCAGTGGTGGACTCAATTTTTTAATATTTTTAAACGTGTTTTTTAATTTTTTAGGAACATTGTTAAAAATATTATTTAATTGTAATGAAAATAAATGATAGAGAAAATACCTTTTTGGACAATGGGGTATTCTGATCCGACAAAATATGAAAATAGAAATATGAATTCGTATTTATGGAGCAGGTGTCCCAAAAATTCGTAGGCAGCTAATGACGTTAAAGTACAATAACGTCACATTTTTCTAAAGCTATCTTTGTATATTCGGTAATGTTAAAATACTTGTAGCTATTTTGTTACCGAGCAATGTTTTTTTTCAACGTTTTAACTTATTAAAAATAAATAATCAATGACATGCTCGCTTGAGAGTTCTTAGGGTAACTTCTCTATGAGACTTGCAAATGTGTTAGGCACAGTGGTATATAAATGGCCAAAACTCTTTCTACAAGAAACTATGATCAAAAGTGGCTCAATGAGGTATATAAAACAGTGAGTAATGCTATTTAAAAATTACTCCACGAAGGATGACGGCAAAAGAAAAAGCTTCATTCACATTCCGCTATCACTTCAGCGTCCCATCATCCCAGTGCCCATTCATAAGGGAATATATTTTAAATTCTAATTCCCCTCAATACTTCCGAAGCCTTTTACAGCAGCAATCGATTCCACTGAATATAAAGTGGCTGGAATTTGCGATCGCTTCGCTCCCAAGCGGCTTGTTTGAAAGAAAAAAAACTCTCAAAGTATCTGTTAGCGAACTGCTGAAAGTATCTGTTTGACACTAGAGTCAGTTAGATTTATTTCATTTCATTTATTTCATTTATTTATTCAGTTACATTAAAACTCGGAGCAAATTGCTCCGAGCATTAAAATAACCCTGTAATGGCGCTGTAACTAGGGAGGCGGACTTATTGTGTCAAACAACGATGTGTCAAATAACAATCATTTTTCATCTAAAAATTCATTAATATGATAATACGCTTTTTTTTTGCAGGAAGTCTTTTAACTTGTTAATGAATATATTTATATTCTCTTCTGCTTTTATTTCTTTTGGAAGCTGATTGTAAATTTTTGTACACATTGGGTTGGGACCGGTGCTATTAAAGTAAAAACAACTTTCTCCAACTTTAGTCCATCTCTTTTAGTCTAGTCTTAAGTACTGTACGATTTAAATTGTAAAATAACCTGCTAATTCTAGCAATTAGTCATTTAGCTAGTAATATTTTGTTGGAGTATTTCTGTGTACTTTCTTGGTATTTTCAATCAGGTAGAAGTAAAAAAATACGCCTAGATAATCGCCCCAAGTTTGCAATCCAAAGATAAAGTTTGCAATTATTTTAATTCATTATTGAGTAGATATTTAAAAATAGGTACAACGATGAACTTACCTTTGTTATAGATTTCAGCCAGAGCCATTTCAGAGAGGAAACGGAAAAAGAAGAATAATATATCTGCAGTAAGTAGTACTTGTATCTTTTTAAAAATTAACTACAACTAATATTACAAATACAAAAATAGGTAATGCACCATTTTCTAAGGGTTATTTTTAAAATCTGCGTTAACTCTATTCATGCTAACTACAACTATTAGTAGAAAGATAAAGTGTAATCCTTTGAAGCGGCAGGTTATCCCAGCAATGCATTAAATAAGTAAAAATCTTACAATTTATCGACTATGGAACGAACAGAGAAGAAAATGTAATCGCCTTTTATGTTCCGAACAAGACTAGATTTCTAATTTCCTAGTGCAGTTTTAAATCTGTGCTGAATAAGAAGCCGTATGTCTTAGTGCAATTGCAAGAATATCTTATTTTATACTGAGAGATTTATGCTGTGCTACTACTGAACAAGAATCTTATTTTGTATTAATAATATTATACTTACACTAAAAATTAAGGGTATCTTGATGGAAGATATTCTTTTCGATGAAGGTTTATTAAATCTTACCTAGCTTACCAAATCTTCTACGTACCTACGCATGCAATACGATTTTGCAATATCACGTGGTTTCTGATCATAGGTGAGTTTATTTGAATTACTACTAATTGTCTGGTGGGAGGCTTCGGCCGTGGCTAGTTACCACCCTACCAGCAAAGACTTGCCGCCAAGCGATTTAGCGTTCTGGTGCGATGCCGTGTAGAAACCGTTGGGGTGACTTTACTTACCCCTTCCAAGTTAGTACGTTAACATCTTCGACTGCATCATCACTGACCAGCAGGTGAGATCGCAGTCAAGTACTAACTTGTATAGTGAAAAAAAACTACTGGTTACTGATAAATTGGTTTAATAATGGTTTTACTGATGTTATAGGATTCCGGCGGCGGCCGGCGGAGTTAGTACCAACTAATACGGTGTCAGTTATTCTACCGTGACGCAGTTATGTATTACTATACCTATAACGGTTAACGTACTATGTAACAAAAGGCACAATAGCTAACGTGATTACTGGGATTACTTACAACAAATCCAAATGTAAATATTTCTTTTCTTGCATAGAGAAACAATGACGGGGTATTAGGTATGCGACAAGAAATTACGATGCTATAAACGAATATGTATCGAGTGCGGCCGCTTCGACGTCGCGCGATCGCTTGAAGGTTAAGTTAGTAAGAATGAGCAAAAATAAGATCGACAGTGACAGTTATTCCAGGAGTCGGTCAGGATACGTCTTGCTGTTGTTGCACGCACGGTAGAGCGAGCGAGCCTCATTGTGCATTCCCGTAAATGCCTCGCTACCCGTGGCCTGCACGTGCTCTTTGCTTACCTAAAGTACGAGTATGTATCCTGTACTGTACGTCATAAACAAACATTCCATACCATGTTGAAATTGGAAGACTTATTAGATTTCTAAGGTTATGAGACTTTATAAGTTTTTAACGTCTTGTTGTGTCTCAACCACATCTCTCAGAACGTAAAAGATGTTGCTAAAACCCACCATGCTGGTCAAGTGCTGGTAGGCAGACTTCACACACCGTCGAGAATTATGGTGAACTTTCAGGCCTGCAGATTCCCAAATAATATTTATTACCACTTATTTTATAGTCTTAAACGCACCCAGAGTAGCAACTTCGTAGACCGATGCATTAAAAAAAATTTGAAATGCTATGAACGTGATTTTATAGTTAACTAGGGTAAATACGTAACAAAATTAATTAATACGTAGAATAGATAGATCGCACCGCATTTCTGCCTTCTGTAAGGACTGAATGATATGCATTATGCACGTATAGAAATTATCGTCTCGGGGGAGGCTATCCCATAGCTTAGTGACAGAGACCCAACCGCGGTAGCCTGGAGAAGTTGATTCCGCCGAATGCGACAATTATGATAATTTATAGGAATAACATTCCGTGAAAACACTATAAAAATAAAAATATTGTTAGCATTGGGTTGAATTAATATTTGCTATTATTTCCACAAAGTGGTAAATATTACGACAATTTGTTGTTCAATGGCTCTTTTGCTGCTGTATATTGCATTTACTACAGCTAAGTACCGCTGTGTACCCGCTCGTTCAGTCACTTGATAAAGTATGTCGCGTCGATACCCGGGAACTAATAGCCCGGGATGGTGTGTGCTGCGGACGACTGCAAATTGAAAACAATATGTCACTTCTCAGTCTCAACCCCTATTTATGTCACTACTGGGCACACGGTTAGCCCATCAGAAGTAGGGGGTTCTAATGTACAAAGTGCTCGAATTAGACCGGAACGCACCGGAACGGCGTTCCGGTTCGTGAAATCACCGTTCCGGTTCGAGAAGTCAGCGTTCCGAACACTGGTTTTTAAATAATTGAGATGGTACATTTTATTGCAAAGTTGTGGCTCTTCCAATAGATAAAAAATACTTTCTCCTCATAGTTAAAAAACCTAATATTAAAAAAAAAATGAATAGGAGTACTGTGAAGGGATAGCGTTCCGGTTCGTAAAAAAGTCCAAAAAAATAATAGAAGCTCTGAAGGTATAGCGTTCCGGTTCGTGAAAAAGTTCATTTTGACCACTGATTATTTATGTACACTAGACACTACCACTACCTACTTATTAGGCCTCTAACTGCCTTGTTGGTCTAGTGATGAGTAAGTTAGACTGCAGATACACAGGTCTTTGGATTCGATTCCCGAGTCGGACAAATTAAATTCAGTATTGCTATTTTTTTTTCTTTCAGAAAATTCAAAGTTCTAGCCCGGTATTTGGAAATTAGGTACGTTTGCTCCTGCACCTGATCATGTCTTGGAGCTGTCTTCCATCTTCTTCATGGGATTATTGGGCATAAGAGACAGGGAATAGAGAGTTCACCTGTGTTTGTGCACACACTTAGTATGGATGATCTAGGTCTGGGCAGATATAAACCGCCACCATGGCCGGATTGGATTGGAGGACATAGTCATTCCTAGTCTTAGTTAGGGTTTAGTTACTTTACTAGGCAGTGGCACTACCTACATTTTCTCGAAACTTAATTTACCACAAACAGTACGTCAAAGGTGTTTTCTAAAACTAATTCGTGTGGTAACCGAGTAAAAGATGACTTAAGTTCAGCTTCACAGACCAAATTTAATTGGCGTAAGAACTCTTTTTGCAGAATGCGTCCGGACTCCGGATGGGCCACTCCGCAGTATAAGATATTCTGTCTTCTTCTTCTTTTTCAGGAGACTTCTTCTTTTTTTACACTATACAAGTTAGTACTTGACTGCGATCTCACCTGATGGTAAGTGATGATGCAGCCGAAGATGTTAGCGTACTACCTTGGAAGGGGTAAGTTATGTCACCCCAACGGTTTTTATCAATTTTTACCTCATCATAAATATAACTTTTCGTTGTTAGGCTACTATCAGACACGATTTCCCTAAGAATTTGGCAACGTTGTGAGACAAACATGTTGGTTACCTACCATAAAGCTTGAATTATTACTATTACTATTTTTCAGTATCTCACGAATTATTACTATTTACCAGTAGTGTAGAAGATAAGCCTGCAAAATGAAAATAAATTGCTAAAACAAACTCGATTCACTGGGCAGAGAACCGCTAACAACACCCCAACAAAACATAAAAATATTATCAAAAGTAAAAACGTAACATTCCGCTATACACCGCAGCACCGTCCATTCATTAAAACATGAAGATGCATCAACGCTAACGCAACATAACGGCCACAAAAAGGGCATTCAAAACGATCTCCTTCTTACTGGAGGAGGCTCTTCAAACGCGTCAATGCATACTAGAGTTATAGCTCCAAAACGAGCGGCCTCCTGGCCTATACCGACCGCTACTTTAACTCACCCACAACATTACATGATAACTTATTTGCCATACATCACTCGTCATGTATGCTGATGTTTGAATAAGAGCAAACCCCAATCAGCAATGGATAGTGTAAGAACGGGAAAGGCGTGTAGAAGTGAGCGTGAGTACAGTGACACTCGAGTGAAGTAGCGAGGTGAAGTATAAGTGCAGACATGCATAATGCAGTGGCGTCGATAGAATTACTATAGCTTGCATCATCATAAACTTAGTTTATCTTTTACTCATACGTCTTGCAAGTTTGTTCCAATGTACGTACAAATTTAAATCGCTAGATATGTCTTTGGCCTTACGTAACGTATGTATCTCAGTGATCATCAACGACTATATTTGACATAGGTTTATTTTTCAATCATCAAAGGTTTGTCATTAAATATTATTAACCGACTTTAAAAAAAAGGAGGAGGTTCTCAATTCGTCGGAATCTTTTTTTCCTTTTAGGTACTTATTAAAACAGCAATCCATTAAAAAACATAGATAACAGTAGTCATCATTGGGAATGCCGAAAATTCTACATGCTTGCGATTTTTTTAATGGATTGTTGAAGCTTAAAAACCCTTACTTTTAAAGTAGATGATAGGTCTTATCTCTAAATCCTTTTTCAGGTTAGTGAATCCAACGAACTGTAGTTTAGTTTTAATCTAAAGCTATGTATTTTTTTTGAATCTAAGTGTTCGGTTCATTGAATCAAGGCTATAAGTAACTGAAAGACATATCTACACACACACACATTTAATCTTTGACCACAAGTACTTCCTAGTGGACTTAAAACTTTGATCACTTTGATGCGCTTACATTTTGAAGCACGAATAATACAATATTTCTCCTGTTTCGTATTCTTCGGCGTCCGTCCGTCCGGTTGGACGTACGATATTTTACGTGTTTCAGAATACAGGTTGCATTTTAAGTTTAACTCAATGAATAAAGTACTGCATTCACATCTAATGGTAAGTGAAGACTTTAAATTTCAGCTAAAGGTGTTATCGTACTAACTTGGAAGAGAGAATTATCGCATGAAGCTCTTAGGTTACACCACAGCATCGTACAAGAACGCTTAATTGCTTGGCGACTCAAATCGACAAATTAATTCATTGGAAAAAAAAACAAGCTAGAAATTTGAATTTTGCTGTTTGTCATTTACCATTTTGGTTCTATATTTGATTAAAGTGCAAATACTGAAAATGCAGTTTCGCTACGGTAAACTGTGTGCTTGTAACCAAAGCAAACAAAAATGTTTGTCAATACAAGTTACAAAGTCAAACTTTGGATGATTCTTTCATAAACCATAACCTTTTTTTAAAGACCCGTCATTGCGCACGGATTTTAACTCAGAATAAGAGGGGTTTGACCAACGTCCACTATACAATATTGTGGATTGGCAGGCATTACACACATTAATGTAACTTTACGGAAATCTCTCAGGTATATGGGTATTTTTATTTATTTTCGGAATATTTTTTTAAATATTAGATCAGGTAGTATCAGGTTCAATAATATATTACTAGACATATTATTTATTTTAATTGTGAGACATTATTGTATTTTGGAGTGATAGTACGGAACCGCTGTGCGCGAACTCGCACTTGGCTGGTTTTTGTTACACCGCGTGAAGCTTAAGAAACAATGGACCAACTTGCTTTGACTGCAAACTTTGCGTTTTATCTCGAGATGAGTTTAAACTTTACCGAAACAAGTTTTTAGTTTAATCTTAATTTGATAAGAATTTGAACTTAACTTTTTATTACTGTCCGGGTTTTGTTTGGCAATCACCGGAGCTTTTCATAGAAGGTTTCTGACATTATATTTTATGGATTTGACTAGCCTGAGAGAACTACGACGTTTAAGAGTCCTGTGAACTACCATGTCTCCCATACAAACGTAATACCAAACTAATTTGTAATTCGTGTATATTTCGATAATTTTTTGGTGTTATTCGGGTTCGTATAGTAATAATCTATAGCTCCTGGCCATATCTGGTTCCGAAATACTTTTGTTAAACGAAATTGTAAACGAATTTAGTTTTGCTTATTTTTATGTCAAAGAGGACATGTTTTCTGCTTATTTGTTTTGTAATAAAAACAACACTGTCTCACGTCACATTAGTTCAGGAGCACAGTTTTTATTGTCCAGCTAAAGAAAAACAACAGTTAATAAAGAAAGTTACAAGTTTTCATTCATAATTTTTGGTATTACGGAACTCGACCAAAGTTATAAAAATTTTGATCAAAATTGATTATTATTTTATTTTAAAGAAATACTTCCGAACCAAATATGGCCAGGAGCATAAATTATTACTATATGAATCCGAATAACACCACAACATGATCGAAATATTCACAAATTACAAATGATTTGGTATTTTGCATTAACGGAGACATCGTAGTTCACAGGCCCCTTAATGATTGGAAGAGGAGAGTTTTCAAAATACAGATCTAACAATGACGTAAAATACCCATTTTTATTATGGTATACTAGAATATTAATTAGCATTGGAACTAAATAAGTAAGTAACGAGTTTCTCACTCGTTGTTTTTACCGGGAAGTGGTACCGCACTCTGGTCAGGCCAAGTCCACTCATCACGTGATCGAGAAATTACAGGTAGGCGTCTCGACGTACTAATTTCAGATGACCGCCACGCGCAGGATACTTTGCTCGCGTTAGTTCGGGTACGGTCTATTTCACGCGCTGCGTGCGCGCCTCCGATCACTTTAAACACGGATGCGCCCGATGACGAGGTAGTCCTAGTACGTCGAATGCGAAAAAGTTACGCGATAGAAAGAGAAGTTATTCTCGGAGGCGTGGCCAAGCGCTATTGCGAACTGAATTGCACTATTTGTGTCAGCGCTAGAGTCCGCTATTATTTTAAATCATCTTGCCAAGTGATCCTTCTGTACTGTCAGGTACTATTAGGTATTCCGTGCTCTGGTGTCCAGACGACCGGCAAATTGGGCTTTAAACGTGTTTCTATTACTGTTTTATTTAGAAACATTGTTAAAAATATTATTAAACGGTAATTAGTAAATGAGAGAATTGACAAAATTATAATAGGTAGTAGTCGTATTGGTGAGGCACAAACTGTTCTGGGCTCGTTTATATATGCGAGGCAGATTTAATCAGACATCACCTGTCGTACTGTACGAAGCTGCATATATAATGTTTTATATGTACAATGTACATACGACGTGCTGACCGGAATCAGGGTTGGCAATACGATGTAAAATTTTATTTGGTGTCATGCATGCAAAGAACAATCCTACGACGAGACCACTAGTTACATGACAAAAATGGTTAAAAAATGGCTACAATATACAATGGATGCATATCGAACCTTAAGAATCAAAATACTTTTTAAGACTTATTTTACGCATGTGTTTTGGTATGGAGATAAAATGATTTTGAATTAGATTCATATTAGTTTGCTTTAGACTTACCGCGTTTTGTACCAGAAAAATGATGACAAAATGAAATGAGTTTCCAAAAACTCACAACAACTTGATGAAAAAATAAAAATTAAGTACAAAAAAGTGAATAAAGAATCAGACACATTTAGCTACAGCTCACAGCGAAAAAATTGAAGGTGCTCCTATTGAACTAACATTTAAGAAACGCTTGCAATGTCACATGCCCTTATTCTAAAATGGATCTGTTGTCTCAGTCTAGAAAACCTTAAAAAATTTTTGAAATGTTATTTTACGAGTCCTTCATACGTCTTCTGTAATTTCCACAACCCAGGTTAAAGATATTCTGCATCATCAATATTTTTGTTCTCAAAAAATAAGATTGCATTAAAGGTGTCAACCCTACGAGTTCGGCATGTAATAACGGCCGATATCAAACGGTCCGATATTGATGAGTTGAGCCCAGCGCCAGCCTCCGCCGCGCAATGAATCACAGGCATTACCTGACCTCCATCACCCTCCCCAAAATTACCTGGCGCATCCCCCGCCACCCCATCCATTGCTCCATCACTTTCACCACGTACCTTTAATCGCCTACAAAATAAGCAATGGATGTAGAAGTTGAGTTGTTTTAAGCAGGAAGGTTATCGTTGGGATACAAGCTGTTGCCATAGTGCAAGCTCGAATGTTCCCGTGATATATGCAAGATAAAAAGCGTTCATGGATATTCCAATTGCCAAAAGCAACTTTGGTCGGTAACAGATTTAACTCTAATCATGAAGTAAAAACCATTTTCATGCTTTCTCTAATGCTTTCAAATTATTTAATGAGATTTCAACACCCACGAGATTGTACTCGTACGCGACGCAACAACGGATTGCTGGAACTTGGGCGCGACATTGGGGGTCCTCCGAGGGAAAAGTTTGCGATCCACACTCTCAGGACCTCCTGCCATAAAGGTCGTTCATCACCATATAGCGAGACAAGGCTTCACTAGTCTAATGAGAACTTTTGGTCCATGGACAGCAACAAGGGGCGGTCTTTTTGACGAAACGTTATCTGATTTTTATATAAATGCAGATTTTTGAGATTTTCTAACGAAAATTGATTGTAAATCGACGATAAATAGCTAGATTGATTTCTTGCTCAAAAATTATCTGGTTTTGATTTCAACAAATGAGGCAATCAACCGTTGAGACTTCAGGATGCCGACATGTCGGGGCGTCTGTGTTCGGCGTTCCTGTATCCATAGGTTGCTGCAAGTTTAATATGTAATGAGACTGATTGACGCTGGCCGGTCTTTATTTATGGCCGTGACGTGATTTTGCAAACGTGAAAATCATTTTGGCGCACACACATACCTGCCCAACGCTCTCGGAAAACTGTTGTTGCTTTATTGCACGCTCAAAGGCTTTATCGCTTTTCGCGTTCATTAAATAGTGTACACTATACTCCTATGTATAATATTGGGTTATCTAAAATGCTGCGGATGCAGAGTGACGTGATAATATGTCCGGTATATGATGTACGTCATACTTGTAGAGCTACGTGCTACGAGGCTACGGCGGCTGGCATTCTACGTAGAACTTTTAAAGCTACGAGTACAAGCTACGAAGCTACGACCAATTGTAATACAGTATTGATCCCTTTCATACTGCTACATACTTATAGATTGCGACGTGTGTAATGTTTCGATATTGTATTTATTTTATTCTTTTATTTGTTTAATGTACAGTTACCATTGTAAAAGGGTACCTACTCAATTTCTAATTTGAATTGAAATTGAAATATCAAGTTCTATCACAAGATAAAAAGTTTTAAGATACGCTAAATTTAGAGAGTCTGAAATAGAATCACTACGAATATCTAATTGGACTTGCAAGTTCAAGAAGTGGTATAATGGTGACTTGTCCTGTTGGCCGTCCAAGGTTCGAAAGATGAAATTGAATAAAAATATGATTTACTTGAAAACTCATTTTTAAACATGTTTCTCTGTGAATCTTTTAAACCTTAAACAAAAGCAACAATTAATACCTTGCGATGTTTCACTGAATATTTAAATGATGAAACCTCGGCACTGCGGTGCGGTATCAATTTGCCACAACTACAGTAACGAAAAAATTGACGCGCAAAACTTTATATTTGTCAATGAACAATAATGTGCCTGATGATTTTTTTTACCCAAAAATTGGGATGGAGGTGATGTACCTAATTTATATTGGATAAATAATGTTTTTTTTTTTATTTGTAGCGCTTAATAAGCACCTTTGATACTTTCATCGGAAATACTTTTCGAGTAAAATCAAAAAAAAAAAAAACAAGTTTTTCACTCGTTTATAATTCACCAAATGGAACATTTTTGCAAATACATGTTTTTAATCATATCTTTAGGTATATAAACATCCAAAATCAAAGGTGTGTAGGTAATACATTATAGCTAATAAGTAATAATAAGTTAGTGGAGCTTTCGTAATACGAAATTAGCGATACATACGAGTAGGTACTACATACATAATATAATATTCAATACTTGAATCACTGACTGTATCTGATTGAATTTAGTACGTAAAACTAGGAAAACAACGATTGCTTTGGACATGTTATATATATATATAATATGTATGAATATAATAGATTTAATTTAATTAAACCTAAATTTCCTATAGAAATATGTGGATATAAACAAATTTCCATAACAAACTTAATTGAAAGTAGAGATAAAGGCTGGGAGATGTAAAGAATTTTTTTATCCAAGTAAAATCTTCTACTGTGGAACTACAGGCACGGAATACATAATAGTACCTAACGGTACATAAAACTCACTTTAAATGATTTAAAGAAATAGCGACTCTAGCGCTGACACAAAAAGTGCAATTCAGTTCGCAATAGCACCCAGCCCCACCTACGCAGACAACACTGTTGCGTGTTGTTTGCGGAGGCGAGGCTGGATGCTATTGTATGATAAGATACCCCAACGCAAAGTTGGGGTATCTTATCATGCATTCTCATTCGACGTACTAAGGTCGCCTCCCGATCGGGCGCACGCAGCGTGTGAAATTGACCGTACAAGAACTAACGAGATCAAAGTAGCCGGTGCGCGGCGGCCGTCTGAAATTAGTACGTTAAGACGCTTACCTGTAGTTTCTTCGATCTCGAGATAAGTGAACCTGGCCTGCTAAATTTATTGATTAAATAGAAAAAACATCAGTATCATCAGTTGTTATTCAATTGTATTTTTTGCCTTGCAGTTCTATAGTCAAAAGGTGGCTTAGTTGCGGTTTGGTTGATTTATATCTAGTTGCTTTATTAATATTACAATATTAATTTAAAGACCAGAGCCGGACCGCATCTAACATTTCGTACATCGTGGATATGTTAGGGTATAATTAAGAGGAGATAACGCGAGATCAATCTGCGTATTTCTGATAGTAAATCAATCGGCGTGATTGAATCGAACATCTGCTCTACATCGGCGTTAATTTAACTTGAGCCATCGAACGGGGAGATTAGCCTCAAGGGGTTCATTTCATATACGTGACTACCTGATGGCGGATACTTAGGTACTGTTTACAAGTAAACACCATTTACTAAATAACTTAAACTTAAGAATATATTTTTTTAATTATTAGCTTATGTTTTAATGAAAATTCTTATGTTTGCGAAGGTTGATAGAAATTAAAGGTATTAGAGTGCATTAGGACTTTTTGACAGTTTCACCCATCGCTCGATAGATGGCACTGCCTTTAGTTAGCTCGAGCTAACGAGTTTAGTGCCATATGTATATAGATTTTTGCATTTGGGCTCAGTCGGACACCCGACCGTCGAATAGTAAAAAAATTTTCGACACAAGCTCCGAAAAGAAACTTTGTTTCAATTCAGCTTTATGTATTAGGGTTAACATAACATTTTATTTTAAATTCTTTATCAAAAGCCTTTTTCATAATTTTAAAATCTTACTTCAGCCCACTTCACTTCCATCGAGGTATAACTTCCATAGATACTCGACCTTATAATGCCCTCAAAATCTCAATTGTCTCAAAAGTGGCAGAAATGAGAAACCCAACCCAACAAGTGTGTAATCTTACTTTACAGCACGCGCAATGTTTTTTTTGTGTGTGTGCCACAATATGTGTTTTACCACACTTGACATAAAGGCCAAATTGCAATAAATTGTGTCACACGATTTGTGGCTAACGCTACATTGAAACCTCCAATAGCGTCGGTCGTGTCCTAAACCGAGAATCGACGATAAAATAATTCATTTTGCACTGCTGTTCAATTTCATACATCGCGCCAATGATATACTAAGACTAGCTGACGCAGCAAATGTTGTTTGGCCATATACATGAAAAATAGTTTACGCCCTTTTCTCGGATCTATTAAATTTACACAAAAATCACAAAAAATCGGTTAACTCTTTGTCTATAACAAAGCTCTGTTACAGACACTATGACAGAAAAATGTTTAATGTTACAAAATTTAAAGAATTTAGCTGTCCACTTTTTTAAAACATGTCTTAAAGACATTGTCTATCCGAGGCTTACTTGGGTGAATACTTCATTTAGCTATACAAAGTATTTAATATCATTTTATGGTACTTAAGAGTATAAGCTGAATGTAATGAGGATAAGGCAATAATAAAGTTTGTAAGTCGTGAGCTTGAATTTTTCCTACTTTGTTGCTAATGCTGCAACTAACTAAGACTGCGTTTACTATACTAACGTTTAACGTTTAAGACTAAATTTAAGTTATAATTATTGAGATTCAAATTCGTTTCGCGAGCTAGTTGGGCCGGGCTTTAAAATCGGTAGGATAACTTTCGCTTATGAAACTCTTTGTTGGTAATAATGTCGAACACGTATTGCACACACACACATACTTAATTCTTACATTCCATATTGGTTTACCTTGCAATGCAACACGTAGCCTACTGCCCGTGACTAAATACCTCATGCAGACTGCCGTCTGCATGAGGTATATAAGGTGTATCTTGTTTTTCAATATCATTGGCTATCGTAGCTCTAGTTTATGGTGGCGGATGGGATTTTTATTGAATGCTTTATGCTGTTCTGTCCAGCGTTGTGAGTGCAGCGCGAATATTGTGCGTGGAATGATTTATGACGAAGGCGCATGCTTTGAATATTGTACCATATTGGTCGAAATTTCTCGCTGCCTGTAAGGCCTGTAAGTGCGACACGGGGCGCTATTGGCGGTCAGTTTGCCCACTTTACTGCCCTGCATACAGCGAGCTAACGGCTAAATATTCATATATACTCATGCTACACAGTCATGGTCTGTATTTGTACAAAGCTTGACTACACTTTATAAGAACTAAGTTAAATCCCTTTTCCTGAATCCTGAATCCTAAAGCCAACGGTGGTAACAGAAAATACAATTAGAAGTAGTAACAGAATTCACAGCCCACAATACTGTTTGCAGGACAGATTATTTTGTTTTGGTATAATCCGCTACTTGAAAAGAATCTGTTAACTCTTTGTCTATAACAAAGCTCTGATACAGACAGGATCCAATATGCAGGAATACCGCCCACATGAAACACCACTCACAATTCTTCAAACACTTTTTGCGACACCAGGGCATCCTCACCAACTCACAGGGCGAAATCGTAGAGTGTAATCTGTAGGTGTTTTACGCGGAATCCGAGTTCCTACCGAAACTCTTTTTAGCTACTGAAATCTAGATCCTGGCCGTCTGTCAAACTTTCATCCACTCACTTTTCCACGCCACGATTCTCTACCGTTGAAAAATGATGTTTCATTGAAATCAAGCGAGAAATGCGATAAAATTGGCGACACTCCTCGGTGTGTCCCGCGCTTTATCCGCGCGCCGCAACTGCCTCTTGAAATTACCGCACACATCATTAAGCTAGCTTAATTACTAATCACAATGATTTATGGTTTGGGAAAATCTGTTTTTACAAGCTTTTATTTATTTTGCAATGTATGTTTGGGTCAAAATTTGCAACAGATTTTTTAAAGATTTATTTATCTTCAACCCATTCAAACTATGCATAGTCATGGTATTAATGACGTCATCCTAAATCAAATATGGCGGACGGCACAAGTTATGATTCTTGCGCTACATGATAATATGGGTATCAAATGAAAAGGTTTGCTGAATAGCACGAATTTAGAAATTTAAATAATACAAATAAAATGTTACGAAAAAAAGTTTATTTTTGAAAAGGTAACTATTAATTTACTTATTACATTTTAGCTTATTCTCTAGTATAATTTGTGTTTGTGTAATTTGTATTCTCTACCCGTTTCTGAAAAAAGAAGTAAGTGATAAGTAGGCGGCAAAGTTATCCATTCTGTTGTATAGGTCTATAATTTTTTTCAGCTATGATGAGATACGGCGAAATACTAGTATACTCGCGAATCAACACATTCAAGTTTTAATTACTATTCCATATGAATTTTTTTGAAAAGAACCGCCGCTTTTGAAATAGCTATTTTCCATTTCATCACTGCCCTGCTCCACGCAAAGAGAATTCTAATATGAGACCGACAATTTGCTCTAAAAATAATATTTCGCGCACAAACATACACACAGAGCGAGTTGCGACTTTTAATCAAAATCCACCGTTTGAAACTGGAATCAACTGGCCAAAACTAGTTTCGAATAATATTTATCCACTATCAGCAAAACAAAAGTTCGACGAGAGAATTTCGCAATCCGAGGCAACCCTAGCTACAATACTATTTTGCTACACGAAACTGCGCTGTATTCCTATTGTGTTACAGTTTAGCCTTTAGGGTTATGTCTATTTTTTGTTTCGTATGGACGTGTGAAATGTTTGGGCAATTATGTTCGCAGTGATTTTGAGTCGTATCGCGTGAGGTTTAAGGTCGTGATTTGTTCGCGGTTCGCGTGAATTCCATGAATTTCAGCCGTCACAGTGGTGTCGGAAGGGTTTACAAAGTCCGCTCTTCAGGCGGGGTTTATGTTGCTTTTTGCGTGTTCTTGTTTTTATTCGATGGAGATGAGATGGAGTTCGGTAGTCTTGGCTGCGGGATTGAAATGGATTGTAGCAAATGTTTGCTAGTTACTGTGAATATATTGTTTTATTTAGAATATATACTACAAATTCGAAGCATTGTTTACAGTACTCATGATTAGTGACGATCTGTTTTGACAAAAATAATATTATCGCACTCACTAGCAAGACAGAAATGACCCCTAAGGATTGTAAATACTAAAAAATAAAGCTAAATACAGTTATCCTAAAGGAAAAGCTGGAAGTTTACCTTAAAATTAGAGGTTCAATAAAGAAAGCGTGTAAAAGTATTCTGTATTGTTATTAGAGTGAAAATGTTATTGTATCCAAAAATTTATGTGGTTCTTGAATGTAAATTTTCGTCTTACAACCTTTTACTGTCACAACTATTACTTGTCATCAAAAAACTGTTGCGTTAAGAGATGGCGCTGTTATAACTACATTTCCATTTTAGATTCATTTGCATCGCGCATCGTGGTTTTATGAAACCAAACATTTTTTTTTATTCTAACACTTACTTATAAATAGGATACATCAAGCGTAAACTTGTCAAAGATAAAAATATCATCCACATTGATGTAATTCCTTTTATGTCACACATGCTCAGGTTGATCCTTAAACTACAAGTTTGAATGAGGCAAAGTGTATGAAAGGTGCTGAAATTAGTATAGAAATGTTCCCACCGGCGCCAATACATGTGCACTGAAGCCTTCTTATCAGGTGGTGACTATAATGTACCTAATGCCTGTACACCCCAAATTATAATGACCAACTAAATCATGCTAAATGAATACATGCGAAAATCGTGCCTAATTTCTGAGACACAAAGGATAAATTCCCATGAAGTACCGTGCAATTCAGTTGCTCATTGGAGTGTTCAACTGTAAATCGATTTAAAGCAATTTCCCTTTGATATTTTAGTGATAGACACATTCAATAATATTGTGATGGTAAAGGTGTCTTCTATAAATTCCTTGGTTTAGTGGGTTCAAAAAAGAAATAAAATATTTTCGTATCTACTTGTTAAAAATACAAAATCTTGAATCAAAATAACTAGCATATTTACCCCATTTACCATAAATTGGGCACGTTTATTTTTTCTACAGACGCGTGAAATATTTAAGAAATTAATGTTTCAGGGTTATTTAATTACATACTTGATATCAGGAAATAGCGCGTTGGCTCCATCATAACTAAATCGAAGGCAATTAACGTCAAATCAGTTACATCGCGGCTGATACTTAGGAACTCGGAGATTTATTTATTACCTTTGCCAATTGCCATACGTGATATTCATGTTCATACTGTGTGACTTTTAATCATAATTGATTGTTAATTGCGGCTTCTTACTCTGCCCGTAATTTTAACACTGCCGCAGCAAAATAAAGGTTTAAATATTTTATAGTTTTTTAGATTTATTCTTGCAGGAATTTGAGAAAAATCGTTCAAGTGAGTCAAGCTGGAGCGTAGAGTCCTTCAAAGAGTTCACCCAGAATATTACTACCATAATCTTAAAACTTTATTTAATGTAGATAAATTATTATTCCCATAAGCCTAAAATCTGAATTGTATAGGAACAAAAAAAAGATTTAAGTACAGGATGTATAAGTCGCAGCAGGTAACTATAGCGCTGAACGAAACGTAAGGATATCTGCTCATTTTTATCGAAGCACAAGGGACGGAATATGACTAGACAGCCAATCAGCGCTCGCGAATGATACACACCCCGCGCCCCGCTTACCACCCGCCCCGCGCCCCGCTTACCACCCCTAGATACCCTATTTTCATCTTCTGCTCAACACCACCGTCACCGCTACACATTCGAGCCAATACCAATAACTATAATATTTTTTAGGCATTGCTGCATCTTGTTTTTCCATGATAACCGTAACTACCTCTTTAGTCTATGGCGACTCTACAAACAGTAGAGCAAATGAGAAATTGCACATGTTTGACGTGCTAACTAGATGATGAAATTAGAGAATTGAGATTGATAATGATTGATGGATTCAAATTAAGAACGGAGAATTTTAGTGGGCGGCTCTAGACCCATCTTATTATAACAGTTTATATTTGTATCATTATAATGTAAAAGTGTGGGTACATTCTATAATTATATTGTGGACACGCATCACAGTTTTGTCGCAGAATAAATGTCATAATTAGCCGCAAATTTTGATTGGGCTGAGCTTGAATAACTTTACATCTAGTACACGTCATTTATTGCAATTCTTCCAGTTCCTGAGTAAAAAATCTATAAGATATGGAACCCGTAAAACTCATCATGATAACAACCTTGTTAACTCAATAGGGGACACATATTGGGCTCACGTACCACTGAAAGCTACAATCTGTACCTGGTAATCGTTAATAACGTGATTACGTTACATTGTTCTATGTTAATGAACCTCTCTTCAGCTCTACGGTGTACATGATTCGTTGCGTTCTTGTCTCACGTAAGGGAATAGGCTTCTTTATTCGTATGTTGTATTGTCACATTTGTCTTATGTTTAAATAATTAATAAAGTAATTGTACAAAAATGATTAGACTGTAAGGTGTAGTGGACATTAATTAATTATTTAATCATAATTATAGCTATAGAGTGGCGTGACTTTTGTTTTTGGCGTACTTTAGAGACTTTTACTTTTATGGTTGGGATGACTTTACCTACCCTTTCCAAGTTTGTACGTTAACATTTTCGGCTGCATCATTACTTACCATCAGGTAAGGTCACAGTCAAGTACTTGTATAGTGAAAAAAAATATAATATATATTAAAAAGCTGTAAAGATTCTATAATGTACGTATACAATACGGATAAATAATGATAATCCGGTACAAGAAAGCATCCAAATACAAAGGCAATATTAATGCATCCTAAAGGTAATGCAGGCTGTATTCAACGCATGCGTGATGCATCCTCAACGCCAACGACCTGTCTCAGCGAGGCTGCGATCAAATTTGGATCTTACGATGTAACAGAATAGTTCCCTTTGACGGTGGCTTAGGGAGCGAATAGGGGATGGTTTTAGTGCCTCCCCGGTATTCGAGGGTAGCGCGCGCGTTGGAGACCGCTGCCCGATTCCGTTGCTCGAAAGTTTACAAACTTTTCGTAAAATATCGCTGCGGAATTGTGCGTTGTTTTTATGATGATACTGTGATGAGATTTACGGAATTTGTGTTTTAATGAGGTACGTTTTCGGCGACGTTTTTTGGGTATGTTTTATAGTAGGTATAGGTTATATTTATTACTTACTGTAAAATGTACTTGTGTCTATATTATTTACTTCGGTGACTAACCCTTTTTTGGTAAGTTAATAATGCAAAGAAATGTTTCTGAGCTTTTTTCAAAAGAACTTGTAAGCCAATGATTTTTATTTTTAGTTTTAAAGCTGTGCTTCGTTAGTGAAAAAATAATTAATTCTCTTTTTGAAAATGAAAACGAAAATGAAAATCTTTATTCTTCACATAGGCCTAAATAATAAGCACCCATGAAAAGTCAAGACTCTACCGCCAGGTTCGAAAAGCACCGAGAAGAACTGGCAAGAAACTCGGCACTTTCAGTGCATATCTATTTGGGGTTATTTAACATGAGACATATTTTCAGTCTGCTACTTATTAGCCTAGCTAATTATTTATTATTCCTATCTAATTAACTATTTATTAATTTAATTTTCAAGATTAAAATGATTAATTTGTTTTGCTATAATCCGCTACTTGAAAAAAATCTGGAGTGCTATTCTACAAAATGAAACAGCTGCCAGACAGCTGCGAAGCCGAATATGGCAAGCAAAATTGTACTCTATTACAACTGACAAATTGATAGATGTAGAGATGCACGCTCGTCGCTGTTTTGCAGAATAGCACGGCTGTATGGTGCAATATGCAGGAACACCACCCACATGAAACACCATACCTACTATATTCCTCCAACACTTTCTTCGTCGCAAACTAAACAAAACAAATTAATTATGGATTTCTGAATAACGCCAGCTTCCATTCAATATTTGAAACGAGATTGTTATAAACCGATGTAAGGAATAATATTAATAATTAGTTTTAATGTAATAAAATGTTTCACTTATAAATATACTGTTCAAATGCACACCGCGTTGTTGTTTCAAAATTTTATAATTGATTAATTCAAAATTTAATCATCATTTATAATACATCTTATGTATAATATGATAATAATATAATTTATGTCTTAGCCAGATCTTTTAATAGGCATGAAATATTGTGCTAAGATTTATTAATCCTCCATTTCCAAAAATCTCGTAGAATTTAAAATCGTATCTTTTTTTTAATAGTCTATCCGTATTAAGCTTCGCAGTGATAGCTCAGTGGTTCTGATCTCTGCCTCTCTTAAGGAGGTTGCGGGTTCGACCCGGGCCGCACCTCTAACTTTTCCAAGTTATGTGCGTTTTTAAGAAACTAAATATCACTTGCTTAGCGGTGAAGGAAAACATCGTGAGGACACCTGCATGCCTGAGAGTTCACAAAAATGTTCTCGAAGGTGTATGAAGCCGCGCACTTGGCCAGCGTGGTGGGCTATGGCCAAACCCCTCTCAGTCTGAGAGTAGACCCGTGCCCGGCAGTGGGACATAAAAAAGGGGTTGAGAGGATTAAACTTCGAAGAAGTTCCTAGCATTATTATATTCATCCGTTCAACAGCCAGGTTTAACTATTTTCTAATTTTTATTATCAAATTATGATGACCGAAATTAAACACTTTGGTGAAGGTATGATTATGAAAAATGTGCTATACTAATCATAAATTATTCTATACTTAAATAATACCAAATAATAAAGTTAAAGATAGATATAAGATAATTACTTCAATTATTGAAATACTTATACATGAAATTAAAATGTTGCGTACACACAAGCCCGAAATTTGAAATGTAACTAACGTTATTCCATTAATATTTTAAAGCTAATTCACCTTCCTTAATCATGTAAATGAACGTACGTAAAATATAATCAAAAACTTTACAAAACAACATTTCATACATTTACTATACGCGCTTCACAATTATAATACTTGTTTTCCCTGAAAGCGTTAATAATAATCCTTTCACTACCACCGCTGCATTTCAACCGAATTTCACACCTAATATTTCGATTATATAAAATGATGAAGTGTCAACTGAATGTAGTCTATAAGCTGAACTCAATAGGGTTTATTTTCAAAGTATATCCCGGAGGTAAATGAGGGGGCTTGAATACATGTCAGAAGCACGGATGGTACAAATAGCAACAATAGCACAATAGCAGCAGATGGCGTCTTATTCCAGATTGATTGAAATACGGAATCGATTAATATTTAGTATTATGACGATCATAATGGTCCAATACTGGAACCATCTATACTGGTTATTAGAGAATAGATGAACGCTTCGAGCCCAGAGGTGAACTAAATAGAGACAGTATCAAGTACCTTTGAACAATGGCTGAAGTTTTAATAGCGATAAAGTACAGTCGGGAACTGAAAAGTTGTGAGTCCAATGAAATGCAAAGAACACAAAAGAAAGAGTTTTATTGATTTTAACTTGGAAGAAATAGAATACCGCTGCAAGTCAGACGCTTACAAAAAGCTAATAGATGAAAGGTAGATAAAGAAAGTTCTAGTACCTTTCTTCTAAATATACTTTCTGTTTTATTACGTTCTATTTATGGGTTTTTAAAAATGGAAGCTATGGGCTTCAAAGGTAAGTTGTCTTATAGTAATAGAAATTCGATAAATACAGATTATAGATTTATTATATTTTAGCTATCTACAACTTACGAGCCTTCTTAAAATTAAATCTTTAAAGATGAAAAACCTCGCACTCTTTTGAGCAAGAAATTGAGAAGGAGTGCAGAAAGTTAAAATATACCAGTAACCAGCTAAATCTCGGCTGATGAACGTGATTTTATTATTCAATCAAAAAAACGGTAAGCAAACCCACAATTATTAATCATTTCAAACAGAAATGGTATGAAAAGTTTGTTTTTCATGAAAAGTGTAGGATGAGGAAAATTAAAAATTACTTCCATTTAACTGATTAATATTAGTAATTCAAGTTTTCATAGGAAATAATTAATTATACGCCCGCGACGCAAAAACGTTTTGCGCTAGAGATTTAATTAATTATCTAGCTTTATCCCTCAACTTTGTACATGTTGATTTAGGTTTCTTTTTACAAAAAAATCCAGCACTTACTAGCTATGAAAAATAATGTAATCCGGGTAAAAATGTTCCGCTCATAAAATTGAAATTTAGGCATAATGAAAGTGTAACAGATAAAGTTTTACGCTTATGGATACCTATATCCGTCCTATAATATACTTGCTATAATATAGTAACTAATAGTAGTACCAAAACACTTGACCGAGTATACCTACTGTAAAGGAATAATGACGTAGGTACTCCTCTCTGTGGTGATTGGTTAGAATTCTGCCTCCATAGAGATACTTTTTTAAATTATAATATTTTGAGTAGGCATACAATAAAAAAAATGCAAATGGACAGTTGTGGTATTATTTATTGAATACTAAAGACTGTTTTTTTTAATTGTAGGAGCATCTTGTAGGTTAAAGGCTATTTAATTAGCACCATTGCATTAATATAAGCAGCAACAAAAAACTACGAGACTACGCTACTACTACGTTACGTTACGTTACGACTACGTTACGCTGCGCTGCTATGAGAGAAATACGCGAAAGACGCTAAAGACCTAAAGAAAAGAGACTTCCTTAAACAAAATGCGCAATTGATGAAAGAACATGAGCTCATCCTTATTTTCATTCCGAAAAAACATTCCAAATGCGTTTGACTTTAAAAGGGTCACTTTTCGTGACAAACTAACAAAAAAGAACTTGGCGTAGTAGGTCTCACGTGAGCGGAATAGTTTCTCCACAATACTCCGGGACGCCCCGCCGGGACGATCCCGGGAAGTTTGCAGTAAAGGATCTACTCTTAGTTCGCAAGTGGAATTTGTATGGATATTGAATATGTGAACTCGTCCTTAGGGCTTTAATAACCTTATGTAAGTATAATTATTATTTTTACACAGCAGGTACTTTTAATGATAAAAAAGTCATCAAACTTCTTTGTATTTTTCCTGAGCAAAAGCTAGAAAGCTCTTTGCTAAGGTAATTTTCAAATTTCAAAATACTACGGCTTTGGAGACCAAAAAATTTGATTCAGAATTTATAAAAAATAATAAATGAATATATAGTGGACAACATCACATACATTGCTCCGATCCCTTAATAAGTAGCTTATGCACTTGTGTTAAGGAAATCAGAAACAACGAAGGTACCACCACATCCAAACCCGAGACGATGTAGAAAACTTATTTTCTAAATATTAATAGTTGAGCTGGAAAACCAATTTTTCTCTATAGAAGATACACTTAACATAGAGTTAAGTTACCGCTCCCTCTTTGCTCAGTAGACCGAAACCCGTTGGGACTCTCACGGGAAGTTCGCAGTAAAGTATCTACTCTCAGTTCACTTGTGGACTTTGTATAGGTATTGAATACGTCATCTTCCTTGGGGTTTCGATGGCATCTATGCTAGTATGTAATACGTAATGTAATTTTTAACACAGGTATATAAAAGGCATAAAGGCGACTGAATCAATGACCTAATGACTGGTTCCAAACTCAAACCAGGTTAGATCTGTGTTTTGGCGTACAGATAAATATGGCATAGGCGTATTTATTATTTAGGCGTAACAACACCGCGAGCGTCCTCAAATCTGAAATATATATTAGTAAACCCTCTAGCATGCTTATATGACATTCTATTTTGCCTAAAAACTAACCAGACCATAATCATAGCAATCTGCACCCCAAACTTAGTGCATAACCGTCCATAGATTTAAGCTGGGCATTGATAGATCAGTCAATCAGTCTCCTTTTTTTAAAAAAATCCTTGTTTTCTAATCCTTTGTTTAAAAAAAATCAAATAGACTGCTATCTTGTTTAATTGATAGTAAAAATATGCATACAGAATCTAATTATATGTATATTATGTTCTAAGATAGGAGTTAGGACTCTATCTACAAAAGAAGAAGATCGGTTTTCTACTTATAGAGCAGGAAGAAACAAACGGTGTCCATAAGGCACGTACGCAGTCAAAGGCAGCAGCTAGTCTAGTTTTGTACCATTTTATCATTTTCTTACACTTTGTATTATTTCTATTCATAATAATTTATATGAAAAATAATTCAAAAGAAATATTGACGCTTTTTTTCTCGAGAAAACGTTGTGCTATTTTATTAATCAGCGAAACACAAAAGGAAAACATTTCAAACGAACGCGTAACCATAAAGCTAAGATATTCCACGACTGTGTTTTCCAATACCATTAACGGATTAACAATTAGTACAATTTTAAATATTAGTTTAGCTATCTAAACTGGCGGTTTGCCCCGAGCGCCGCCGCTCGGCAATACAAAGGAAATTATAACCGTAAAGAGGAGATGAACGAAATTGAATATATTAAAACGTGAAGAGCTCTTCCCCGTTCCGTAATTAAGCCACTGTATTAGGTATTGTTATGAAAAAGTAACAAAATAAAAACTTTATAACCGATGCTGACTCAAAGGCGCGTGGTACAATCCAGAAGATGTTAACGGTTTTAATCATAATATTTTATTATGATTAATAAGTTCCTGCATAAAAAATTAACGTGCCGCATGTTTAAAGAATAAAGGAATTTAGATTTATTACAATAAACTCATTGCAGTGCTCTAATCCAAGCAGGAATATTTGGCAAAAGTCAATACCTAATTTTTATAGTCTATTTTATAATAATCAATATATTCAAAATTCAAATAATATCCAGGCTTGTAGGATTAAGTGATGACATATTTTATTTCAATTCAACATTTTGTGTGATACAACGCGGTCTATTTTGTGCTTACGAGTTCGGAAAAGTCATCGAATACACTCTGAACTTGAACCCCGACTTCTAAACACATTGCCACCGAAAACTAAATATCACTTTAATAAAAACATAGTTTGTAGTTTTCTATATAAAAATAAATTATTTGTTCATTATTAGCTCTCGTGTCTTGTACCACAGGTTAAACAAAATTTACACTAAAGCACGAGAAAATCTGAATTATTTCCACAGCGCGATGAATATTCAACTTAATTCGTGGTTTATATACGAGCGGAAACCGTGGAGCTAAGTATTTTTGCTACGGTTCTGATTTATAGTTCCACAGCTCTACTAGCCAGGCATTTGTTTTGAATCTGAATAAAACATCGCGCTGCAGAGGAATCGTTCTCAAAATAATTTACCAACGTAAATACCTAAAGGATTCTCTGTAACTTATTTTCTCGTGACGAAATTATTAATATTCATTGGTACCAACTTGCCTTTTAATGTTTTAAGTTATATTAGCTATTGACCGCGGTTCCGCCCGCGTGATATTCGGTTTTTCACAAATCACGATGGAAATGTGATTTTCCCATTCCTATTCTCATGAGTTTCCGGTTCAAAAATCTGGACTGACACACAGACTTGTATACTAAGGACAGGGCGAACAGCGCGAAAAAATGTCGCCAGTTTAAGGGAGCAAGAATGACTATTTTGCATCCTCCCCCGTCAGTAGTCAGTATAGGTAGATAGGTAAAGACTTATTTCTTTTTTTGAATTAATAATAATGTTGCAGGCAAGGTGACCACAGACACGGATAAAAAAATATTAAGAAATAAACATGTATTTTGCAGGAGTTTCGACAGATGGCGCTACATTTTCTTGTATGAAGAATGTTTACGTAAAATGTTCGGATGGGCCTATCTTGACTATTTTTATCTATTGACTGATAGGACTTTTATAGAGATAGGGATTTGTAACACATACAGTTGCAGTACTGCGCATTATGTCATTTACTAGGTAAGAAAAAATTAAATAAAAAACAAAGGATATTTTAAAATCGAGTTAAGTCTTGAGTAAATTACAGAGTTTTTTTTTAATTATATTATAAACAACAATATAATAAATATACCATTTTTTTATTACTTTTATATTACTTTTTTTTATTATTTTTTATACTATTTATTATTAAGTGTTTAAAAATACTGAACAACATTTTGTTTGTTTTCACCGCATAGTTATTTTTCAAGTTACGTTCGTAACTAAACGCGAGGAAGCGTCGCAGCCCCTTACTTCGCTGCCGTAAGATGTGGCACTTGAGTACGGTGGAGGTAATATAAAGTTGACGGATCTAGACGGGTCGAGAGAGAAGAGAATCCTGCTATAACTACCCAACATTCGCATTTAGCACAAGACACTATACGAAATGTTCATAAATTAATTAAATGTATTGTAGGCAATAGACTCAAGGAAACTACACAGTGACAAAAAGAAGACATCACTTGTGATGTCTTTTTTTTCAATATTGAATTCTGCTGGCGTTATTTTGCGGAATTCCATAATTAGCAGGAATATTGTACCATACAGCATCTTTTCACGTGTTAGAAAATTGTGTATGGGTAGTGTTCCTGCATATTGTACCATACAGAATCTTTTCAAGTAGCGGATTAAAGCAAAACATATTTATCTTGTCCTGTTCTTTTTTTCAAACCAAAAGATAAGATACCAAGATAGAAGAACAGTTAACCGAAATTGATGTCAATTTTTCAACTTAGCTCTGTAATCTGATACGAACCGCTACGGCGTAGAACACCCTTCCAGCTTCCGTATTCCCAGCCAAGAACAATCTGGGTGCCTTCAAGAGAAGAGTGAATAGGCATGTTCTAGGCCAGCGAGCATCCTAGACCTCATCTTTTCTGCCCATCAGACATTATTGTAGCCAAAGCGCAAGCCTATCAGTTTAGAAACAGGGTCCTAAAAGACACATACGGACAAACTCCTTCATTCTGTTAAGAGAGGTGGAGACTGAATTAACTATTTTTTTTTTAATAACAAAAATGGTAAGTCTAACAATAAAATATTAATAGTAGCAATATATTCGGCTTAGTTTTAGTCAAGGATTCAAATCATTTATTTCATATAGGCCACTACTTGTTAGCACTTATGAAGGTCAAGTAGGTACATATACTTATTAATAGTGATAACTATTTAACGACTTAAAAACTAAGTTTACGAGGGTTCCAACGCGCCCTGAACTGAGAAGAAGCCCACAACAAACTCAGCCAGGTATTATTTTTTTGTTATCACTATTTCACAATATAATATAGAACTAGAACTAGCTATAAATTTGAATTAGAGCAATTTACTCCCATGGATTGACACTTTTACAAATCAGAATATCCTGTAAAAACCTACTCTAGAATTAATCTATTCTAATCTATTTCAATGTTGTTTTTTCCTGGTAAAGATTTTTTTCGTATTTTTTATTCGAGAAACTAAGCTTTTATCATTAGAAAAACAAACATGATTTGGCATAAAAGTACTCCATTCAGTAAGTAACAATTCACTCGTGAATCAGAAGATGTCAAATTTTTGTCAGATCACGATTGCGATTCGCGATCTTCCAATCTTCCTCCATTATGTCAAGCTGTTTTTCAGAAGATCAAATGACACGTGTCATTTTTGACGTTGCCTCATTTTATCAATATCCTTGCGAGCCCCGTGAAACGCTTCCAGGAAATAAGTCTCGTATGGCGTGACAAACAATAACATCGGAACCTGCGTCTCTGATGTACACTAACCTTTACTTTCATCTTTTTAGATTAATGTGCGTGACATGATATATTTCTTTGCTTTTTCAATCTCATAAATAACCAGCGAGCGCCCGCGGCTTTGCACACGGACCCCTATTTCCCCCCTCAGAGCACCAACTACAAATTAAATCACTTCAAATTAACAATGAATTCACAAAGGCCTTACTTCCAGACATTTATGGAAGGTAGAATAATGATACATATTTCACGGCTTAAAACTAAGTTTACGAGGGTTCAACGAGCCCTGTCACTGAGAAGATGCTCACGATAAACTGTACGTAATAATATGTACTCAGCGCAGTACATAATATTACTAACGTACATAAGGGTTGTGATTTTCACAAATCCTTTTTTTAGCGAGGTTACTTAATAGTACTCACGTCATTTTACTCTATGTGTACGCCAAAAATTTTTGTATAATAAGTAGAGACTTTTATTTTATTTTATCACGGCCAGTCTGCGGGAGTTTTGACAAGGGGTACAATACAATGTTATGTTTAGTGAAAAGGGTACCTAATTGAGACGTCAAGATGCTTTTAAGTACAGCCTTTTAAATATAGTTTGGAAACGAGCGCTGAATGAAAATCTAATAAAACGGCGAGTTCTGCGCAAAATGAAATATCGTTGACACGACACAGAATAGCCGGTCCGATTCAGAGCTTTGGCACACTTGCGACATGAGTTAGACGAAACTATCGCAATAATTGATTCCTTACTTCATTATATATCTAACCTAACCTAACCTAACCTAACCCCCTGTTACCTTATAATTGATGATTAAACGAACTTACCTGTAAGTGAAGTTCTATCACAATTATTATGTGAATACATTTTATTCGAAAATAATAATAAACACAATCAGGGTACACTTTCATTGTACTGGCAATTTCGCACTTTTATCTATTTTGTTTTTTAAAACTGACCACCCTGATGGACACGCTGTCCCAGCCTACGTCCGTGCCAAGCTTCATTCTTTAGAGAATATTTAACAAAATTTTCGTATTATACTCATGGGTTTTGGGTATGGGAGGGACCTTATATTATTATTTTCGAATAAAATGTATTCACATAATTGTGATAGAACTTCACTTACAGGTAAGTTCGTTTAATCATCAATTATATTTCATACATTTTATTCTTCAATAATAATAAACACAATCAGGGTAGATGTTTAGAGATGAAAATTTTTGTTAAATTATGGACATTAACAGATAGTAAATTGTTTCCTATTATAATAGGAAATAGGTCCTCTTTATACCACAGAAGTATTTAATTAACACAATCTTTTCGTTCAATTCCTGGATCAATAAACCAGTCACATTACAAATAGGTTTAATTTATATTTAGATAGATTATAATGATTATTGATTAGAGAGCAAAAGAGCTATTGCGACAGAAGCATCATCGCTCAATAAGAGGTTATAAAACTTAGGTAACGTCCGTAATGGTTGTTACCAGCAGACTGCTTTTCTGATGAGGTCAAGCAACAAACTACGTGCTCGCCGAGGAAGTGTTGCGTACTTGGTGCTGAGTACACTGAAACGCAGACCTCTCTCGTGAGAGATTATATTCCTCGGCAGACACGTTCTCACGGTGGTCTGCCTGCAGGCGACCTTATGAGGTCGCTTCAACATTATCAGGAGGTTGTCTATTATATATCTTGGTCTAAGATTTTGTAAACGACATATCGATTTGTTTTTCAAAGCTGTGGCAAATTTTTATACTTTCTCTTCAGTTTTGATTATGGTATAATTAAAACTGGTTCGCCCTGAGTAGTAGCTGGCGTTGTATAAACTCAATAATTCCCTTGAATTATATAAAAACAATAATACTAACTTTAACTAATGCTAATGTTTTCATTCTGTGCTGTGTCTACTGCCTAAAGCTAAAAAAGTTACAAGATCAGCAAAGCAAAGTTACGGAATGAATAAACTCTTATTAAGGCCCATTGAGCAATGTGTTAGCATACTATATTGTGTGCTACTATGTGGTGTTTGATGTTAATTTATCTATTCATTTTCGCAATATAATATATATATATATATATATTTTTTTTATTTCGCAATATAATATATATATATATATATTTTTTTTTTTTTTTTTTTTTTTTTTTTTTTTTTTTTTTTTTTTTGACCCAAAATCATCAGCAGAAATTAAACTCAATGCCGAATGATAACAAGTAATCGTACCATATGCTACGTCGTTAACAAGTTGTTCTGTTGGAAATTACGAGGTTGACTTATAATGTACGGATTGTACGGATCTCAGTCGTTATTAAAGCAGTATTGCCACAAAACTTTGTAAATAACACAAAATTTTTGAAACATATAGATTATTAAAAATTCCAACAAAATGTCCTTTTTTTTTTTTTTTTTAATGCCTTCAGAGAACTTCCTCCAGTAATTCCTATGAATTGTGGTTCTCTAGGGAAAGACCATATTTATTTATTTATCATCAATAAATGTACTATAAGAAGTAAGTCTTTTGACACCTTATGTAAAAGAAGAAAATCCAAAGTTGTAAAGGTCCTTAGACGATGTATGTCTAAAGCATTGTCTATAATAGTATTTTTAAGCATTCTACCTCTAGAAGAATGTATAGAAGAGCAAAGGTAAACTTGGTGTTCCAAAATGTTCAGAATGCGTCTGTTTCTAAGACGTCTGGGTTCATATTGATTACATTTCGCATTATTGCAAGAAGCGATAAATTCAATAACTGGATTGAACTCTTTGAATAACTTTGGAGTATATAATTTTACAGCGGTAGCTTAATCCCATTAACTGGATGTAACTCTTGGTCAGCTTTTGATTATCTTTAATTTCCATATAAGAAACAATTAACCCAATCGTTTAAATGAGGATATTTGATATCCTCTATGCAACTGATGTAAATCATGTGTATCAAAATAGATGTATCGAAAAATATGGCCATCAACTCTGTAAAGAGGTATTTCGATTCATCTTAACGTTAATTATTACAAAAACAAAAATCCCTCTAATGAAAAGAATTAGTCTTCATCTAGACCGGGAAATCGTGTGAATCACTAGTTCAACCTTTTAGGTTTAAGGGAGTTAGATGACTTAAAAAATGTTTTGTAACCACTGGCCATCTGATAGGATAACCGATGATGGACGAACAGCTGCGTCTAAAGTCTAATTTTTCTTACGGGCTACATTTTTTGTTTCTACAGACGTTCTGTGTAACCCCATCCATACCTAATAGCTGGAGAAGTGGACTTTAGGACTTTTAATCGGAATTAAGCTTAACTCTTAGATGATACAACGAGTTAAGCGTATAAATTTTTTTACAGAATTTGAATTGTTACATAATTCACGTCATAGTTTGCGGTTGGGTAACGATACTGCCATATCGTCAGAAATTAAAATAAAACCAGGAAACTGAGCATGTTTTGAGGGTAGTAAATAACTTTAACACTCTAACACCTAACAAATCTTCATGAAAAAACCGCGGTAAGTATCTGAGATGAGTCACAACTTCTTTATGTATTTTACCAAGGATGAATCGGTACTTTAAAATAAGATTCTTCAGTTCATAGGCATAAAACCCTTTTTAAGTATTCGCTTGTAAGCTGTTCTATGAACTATCAATTTCAAAGGATTTTGAACTACAAGTTCATTCAACGCCTTTAAATTTAGAATGTATCTTTTACCACGTAAGATTTTGAGGTTAGACACATCTTAACTATAATCGAACATGCAGTGACTCACTCCCACATTATCTCACCCAAAAAAGAAATGTCGATTGTCAAAGACATTTGTCGCTTTTTCTTTGTTGTGAACGTGTAAGACGGTACACTGTGTTAGTGTACGATTTTTAAAATGGTATTATGTAATAATAATTTTTTGGAGCTAGTTCCTTAATTTGTTCAATTCATTAAAATATTTTATTGAATGTACGTACATTTGTACACCTAGTGAAAGTAAAAAAATAGTCTTCACTTATTATAACTCCCGAAATTCTAGATCATGTTATAGATCGTGACGGATTCCTTGTCAGTGATATGTAACCAATAAACTTCAAAATGTTGAAGACAACTGGCATATAGGTACCTTAATGTCTAGCGTCGTCGATGAACCTGGTGGAGACTCGCTGCCACGTCGCATCTTCCTCGCGGCTGATCGCCAATACTCAAGTGTGTCACGCCCCCCCTGCTGGCCGAGCCGTAACGAGAGGGGGCCAGCTAGTTTCTCGAGAAACGAGATTGCGCTGTCCCAGCGGTGGGTGTCGATAGCAAAGTCGCCCGCCGCGCCCTGCTGGTTTCTTTATTTACAACACCTGACGATCAGTAACCATTGAAACTAGTATAATGCCCGAAACTATTTCTCCGAAAAAACATCTGGTCCCGTTCGTGAACTTTAATTACTTGTCATTTGTCGAAACAAAATGTCATTTGTCAATACTTAAGCTTCTTCTCAGTTCAGGACGCGTTGTGGTTTAAGATTTTTATTAGTTTTAGAAAGAATTTAACAATTCACTTCAATGAAACTTTCAGACTAATGGTACATTATACATAATATTGTTAACTTATTGAGTTTTGAGCTAATAGTTAAATTATCATCCCATTACACAATCTGAACATTAATTTTCGAAAGTAAGTAAAATTATTTTCCACCACAAAATCTAAACATTATTGTTGTAGGTACATAGTTAGAAAAGTTCGACGCGTTGGTACCCTCGTGGAATTAGTTTTTAAGTCGTGAAATAGTTATCACTGATAAAAGGCTATAACGTTTAACTGGCTATTCATAAGCCAGGCAAGTATATCAAATAAACTATTTGATTCTTTGCAATGAAGGTCGGCTAGAATTTTACAACTGTCGGGACTAACCATTAATATAGTTATTGTGACTGAGCGCCGATAGCAATTCGGGATCAAAGTCCGGGAGGTCATGCGGAGCCACTTGTAGTGAAGCCGAGAACAGCGCCACACCGACATCGTCCCCCGTTGGTATCCGCAAAGTCCTTTGAGGTATTTTTAAAATCCTTCGTGTTGACCCGCAGTCAACCTCCAGGAGCATTGACGCATCATGCTATGCTTTCGTGGTATCCTCAACGTGATACCCTCCAAGCTAGCTTAGAGATGCCTGGACTATTTCGCGCATCATGCTATACTTTCGTGATAACCTCAATGTGATACCCTCCAAGTTAGCTTAGAGATGCCTTAGGATTTCAATTTTTGGACACACTTTCGTCGGCATTGATATTTGAGTTGATGTGATATCTGGGAAAAAAGGTTAATTTTCACTTACCCTCTTTCCTCGGAGTCTGACGAAGATGAATGCACAATTATATGTTTTGATTTGATTTTATTTTTGTTATAATAATAAATTTTACTAGCGTCTAAGCATTATCAGTATAGAAAATTAAGCAAGTTTTAACACTGAACACTTATTATTTTTTTTTTTTTTTTTACTTTGAACCTAAATTAACAAAAACGAGACGTGTTTTTGTAGTCGAGTGCTCATTGCCGCGCACAATAAAAGAATGAAGCTTGGCACGGACGTAGGCTGGGACAGCGTGTCCATCAGGGTGGTCAGTTTTAAAAAACAAAATAGATAAAAGTGCGAAATTGCCAGTACAATGAAAGTGTACCCTGATTGTGTTTATTATTATTGAAGAATAAAATGTATGAAATATAATTAGGTTAGATTAGCCTCCAGTAAACTCCTTAGCCCCTATTTTTTTAACCATCACCCCAGTGATATATAAACCATGGATTTCGGGTCAGCGCTAAAAAATGTCCGAACCTAATGAAAGCCAAAACGCGAAAAGATTTCCAATCGCACTTAAGCAAAATTAGGCTGTATAATAATGGTTTAAGACAAAAATTACAATGTTTTAGTTTGTTCATAAATGTTCCCTCGTTTATATAGGTTTTCTTGGGACGCTTTTTTCGCGAATTTTGTATTACACCCGGGTCCATAGATTTTTATACCTATGCATCTCCTATTTGATCTCTTCCCCTCTCCTGAATAGCTTCTAGACATAGCAGTTTATTACGTAACTAAGTAAATCTTATTAGCCGTTCATAAGTGCATAAATATGCTATCATCATCATCAGTATCCTGTGCCTTCTTCAAAACGAAGTTGGCGGTTAACTTGCGAAAATCTCATCGCTGGCGCCTCTTTTAGGAGTGGGTTTCTATTTTTTAAAATCAAAAAATTAAACAAACTAAGTGAAAAATGTTTGGCCCTTTATAAAATTAAGTTTTAAGTGGAAATATAACGTGTCTATCATCTATCTGTAATTAGCCTGTGGTAAGGTATGTTACTTATAAAGTTACTTGTAGGCACGGTATACTGGCGCACGCTGCAACATCGAGCGCTAAACCCATTGATTTATAAACTAAGGATTTGGGGTCAGCGCTAAAAAGTGTCCGAACCGAATGACACACAAAACTCGAAAAGACATACAATCGCTTCAGTCTCGTGTTTAAAAATTAGGCTGTATAGATATGGTTAAAGACCTTAATTACAATGTGTTAGTTTGTTTATATAAATACTCATGTACCCTCGTTTATATAGGTTTTCTCGGGAGACTTTTTTCGTGAATTTTGTATTACACCCGTCGTCCATAGATTTATAAGCCTATGGCTAAACCACTCAGGGACGTGACTACATATAAAGCCGTGGCTAAAATAGCCTCTCCAGAATAGACTTGAATCAGTTTCAAACTAAATTATCTATCTTCATTATTAAACCGTATCGACCGCCCGCAGAAATAATTCTTATACCAAAAATATACTAATTAATTTCGCGTCAATTCTGTCTTTGGTTTGTACAGACCTTTACAAAACTATTGGACAAGCGCGGCCAAAATGAAATATCGTCGACTCAATGTAGAACCCCGTTTTATATTTCAAAGGACAGCTGACTTGCTATGCTTGCTTCGAAATGACCAATTATTTATTTTTATTGGATATATCCTAGCGACCAGACTCATAAAGCCGCTCTGCCACTACTGCACAAAATGCACATAGATAAGTAATGGATTTAGGTGTCTTAGGTCCAAATTTCTACAGTTAAGTGGCAGGTACAGGCAGAAAATAAAATCTCCTATCATCTTAATATAATATCTTCTGCTTGAATATTTTAAGATACTCTAAATATGCTTTAAAGTTTAAATGATAACTTCAAATTACTAGATTCTTCTTTTATACAACTGGCTGAGCGTAAGTTCAGTTCTATGTTTTTCTCATTACAGTAATAATTTTTGGAACAAGAGTAATTTTTCATTGGATCTTACACAAGCATCGCGTAAAAATTCTCTAAACATAGTATGCGATATGTACTTAAAGAAGAGTACTTAAGAAAAAGAATTAAATGTGTCGTACACTCGTACCTACGTGTATAGCATTTTCATGAGCAGCAATGAAACAGCATTTTTAACTCAGCTAATGTCCTAAAATTGCTACAGATTGTATATCCTTCGCAAGATGTTATCTTTATTGCTATTTATCGCTTTAGTTGTTCGGGAGGAATTTATACCGCACGCTATCTGACCAAATTATTATAATGTAGTGGTCGGATACTGCAAGATATTATTTGCATAACACATTGCTATAGCGCCATAGATTATACACATAGCGCCATAGAGCTATTAATTTGTTTCGTGCGGATACCTACTTCATTGTTAGACAATCAAGGTACACGGTACAACATTAATAAGCGGTTGACAACCTAAAATAATATACGTATAACACTTATACAGTAATTTCGCTTAAACATGGATGGTATGTTACGAATCGTGCGTCGAAGAAAGTGTTGAAATAAATTGTGTGTGGTGTTTCATGTGGGCAGTGCTCCTGCATATTGGACCATACAGAATATTTTTGAAATATTATATACTAAATATCTGGGTGACCAAGCTTCGCTCGGTGGCCAATAGATGGCAGCAGTAGTCATATTTTTATTTTTTTGGTAAATTCGACATTTTCTAAAAATGAATCCTAGCTAGATCGATTTATCGCCCCCAAAACCCCCTGTATACTAAATTTCATGAAAATCGTTCGAGCCGTTTCCCAGATCCAGATTATATAGAAATATATATACAAAAATTGCTCGTTTAAAGGTATAAGATAAATAGTTATAATAATTATAGATTTCTGCAAAACAGCGCCAGCTTTCAATCAATAATTAAAAATTATGTTTTAATTCATATACTAACTTATTCAAAAGTAAGAAACGTAAGTTCAATGAAATCGAAAAGTTATTTTTAGAAAAACAGCTGGTTATTCACTTTTCAAGCATTGATAATAATTATCTTTTGCGTACTTTAAAAAATGATTAACTTTCTAGGGTTAGCCAAAAATAAAACTGTTTCCGAGGAAGAAGCTGCTTTAATAAGGAACCACAGCTCATCACGGACCGAATCCCTTCTGACATTTAAACTTTCATTTCCCCCAGACGCAGCCCGAAAATAAGACGAGAGTGATGTATGGGAGGTTGTCTTATTCCCGACGAGTTTTTATTGCAGCTGTGTGTAAAGCTTGTAGAAAAATTACTTACGACTCACTCTTTTATTCGCTGGCGGGGGGTGTCGTGATGATTTTTTATGCCAACCAAATTTATGATTGAGGTGCGGGCAAACGTCTCTATTTAAAGGGGGAAATGGGGGAATGGATAATCACGTTGGTAAAGAGGTGCTTTGTTTACTCTCGTTCGCAGAATTTTATGAGTAACCCAGCTTGTTTAGTGTCAAATTGGTTTAAACAGCCTCAAGAGTTCAAGCTAGGGTTACTAGGAAAAGGAAATGTCATAGATTATTTTTATGCGTTTTCACTGCAATTACCACTATGAAAGTAAGTAGTTTTTAAGTAGGTATTTAAATTATATACAAGTATGCCTAACACAATATATTAAAATGGGAAATGCTTTCCAAAAAACCAACTTCAAATGCCACTACAAAGAGTGAAATAATTTTTATTTAAATTTTAGGTAAGTACCTCAACCAATTCGAAGTCGGGCAATGTTTCATACAATCCCTAATAGTCCTTCTTACTTACTTGATGTGCGAAGAAATGACAAAGTCATAGACAATCGCCCGACTTCGAATTGGTGTAGGTACCTAAAATTTAAATAAAAATTATTTCACTCTTTGTAGTGGCATTTGAAGTTGGTTTTTTGGAAAGCATTTCCCATTTTTATTTTATACTTTTTAGTGGAAAACAATAAAATGCACAAGGCGTTGTAAAAATATCCAAATCGCTTGAGGTGTGTTCATAAAATCTGAAGAGATCCCTCAATTTCACCAAGATCCCATCATCAGACCCTGACTTGATGACTTCAGTCATCAAGTCAGTATCTGCTAGCAAATGCACCAGTAACTAAAAAAAATACCCAACTTGCTTCAAGTATACTAGCAAAATTTGAAGAGTTCCCTCGATTTCACCAAGATCCCATCATCAGACCCTGACTTGATGACTTTAGTCATCAAATCCGTATCTGCTAGCATATGCACCAGTAACTATAAAAAATACCCAACTCGCTTTAAGTATACTAGCAAAATTTGAAGAGTTCTCTCGATTTCACCAAGATCCCATGATCAGATCCTGACCTGATGACCATAGAATAACTTGGAAAATATTATTCTTTCTAATAATACTCAAATAGTTTCATGTGTCCATATAAAATTTGAAGAGTTCCCTCGTTTTCTTCAGGATCCCATCATCAGATCCTGACCTGTTTAAAATGGGACCATCTGGAAACAAAACCCTCTTAAACAAAAAAAGAATTTTTCAAATCGGTCCACGCGTCTTCGAGTAATCGGTGAACATACATAGATAAAAAAAAAAAAAAGATTCCGACGAATTGACAACCTCCTCCTTTTTTTGAAGTCGGTTAAAAACTGGCGAATGGAATGGAAATGGAAGATAAAGTTTTTTTTTTAATTTTAAGGGTTCCGTAACTTACTACTACTGGGGGTCTTATCGGCAATCAATGGCCATGCTCTTCAATCCTTGAAAATAATAATGTAGCTTCGTGCATTGTGTTAAGACATTTTATACGTACCCTCCTGACTTGAGATAACTTATCATATTCACAAATTATACTGAATTATTCCACCTTCAAAATTAACCCCTTTCTAAACGAGTAAACTAAATAACGTAATATAACAAATTTTCTTCTCGCCCGCGGCAGCTCCCGCCCAAATTTAGATTACTGCCTAGGCTTTATCTTATTACATTGTGAAATTACATTAGCAATTCCGTATGAATAAGGAGCCTTGCGGTGGATGGGTGGCGGCGGCGGGTGAGATCTTGCTATTTATGTATGTGTGTTACGGTAAAACCCAGAAATATGGTAAATCATAAATTTTTCATCTTAGCTCCCGTTTATTTTTATCCGGATTGCGAAACTAAAGTACTAACTTGTAATGAATTACTTGTAATGAAGAAAAAAAGCTCACCCACCTGGACAGTGAACAGGTGCCCGCTTTCTTTTCTGGGTGTGAAAGTATTACTTGCTTAAGAGTCCTGTGAACTACGATGTCTCCATTCATACAAAATACCAAATCATTTGTAATTCGTGCATATTTCGATCATGTTGTGGTGTTATTCGGGTTCATATAGTGGTAATGAAATTTGCACGAATTACAAATGATTTTGGTATTGCGACTGTATGGAATACACCGTGGGTAAACGGACTCTTAATAGCATTTGATAATATCCCATACCTCGTTAAAATATTTGGTTTTGAACATGTGCCTTATTGTATATTGTGACGTGGGCCTATGTACATTAAATGAGTGAAGCCATAGGCCTTCGTGTCACAATGTAGCGCAGGTTCAAAACAAACTATTTCCTGTAACAGAGTATATTTAATCCCTAAAATAAGTTATATTATGAAGAAGTAGCTATCCTGATCAGCAATAGGAGGAGGTCCTTTGAATTCTATTCCATCCTTCAAATAGCGGTTTTCAAAACTGAAACACTCACATAAAGTTCAAATCATTAAGACTTATTAAAAAATCACTATAGAAAATTCACTATAGAAATGTAACGATCTATCGTAGTTCGAACTCAAACTATAACATGCAAAGGGGTCCGCCGGAGTTCTATACTCAGATGCTAAATTCGTGACCATGTCATTAACCTTGCCTGCATTTACTGAAAATACTATAATATAGGGTGAAAGCTCCTTGTTGCAGTAGTTATATGATGTCGGGTGGTCCTAGGATCAATTACTAACATAGGCAGGGATTACAGTATGATATGATATGCTCTGATTTTGAAAGCAGCAACCAAAAAATAGCTCCATCCAAGAGTAAATTAACGGATTAACAGTAAGTACCACAGGTAATAAACGAAAAAAGTAATTAAACAAACATACATCACCCGCAGAGAGAGACGCGAAGGTTTCGACACTCAAAATCAGTCGACTGTTGAATCAAAAAAAAATCACACAGAACAACTTGTATAGAAACCTTTTCGATATATTTTTTTAGGAAAATATGAATATCTTTTAGGGTTATAATGCTATTAGAGTGCAAAATCTCAAACCCTGCGCCCGTAATAAGGAGCGTGACTGCGGACAATTTGCCCTCATCTGCCATATTATAATATTAAACGTTCAAGGAAACCCGCAAATGAATCCCGCCGATATTATAATATCGACGGAGATTGGCAACGAATTGAAAAGGTTTTCACAAATTTTCGAATATCGGCTCTCAATTTAGCGTATTTACTTATTAGCTCACCTCAAAACGGAACGTTTATATGGGATCACTATGTTGAGCGTTTGTCTGTCTTTGTGTCTATATGTATGTGGCAAGGCGCGTAATAAACTTGCATAATTATTGTTACCGTAACCGACACCGTTACTTTTTTTGATTGAATTTATCGTTTCAACTAAAATAACTCGTTTCTTACTTTTTAGTTCGTTTTATAACAGGGCAGTCGTGTTTTTTTAATTTTTTAATTACTTATTTTTATCCCTTTTTATTGCACAACGTGCAGCGACATTTTTCATTAACTATACAAGGTAAGTAGGTAAGATTTGATTTTTAATAATATTCAGGTTTGAAGACAATTTAATTCCTCCCTTGACATGGGGATTTCGCGAAATGCCGCGCGCTGGCAACATTTTAACACGAGAAGGCATTTATGCCCCGGGGTGGCGATGCGCAACGACATAATATTAGACGCTGAATTTTGTCCGGATAATGTACGGAAATTATATCACGAACATAAGAGAGAAATATATTTAAAAAAACCGGGCAAGTGCGAGTCGGACTCGCGCACCGAGGGTTCCATACCATAAGAGAAGTTAAACATTAAAAGAATCACTTTGGTTCATGAATTTACGAGTATAATTTACATGTAGGTACTTTTATTGGCAAACCGCAAACATAACTTTATTTTTGTCGTTGTTATTATCTAAAAAAGTATAATAGTTAGAGAGTTGATTTTATTTTTCCTGTAAAATATACGTTAATGCCTATTGATTATAATTATTTCAGATTTTTCGGCCGATAAACTTCGGAGATAAGGGGGGGAACGGTATTTTTTTTGACAGTTTGCCCAATAAATCAAAAACTATCGAGCATAAAAATAAATAAAAATCTCGTTTAGACTACACAAGTAACGCCCTTTCTTATGATACCCCACTCAATATTGTTAGCTCATTATGAAATTTCAATAGCCCCGTTTTCCCCCCTTTTTTAATAAAAATAAAAACAATTTTCAAATTTTTACGATTGCTATGACGTCGCGTCACTATTTTCCATAAGTATTCTAAATTTTAGGTCGATAGCTTGAATAGTTACTGAAATAATCGAGTGTGACAGACGGACGGACGGACAGAGAAAGTCTCACCATAAGGGTTCCATTTTTACCATTTTGGTATGGAACCCTAAAAATGAAAAAGTCTTCCGGAGTTCAAAACATGGAAATGCCAACATACATTTCAAGTTACATAAGACCTTGTAAAATTATTAACTACGCACTTACTCGTACCTCATAACAATTATAGACGTCATTATACCCTAAAAATGTCGCCAGTTTATCGGTGCCAAAAATGCTTGTTTTGCCACCAACAGTAAGGCCACGCTGCAGTTCGCTCAGCGGCCACGTATAGAATTTTGACAGGTGGCGCTTGTTTGCTTGTAAGAAAAAGTTTAACATAATTCGTTCGAATGCCCATATCCTGAGATTTCTTATCAGTGCTCATGACTCATGATTTCATCATCATGAACATCATGACTACTTAAAGAGCTTAAAAGTTTTTACCATCTAAATATAAATATTGACAATCTTGGTAACTCTCAAAGTTGCTGTTTTTTTATCTATTTTATCCCGGGGTCTTCAAAAACGACTTTTCATAGAATACTGTAAATTATTATATTTAATTTTAGTCATATCCAGAAGTAAAACAACAAAAACTTGCAATAGTCAATAAAGATAAATTTACATGAGATTAATTAATGATTAAAAAAACGCAGTCTTACTAATAATAAGCAGAATTACTTTAAATTCACCAATAAAATATGTATATCGAGATTCCAACACCGTTGATTGCATTAAAATATAAATTAGGGGTATCATTATTTACGGGGGTGCTTTTAAATTTTCATTGATATAATAGGGGTTTCATTCTAAGTAGGTGCGATCTTTGACTGCAATGTGACTAGGAGTTGAAAAATGAATAACAAATACGCATTTTGTATTTTGGTTTCTTTTTTAAATTGTATCACTTGCAAATCAAAATAACTTTGAAAAATACAAGCGACTACGAACTATAAGGAGTTCACTTCACTCGCAGACCCTCACTGAGATGAGATGAGAGCACTTTAGGTGGAATACGAACCATTCGCCAACAGACCGTGAGGCATGACTAATGTAGGTGAAGGTGTAGGTATATTTATTCCATAAACTTCACTCTTGTTTACGAATAAGTGAGTAATGAAACAATTGTAGTTGAAAATTTTGTTATAGTCTTATTATTACTAGGATAGAAAATAGTCGCATTCTATATCGAAATTTTCGGAAATGATACTCGTAGGTCGTTTATATAACATTTTTTAAAGTGGTAGTACCTAATATCATTTAACAAACGAGAAAAACAACAATCGTGAAGTGAGTAAATGGTTTACTTTTGGTGGTAAAATTCAACGCTTAATTCGTTTAAAAAAGACAAAGAGATTTCTTGAACAATCATTTATTTTTAAAAATGTAATGAAGGTAAATTAAAAGCACTTCCTACAGAATTAAACGCGAATAAATCAGCCGTAGGTTGTTAAGAGTTATGGGGATCGCGGGTACAAAAAAAGGGTGATTTATTATTCCATAGACTTGAGTAAACACTGTCGGCGGACACAAAGGAGACAGTACCTACAAACATTGTCAATTCCGCCGGTCAAACGACTGGTGAACATCAAATCTAATATAATTCCGAGCATTGAGTAAACAGCGATATCGCCGACGATAAAATGCTTTTCGCAAATATTTTGTCAAATTTTCACGAGCATATCAAAATTGAAAATGATTTCTATTACCCTGATAATAGAATTTCGAATAGATAAGCTATTTCGTCGCAGACGGGCGTAGCGGGCGAAATGGCTGAAGGCGGCCGCTGTCCGGCTGTAATTCATCTTTATACCGTTTTACCGGAGGCCTTTTGAAGACTTTGTGAGCTTAAGTAGCTTCAAACGGGCTCGTTTTGTTAAAAATCAACGTTAAGAACCCTGTGCTTGGGGATATTGTTGGGCAATATTGCTCTTTATTAGTTTGTTGTATAAGGATCCACTCTACAATGGAGATTTTAATAAAAAGCTTTACTCTTTAGAATCTTGGCCTCAATTTTCTAGTTTGATATTTTAAATCTTTTATTATTTTAAAGAATTAGGGCACGATGAAATAATCACTATTCATCAGCTGCTGAAAGTATCCTATAGGAATCTCTTAGGACGACAATTTTGGGTCATTTAGTTTAATATAGCAGATCACTCTTTTACAGAGTAAAGCATTTTAACAATTTAGGCATCCTAAACTAGGTAATTACGCACATACTGTATATACTTAAATTATTATACATTTTGACCAACATTCTACAATAAATCATTTCCATACCATACAGTACCTACATCCGCTACGATAAAAAACTGCTTAGACCCTAATAGATGTCTAATAGTACCCATAAATGAAGGCTAAAGATTTCATAAATAGTGTCTAAAATGATTAATGACTAAGAAATAGAAGAAATATAAATATCTAATGTAATTGCAACCGAATGTCTCAATGAAAGCAGCTGATAACGAACTTAAAAGATTTTTAGACTCTATAAGAATAAAATTAAAATAAGCCAGAAGGATATCACATTGTCGTCAGCTGTCAGCGCGCGTGAACGGTCAGAGGTCGTTGACCTCTGACAGTATACTTTAGGCAATATCGTCGAAATCGACATTGAAATGCAATACTTGCAATATTGTTGTGAACGAAGTATTAAGTTTTGTGCAAAACAAAGTGGATGTGATGAATAATGTTAGTCTGGCGTTAATATGCAGACAATCGTTCACGGAAGAAGAAATATGGGAGGCGAAATGCTTGCTGTTTGACTCCGTACCTCAGAAACGGATTCAAAGAAGAGGCGAGGATAAGGGTAAAAAGAACATTGAGGATATAATTGGGCTTCTGAGGTGTGCTGAGCAGGATGAGGTACCTGTTTTTGTTGCTAAAGAATTACACAGGTTGCCCCCGGTTACTTTTGATCATGTTGACGTCACTCGTCTCCTAAAAGACCTGATGCTCATGCAAAAGGAACTTCATACGCTTAAGGAACAGTGGAACTCAGCAAAAGATCATTTTATAACCAAGGAAGATCTGCAGCAAGAGATTTGTAAAATCAATCATAATCGTTATTATGAAAATGATGCAATACAGAATAATGTGCAATGCGAAACTGAACCCTGTGTTAATACCAGGAGGGGCGGTTGTATTGTGCGCGATAGTTTTAACTGCAGTAGTGGGCCGATGGGTTTGATTGCGTGCGATGAGAGCGAGATATCACCTACTGCGAGTAATAAGCCGGTGGGCACGTCGTCCCTGTCGTATGCGAGCGCCACTGCGCTAGGAAAGGATAAGCCTGTCTCGCTCCAGCCGGCACCACGGCAAACCAATAGCCAGCCGCAGACATTTGCTAATAAAATACCGCACGCCAACTTGCACCCAAACAATGCGTTCACGCCGCTCGTATCACATGAGGTATGTGACAAATCGTCGTCAGGTGATAATTGCGCGGACGGATCGAACGGAGCGGTATTGACAAATGAAAATAAGAATGAATGGATTCGTGTAGAAAGGCGCATGCGTTTTAAGGGTACGAGGGGTACTGCCGTGGTTGATTCGGCGGGAAAATTTAAAGCAGCGGACGTGCAAATCCCGTTATTTATTTATAATGTCGACAAGGAAACGACAGAACGGGATGTCGCGGAGTACATTTATGAGAAAACAAGTGTGAATATAATGCCGGAAAAAGTCAGAAACATTAACTCAGAAAAAAGGTATAATTCATATAAGTTTTCCATACCTAGATCTAAGTTACCTTTATTCGAGAACAATGAGCTATGGCCGGAAGGTATCTTCTTCAGAAGATATATTTTGTTTAAAAAAGGAAGGAAGGCTACTGGTACCGAGAAAAGAGATACGTAGATAATGGGTCAAGAGACACTTAAGGATACAAAACTTAAGCTAGTCAGCTTTAATTGTAAGTCGTTGAAGCGTTGTGCAGACAGTGTGAGGATTTTGTGCGAAAGATCGGATATAGTGGCGTTACAAGAGACCTGGTTGCTCCCACATGATCTTAGCTCTTTAGGCTCGGTACATGAAGATTTCGCAGGCACGGGCACGTCGGCGGTTGATACGGAAGCAGGTATTTTGCGCGGTCGTCCGTATGGAGGTGTGGCCATATTGTGGCGTAAAAGTGTATTTAGGTCTGTGTGTGTGGTTAAGTGTAACAACGTGAGGCTGTGTGCAATCAAGTGCCAGGTACGTGAGCTTACAATGCTAATTTTTTCAGTGTACATGCCCACCGATTGTTGTGATAATCTCTCAGAGTTTACTGACTGCCTGAGTGAAATAAATGCTATTATTGAAGAATGCGGTATTAGTATTGTATGTATGGTAGGAGATTTCAATGCCCACCCTGGGCAACTGTTTTGCAATGAAATGTTACAATTTTGTGAAGAACAGCAATGGCACTGTGCTGATATGGAATTATTGCCTAATACTAGAGAGGTATTTACCTATGTAAGCGACTGCCACGGCTGCTCTCGCTGGTTAGATCACTGCCTTACGACCAATATGGGAAGGAGGTATATCGAAAGTATAAATATCCTAAATGATGTAAGCTGGTCTGATCACTACCCCTTACAAATACATTTTAACATTAGCGTCATACAAAAGCAGTTTCATTTTGAGCCGGATGTTAATAACATAGCATGGGGTCATAGGGACGCTGAACAGATCAGCTTGTATAGGGAGATCTGTAATAAGAGGCTAAGTAAAATTGACTTTCCCGAAGAGTTGGCGGTGTGCTGTGATAAACAATGTAACGAGACAGACCACAAAATTGTAATAAATAAACTATACTCGGATGTTATAAGTATATTACAGGGCGCCGCTAAGTTGAGCTATAAATCGATTAGGCGCAGAAAAAGATGTGTAACGGGTTGGAATAGACATGTAAGACCGTTACATGTTAAGGCGCGCCAGTGCTTTCAGCTGTGGGTATTGGCGGGCAGGCCGCGCTGTGGAGCCTCGTACGATGCCATGTGTGAATCGCGGAAGCTGTTTAAGAAAAAACTTAAGTGGTGCCAGGACAACGAAGACCAAATAAAAATGGATATCTTGGCCACGTCGTGCGAGGCTAAACAATTCGGCAGTTTCTGGCGTCATACAAACAGGCTGAATGCTCGCGCGAGCCTCCCAGCAGAGGTAGATGGCGTAAGCGGCTGTCGAAATATAGCCAACATGTTTAAGACCCAGTTTATGTCAGAGCCCCCTACAACTACAAGCGGGAGCGAGTGCTCTACTCAGAACAGCGTGGGTGCTGGCGCTGACCCGATACGCTTCACACTTAGTGAGGTTAACGCTGCGCTCAGGAGTATGAAGCGTGGGAAATCGCCCGGACACGATGGACTGAGTATAGAGCACCTGCGCCATGCTGGTGTGCACGTGTCAAGAGTTCTCAAACTACTCTTCAGCCTGTGTATTAGCCACAGTTACCTGCCAGATGCCATGATGATGACGGTAGTTGTGCCCTTAGTCAAAAATAGGACTGGTGATGCGGCAGACAGATCCAATTATCGCCCAATATCGCTTGCGACTATTATCGCCAAGGTGTTAGACGGTTTGCTTGACGTTCACCTTTGCAAATCTTTTAAGGTGCAAGAAGCGCAGTTCGGATTCAGACCCGAACTATCGACTGAAAGCGCTATAATGTGTCTCAAGCAAACCGTCAGATACTATACGGACAGAAACACGCAGGTATACGCGTGTTTCTTGGATCTGTCTAAAGCTTTTGACCGAGTCTCATATGACGTCCTATGGCATAAGCTCAAATATGAGACGACCTTAAGGCCTGAACTGGTGTCGTTGTTAGGGTACTGGTATGGTAACCAATCGAATGTGGTTAGGTGGGGTAATGGTTACAGTGACCCATACAGGCTGGAGAGTGGAGTGAGACAGGGAGGGCTGACGTCACCGAGGCTGTTCAATTTATATGTAAACCAACTGATCGGGAGGCTCAGCAGTGCAGGTGTCGGCTGCTCGATAGATGGAGTCAGCATTAACAATATCAGCTATGCAGACGACATGGTACTGCTGAGCCCTTCGGTTAGTGGCCTTAATAAGTTGCTACGTCTCTGCGAAGAATATGCCGGGGAACATGGACTCAGTTACAACACAAAGAAAAGTGAGTTTCTTGTTTTCAGGGGGAGAAACAAAATGGACAAATTCTGTCCTAATATACGACTGTGCGGGGTCCCCCTGAAGCAGGTGACTGAGTTCAAGTACCTCGGACACGTAGTAACAGAGCGCCTCGATGACGACAGCGACATGGAACGGGAGCGTAGGGCGCTGTCAGTTCGCGGCAATATGTTGGCTCGCAGATTTGCACGTTGTACTACACAGGTAAAACTTACCTTGTTTAGGGCATACTGCCAGTCCTTTTACACGTGCAGTCTGTGGACGGACTATACGCGGCGGAGCTACAGCGCCTTGCGCATTCAGTACAACAATGTGCTGAGGGCGGTTTTGGGGATGCCGCGGCGCTGCATTGCGTCAGCGATGTTTGCGGATGCTCGCGTAGACGACTTTTATGCGATCATGCGCAAACGCGCTGCGTCCATGATGAGCAGACTGGTGAGTAGTACCAGCACCCTCCTCGGCACATTGGCTTGTAGACTGGACAGCCCGTTCTGGAGGTCCTGGGACGGTGCACATGCCAGGGGTGGGGGGCGAAGATAGGTAGAAATTAGAATGAGTACTAACATAGGTTTAAGTGCATGTGTATACTAACAATTATAGTTTAGTTTTTATCATTAGGAACTAACATAGGTTTAAGAGCATGTGTATACTAACAATAGAGTTTAGTTTTTTAAGATTAGGAACTAACATAGGTTTAAGATTACTGTTACTAACAAAATTCTATGGAGTTTTACTCTGAAATAAAAAAATTTATTTATTATTATTATTATTGTACAACTGCGACACCAGTAGTAGATCCATTCAAAGTGTAATATTGGCGGCGTCGACAGTAGAATTTTTAGTCGATTCCTCGTTTGACACAATTGAATTTGATCTCCGGGTAAATCAGGTTTCAGGGCACGGAGAGGGGTTGCTTCTGTCTCCAAGTCAGAAGCGAGCGGCTATTCGGTTGTGAAAATTTTTGGTAAAATATTTGCCAACTTTGGGACGATAATTTTATTGATATTTCATACTATCCTGTGTACACAAAGCTGGGGTTATAGAAATGTATTTTGAAATTTCGATTTTAGTCGCTAAAATATCCATTTAATTAATTTTCCAGCCGTTTTGAAGCTTTACGTACGAGACTAACATTTAGATTGAGAGACTAACGGTAGTTTATGAATAGAAGTTGATGTAATTTATAAATATCGCAATCAAAGACATAATTAAATTAATCTATAAGTATAGATTAAATTAGATTTTGTGTTTTAGGAACCTACTTGAAACACTTGATTTCGAGTAGGTTATATTTTATTTAAGTTTTATTTAAGTGAGCGTTACCCCTTGCAATCGATGAACTATGTTTGTATGGCACTTCACAGCAACTTGATTTCGCTTGGTAGAGACTAGAAGATAACTTCTTTAAAATTCAGTTGCAAATTTTGACTCAAAATTAGATGCAGTCATGCAGTCATGTAAAAACTATTCTCTAGCATCTTGAGGCACACTCCCGTTCCTTTGTCCCGCAGTCCGTCGCGGCAAAGATCAATCGTTTGAAGCTACTTAACGAGTCTTTGTACCGCCGCCAACTGTTGGAGGCCATCGTTACCGCAAATTGACTACTACTTTAGAGTTCGCCACCAAGAGCCGCCTTTGGCACTTAGGTGTGGAGTTGTAGACAATTTTGGCAAATAGAAAGTATGTTAGGGGAAGTTCGAGAGATGCACGATTGAAAGAAGAGAATAAGAGAAGAGATGAAATTTCGCGTAGAACGGTAATGTATTTTGGAGGAATGAAAATTATGTTACAACAATAATGTTGAATATGCGTGAGGAGGGACAAAGAGATAAAAAGATAGACTGTATAAAAGGAGAAATGCGTGTATAAGGAGTGGATTGTAAGTTGACGGCTGATAAAAATAACTGGAAGAAGACGTGATTCGCCGACACTATTTCATGTGAGAAAAGGATGGAAGAAGAAGAGGGATAAGAGTGATAAATAATAATATGTCCGGTAGTCGTAGAAGATCTACGGAGTATTGAGCATTTTAATTGTCTTTATCAATCCCGCTTGACCAAAGACCTCAGTCACTCGACTGTGGTTCCCAATGCCCTATGTATCTCAGTATCCATGGTTTGTCTTACTGGAGATAGAAATTTAACATAACTTGTATGGAGCTTATGACATCAGTAGTAGAGCAAACAGAAGATAGATAGTCTAATGGGAACCGCTTTAACTGTACTTTACTGGTTGAACAACTCTTCTTACAGAGTCCATACGGGTAGGTATTACCTCAATGCTAGTTATTCCAACATAAATCATTAACGTATTGGTGCGCTTGGGTTTAAATTGCATTCTAGCCGAAGAGATATACTGGGCAAAAAGAGTCAAAAGAACTGAAGTGTCAGGATGATAACGCGGTGTTTTGCTTCATATATGACATAGCAAAGCAAAGTAGTGTTACGCGCTGTATCTGATATCAACAGGCATATCACGCAGCATCGGCTCGGCTTATTACTCTTTCTTATAAAAAAAGTATGACTGTCATTATTATCTTAAAGAAACCATTATATTATAGTAATGGAAACGCTTTTAAATGATTGTTATGCTCTATCCAAACTATTCTCTGTCCCTACCTTTTCCAATCAGTTTTTTTAGTAAGAAACATCTCAGTCTGTTCAGTACTTTGAGAATATAAGAAAGTTTAGCACGAACCAGTTTTCCCTTAATCTAAATTCAAAATTAATTGTTTACTAAAATGTATAGCAGTTTTCGGACGAAAATCATGTCAAATACTTAATTCGATTTTGACATTGACATCTCGGAGTTGAAAGAAAAAAGAAAACAATCAGCTGTCAGTCGTCCATCAACTCCAACACGCTTGTGAGTACTCTAACTGCATAATACATTTATAATATTTTAGTTCAATCTCAAACACAGTCTGTAGCAAAAAGAACACAATAATCCATTAAAGCCAATTGAAACTATTGGGCACTGCTCATCCAGCTCTACAAGTATACAATCCCGTATCAAAAAATACGTATTTGTGACGTTTGTGACGCAAACTTTTTTGATACAGGTCGGACGCGAGTTGTGGAACATTTTTCAAATACAAAAACAAACAAAACAAATAAAAAAAATATTCTGTTCTTTGTTTCGAGTTTTTTGTACCACTATGATTAGTTGCTCCTGCAGTTTGGAGTCAACCATGTTGTTATTTCAGGTGTTTAGTATTACGATTTATTACAACGAATGTGAAATTATGTTTGTTATTGCCATACTAGGTGACCCGACACACATTGTTCTGCCTTGTTATTGGAGGATTTTGACACAAAATTATCATCATCAGTGTTCGTGAGACGACAATTAATTTTTATAGGTACATATACTTAAATGGATAAAAATAATTAATAGAAGATTGTTGCACCGAGCGCAAAGTTATTATTAAGTAAAGGTATATAGTTACCGAGGCATTAAACTAGCACGAGTGGATTGATTACTCACTAAAGCAAGGTTCATAATTTACATTTCTTTTAACTACATACCTACAGTGATAAAATATACCTACTGAAAAAAACCCATAAAACAAAGTTGCATTACCAGCATTCTGAGCTTGTTAAATATGAAGTCACAGAGTTATATAAACGTGTGTTATTATTGAAAAGTAGTTTATTAATGTATCGACCAGAGCACCACCTTACATACCCAAATGTTATTTTATTAACTTCCGCAAAGCAACTCTACCAAAACAACTAGTCATCTATTTTAGCTACTCCAGAATAACGTCTGCTGCCGCCAACGAACTACAAACTATCAAGTACGAGTAGATATCTAATTCAGTCTGCTACAACGCTAATCGATTTCATATAGCATGGCCTAACAGTTGATTACTAATAATAGTGTTACATACATGTACTACTTGTTACTAGCTGTTGCTCGCGGCTTCGTCCGCATGAATTTCGGTGTTTACATAATATCCCGTTATAATAAGTTAACCTTAAAAGAAAAAATGTGGTGTCTCGGACTTCTTGTGAGAACAATAATGTTTGCGTAACTTAACGTTCTCGCAGTGCATGCAACGGAAGCTCTCCGAAAGGATTAATTTTTTCCCGATTTTACAACATTTTTCATTAACGCTGCGCTCCTATTGGTCATAGCGTGATGTTATACGTGATGATGAATGGACTATTCAACACATAAATATAAAATATCTCGGTGACCGAGCTTCGTTTGGTAGTATAACTACTGGCCAATAGATGGCAGCAGGAGTCATATTTTTTTTTAAATTTGACATTTTCTAAAAATGAATCCTAGCTAGATCGATTTATCGCCCCCAAAATCCCTTGTATACTAAATTTCATGAAAATCGTTCAAGCCGTTTCCGAGATTCAGATTAAATTGAAATATATACAAGAATTACTCGTTTAAAGGTAAAGGATTTTCAATTCGGACCAGTAGTTTCTGAGATTAGTGCGTTCAAACAAACAAACAAACTCTTCAGCTTTATAATATGAGTGTAGGCCAAATACCAACCAAATCAGTAGTTGTAATTCGTAGTTGTGGCATGAAGTATTAATGAATATACAAAAGTTTCTCTCTTTCTGTCGACCAATTTTTATGGCCCATGAAATGTCTCTCAAAATGGGAGAAATTGACCAGATAGTTTGAATGAAACGATTTTCTTGTTTACAGATGTTAAACCTCACCCAGGAAGCGAGGATGCTGCGGTGTTGCACGCGCTGAGTAGCCGCTGCCTGTCCTGATGCCACCATGACCGGGAGACGCGGGCCCTTCCGGAGTTTCGCCATCAGCCTCATACAAATCATCACTATTATATGTCAAGGTGAGTTGCCATCATCATACCATTTTTAAAAAATAATAAATTGTAACTGTGTAATCAACAATTGTACTCAGAATCTGACTTGCTAAACGTTTTGGCACAAGCTGTAAGTTTAGCAAGTATATTATGTTATAAATAAATAAATAAATACCATCACCTTCGCCATTGGTGACATCTATTGCAGCTAAAGTAGAAGATCATTGCTATGTTATAATAGAATATCGACAGAGACCATGAATGGTAAGTATAAAATCTCTGCAATAAACATTGTCTTACTATCGGGGAGATCTTGAAATCTATCTTAAAGATTATGCTGATTATTGTGAGATGAGCTAGTGGAATTATATAAGTAGGCATTCATTTTTATAACTAAGATTTCCATGATTGTTAGACATTATGTTTGTTAGAGATTTTAAACTTATGGTATTGGGTAGTATCGTCATTCAATAAGATAAAGTGGCAGCAACTTATTTTCATTGTTAGTTGGTTTCCGACTGATGTAAACATAAATAATGGGTCAGGTGCGAGTACGGCTCACGCACTGAGGGTTCCGTACTAAATTAGAAAAAGTAAAACCATAAGGCCCGGTTGCCACCAAAGCGGAGCGGAGCGGAGCTGTGTTTGCGTAACCAATCAGATTTCGTCATTTCGTCGTTTCGGAGACGTCAAAATGACGAAATCTGATTAGTTATTCAAACACAGCTCCGCTCCGCTCTGATTTGGTGGAAACCGGGCCTAAGAATCACTTTTTTACCGAACCGCAAACTTAACTTTGTTTTATGAGGTTAATTGCTAATACCAAAAAAAGTGTAAAAGATATAGAGTTGATTTTATTTTTCCCGTAGAATATACATTGATCCCTATTTGTCATAATTATTTCAGAATTTTCGATTGGTAAACTTTGGAGATGAGGGGAGGAACAGTATTTTTTTCGACAGTTTGCTCAATATATCAAAAACTATCGGGCATAAAAATAAATAAAAATCGGTTTGAGAATACACAAGTAACGCCCTTTCATATGATATCCCACTCAATATTGTTATCTCATTTTGAATATTTAAAAATAAAAAAGATTTTTTTTTTTATGATTGCACTAACGGCGGGCCATCATTACAACAGCTATTCCAAATTTCACGTCGACATCTTTCATAGTTACGAAAATAAAGGGTCGTGACATACAGACAGTTAGACAGACATACAGACGGACAACAAAGTGATCTTATAAGGTTCTCTTCCGTTTTTTCTTTGATGTTTGTTTTTTCTTATAAGGTGATCTTCCGTTTTTTCTTTGATGTACGGAACCCTAAAAATGTAATTAGTTATTTTCAAAAGTAAAACTCTAATTTTTATGTCTATGTTTTCATCACGTATAAACAATAATGGATACAATAATATAAATTATAGTCAGAGCTTTAATTTTCACTAACGCAAAATATTCACGCAAAATTTCACGGCGGCCATAAAACCGACGTGAGGCGACGATCATAAACGAAACTGTTAATAGGCCAACTAACTTTTGCAAATTACAGCTCAACTTTTCAAATAAAACGCGCTCAAAGGGCGTCGAGTCTTAATGAAGACGATATTTTGAAGGGTTTCCCAACTTGGATAATTAAATCTCGCCGTTCATATCTCGCGTGGCTCCGAGATCAGCCGCGTCGCGAGTAGGTGTGGTGTCAATCAATTTAAGTGTGACTCTAGTTTGGGGTAACTTTAGCTGAGTTTGGGACGGTTTGAGTAGACTGATAGCTATCTACTAACTTTCCGAGCAGGGTAACTAATTCCCTTTCCAAGTTCTGTGGCGTGCGACGTCAAGTTGTACCTGTATCTTGCTTTTGTGTACATAAATAAAACTACGTGTAGTGACTGTTTGTTTAGACTTAACTGGTTATTTTCTTGTGACTTCACTAACTTTGATTTCCATTTACGATCTGTAAATGGAAATCAACGTTGGTGAAGTCACAATCGTGCCAATAAATAAGTCATAAACATTTCACGACGTGTCGAAAACCGAAATAATATTGCGAAATTAGTGGCATTTTATTCAAATTCAACTTATTAAAGGATAGAACACTGTGTTTTTTTTATCTACAAACTTAAATTACCGACTATACGATGCCATTATAAGCCGATGATTATGATAAAATTAGTGTTAGACGTTTGATTGTTGAACAAAATTGTAAGAAATTAAAAGTTTATCTCAAACTTGAAACTATGTTATAATAGTAGTTTATGTTACAAATGAGTAAAGTTGGTGATTACCGCAATTGAGACCCGAGCTGTTAGGTAAAGGTCTTAAGATAGCCGACTGCCGAGGACGGTAATCATCAATACTCACGTGTATCATACGACGAAAATCACTGATTACGAACCTCAAGATATGAGCAAGCAAACAGTATAGCGCCAACTGTTAAAATACCGCTGCCGCCGCTGACCGAACTACCGCGTGGCCTTATACTGTTGGTGCTAATGACACCCATAAACTGGCGACATTTTTTAGATCGGTAATTTGAAAAATGTATTTTTTTTTTCTTTATAAAAATCATGCCGTGCTATTATCTACTACAACTTCCTAAATATGTTTCAAACAGGAAACCAGCAAATCCACAAGAGAAATATTAAAAACCAGGAAAATTAAAAACTCTTTAAAGAAAAATTTCCTTTTATAAAAGCTTCACAAAAATATGCTTGCTTAGCAAAAAAACCCGTATTGAATATGAATAGCGGGCAAAAGTATTTCCATCAGCGTGTGCCAACCGATACTCACAAAGGGGAACGCTCTGTCATGTAACGTTAATTAGAACTTCTATTGTCCGAAATTTTATCAAACTCCGTTAAAATATTTCAGCAGACGAGCCGGCTCTCCAATCAACTTCGATTGCTATTGCGGTACATGGGGTGGCTATACATAAACACTTACTTGTTTTTATACGCATTTTAATTCTGTAACGACTTTAAGACTTTTGTATTTTGTGTATTTTGAAGAAGGTTTGGCTTCCGTGCGAATCACGCGAGCCGTGGATTTTTTTAACTAAATAGGCTAGCGCTTGACTGTGATCACACCTAATGCAAAGTGTTGCTACAGTTAGAACGCGCTTGCCTAGGAGATTCCTATTCACTCTTGATTTGAAGGCGCCTAGGTTGTAAGTGGTGGTGCCGTTCAATTGTAAAAAGGTGACGGAAGAACCAAGTTAAATAATTTTAATCACCATTTAACCAGTATAAATTTTCCAACCCTAACAATTAATGGTATATTAAGCTATTCTTTCTTCACCACCCATTTTCTATATTCCTTCCATTCATTCTTATAATAAGTGAAATTGCAATACACTCCTTCTATAAGCAATACGCACACTTGTCCTCTTTTTCTCAATCCATGTCACCTCTTCTTTGATATTCCTCTACTTCTCCACCCCTTCTTTCCCATTCAACAACGGTATTTATTATTCTAAATTATGGCTAAATTGTTTTAGCTCCACCTCAAACTACTAACTGGTCAAATAAAATAAAAATAAAAAATAGAGATATTTTACAATTTTAGGTGAATAGAAATATGAGTAAGAAGTTCAGCAATACTTCCAGAAATCTCACTTTTATTTCCAGTCGAAATATATTTTCTTTATTATGTGAAATGAACACGTCTTGATTACTTTCGCTGTTTTGATTTCAGAGTCGTTTTGGACCAAATGATAATTTGCTTGGTTTCTTGGAAATATGATGCATGCAACAGATATTGGACAGATTTCTTATCCCTTACGTCGAGGATTCACTGCACCCAATAGCACTTTGAAACCTCCCAGGTTTGATGCTCATCATGGGGCAGTCTGAAATTTCTAAATTCCTTTAGGTCTGGTCTTGTGGCCTGGGTCTCGGCTATTCACCACCCTATCACTCCGGTATAATGTTGTATACTAACCATTAAGGTTACGTACCCCTTCCAAATGAATACTATATATACATCACATCAGGCCAGATAAAAGTAAAAGCTACTGGATCATTTAGATCTATGCCCATCTAATGTTCAGTATTGTGTCTGTGTCGCAGTACTAACAGAAGAGCCGCGGTTCGCGGAGCCTATCCCGAACGTGACGGTGGCGCTGGGCCGCGACGCCAGCCTTCCGTGCGTCGTCGAACACCTCGGCACCTACAAGGTAAGCTTCACACGACAGTGGACGGCCAGCGATGGACAACGAACTAGAAAAAAAAACTTCTAGAAAAACCAAAAAGTACCCCGGAAAATTTCCCTCAGCAGTTGGTCAATTAGTTCAAACGTAACCTACGTTTGGACCAAGTGTCCGAAATTTTGCAGCAGTGACCTCTGCAACAGAGAAATAGACCTCCTAATGGAATCGCCTATATCACGACTCTCATAATGTTGCTTATCCATCTACTGGATAGTCTACTTGTTACAAACGAAGGTAATTTTGAATAAGCAACTTTTGAAAATACAGCTGTGCTATTCTACAAAATGAAATAGCTGCCAGACAGCTGCCAACCAGAATATGGCATGCAAAATTGTACTCTATTACAACTGACAAATTCATAGATGCAGAGATGTACGCTCGTCGCTGTTTTGCAGAATAGCACGGCTGATTTTGGTCTCATTATAGATATCTCTAGACCTCTCCTATCAATAGTGCCAATTGGTGTTACTTATTTCATTTTCCATTGGAGTTACTGTAATGTGTGCGAAAAAGGGAAACCTTTATTTTTAAAAGTATTCGTAGCAGATGTCGATATTATTATCATCTTCGGCGCTTATTCAAGAACCGGTCACGAATATGCATAGAGATAGAGTGTGTGATTTCGATATTCGGTGTTCGACTTGCAACATGAATTTTGAAGCTTCCAACAAAGTTACTGCGTTTATTCAAACGAAAAACTGAGACTCGAGCGCACTGTTTCGAATTTTCGAGCTGCGAAAATTTCCGGCGAACAAGATACTAGTAGGATTTTAGATTAAAAGCTGCTATATAGGTAGAGTTAGCAGTTAATACCATTAAATACCTCGTTGGTTAAGTGGTTATTCAAGAGAGCTCAACTTTATTTTCTTTCAAATTCCAAATTATTCTCAAAACCAACACTTTATACTTACCGTAATTAATAATTGTTATAAGTTGTGTAATTCGAGTGCTATACGATGGAGACCATCTAAACGACTGTACCAATTTCATAATTCTTTGAGTGTTTGTTTGTATACCTATGTATACTAGTGCATTACTCAGAAACTAGAAAAAGAATTATTTTTGGATTAAGGATCAATCAACTCGAAGAACAGTGCAAGTTTCGTCAAAAGTTTAGTTTTCTAGATATGCAGGTTTAACTTTTAGTAAATGATTTGTTTGAAGTCGGTAGAAAACTAGATATTCAGACTGAATATCGATTTTTGAACGATTTTTTTAAAGAAAATTGTACAAAACATACTGTATCTTTCTAATCTCGAGTGAATATTTCAGTCTAAGCTACGAGTGGTCTCGGAATAGAGTGCCATTTTTGATAGTCAATTTATGGAGGGAAAGTGGGGGAGGTGAGATGCAAGATAGAAAGTAGTATTTATTGCTGCGAATAAAAAACGGATTTCGGCTCAAGTTAATATCAACGAGAAAGTGTTGGATTGGAATATATAGCTCTTTGGTGAAATACGGTTATGCGGTGGCTGGGATTGTAGTTTTTAGGGTTCCATACCAATTTGGTAAAAATGGAACCCTTATGGTGAGACTTTCTCCGTCCGTCCGTCCGTCTGTCACACTCGATTATTTCAGTAACTATCAAAGCTATCGACTTGAAATTTAGAATAGTTTTAGGTAAACCGGGGCTTTGAATTTTCAAAATGAAATAACAATATTAAATGGGGTATCATATGAAAGGGCGTTACTTGTGTATTCTAAAACCGATTTTTATTTATTTTTATGCCTGATAGTTTTGGATTTATTGAGCAAACTGTCGAAAAAAATACCGTTCCCCCCCCTTATCTCCGAAGTTTATCAATCGAAAAATCTGAAATAATTATGATTAATAGACATTAATGTATATTTTACAGGAAAAATAAAATTAACTCCCTAACTAATATCCTTTTTTTGATAAAAACAATAAACCACCAGAAACAAAGTTACGTTTGCGGTTTGCCAACAAAAGTACCTACATGTAAATTATACTCGTAAATTCATGAACAAAAGTGATTCTTTCAATGTTTTACTTCTTTTATGGTATGGAACCCTCGGTGCGCGAGTCCGACTCGCACTTGGCCGGTTTTTTTTTAAATACTTCGCTTTTTCGATTTTCTCTCTTAACCATAAATTGATGGTTATAATTATTATTCCAAATGTACAACACCTGTTATCATTATTGAATGTTTGGATCTCCTTCTATTTATCACAGACAAATAATATGGATGGTCTACTTTTTACATTAAAATGAAAAACAAAAGGATCTTTCCACGTGAACAAAGTCGCCAAAACCCCGTATTATAATAGATTAAATTAATCTATTTACTTTCAAATTCTTATATTTTACATACAACCAGTTGAATTTGGAAATAATTAAAAATAGTTATGGCAAAATATTTAATAATAAATTTGTTGACAGTATGTCACTGTAACATTTTCTGACACCAAAAATTCTGTACGTTCAACACGTTTCGGAAAATTATCAAAAATAAAACGGCGTCCACTTTTCGGGAAATGTTCGGCACATTTCGGCGTCGGAGGCTACAAGTCGTGAAGATTTCCCACAGGGCTCGCTGGGCGCCCGCTCTATGTATAGGAATTGGCTGAAAAACGATATAACCGTCTGGAATTTTACTAGCTTCCGTATAAAAAATTCACGTTTTATCGAACTAGCAGCTAGGTTTGTTCACATCACACACTGATGCCTGAAAACATATCACAAGAAGTGTAGCTCATATCCTGAACTATAGGGAGTTCAAAAATGTACCATAAATTTTAAGTGACATCCCTAAAAACGGCTCATTCAATATGAATGAACTGGAAATAATGAAAAGTACTACGCTTTGTTGACATCAAAGTTAGGGTTGATAAAAACAATTTTTCTAAATTAAACAATAAGTTTTGTATTGAAAATAAAACAAAATTATTGGGTCTTCTTATCTCGATTAATGTATTTCTAGGATCAAGTAAAATGGTAAAATGCGGGCACACTATACGAATTAACCAACCTATATTGATACTCGTTATTCAAACGACGACTCTATGTTACAGGAACCAAGCTTGTTATTCCAAAACACCTACTATCAGACGCCTGATTCCAATGTTCAAGTCATTTAATCTTCTTTCCGCTCATCGTGAATCGTACAAGAATAATTATGTCTCGGCGTATTGTCAAAGTGGAACTCTCTCTCGTTTCAAAGTGTTACTCAGGTTGAGAGGAAGCGCGCAGATTTCCCGCGGGACGCCACTTCACAGCAATTGGCTAAAGATTGCAGCGATTGAAGTCATTTGTAAAGCGTTTTTAGGTTACGTTTGAAATGGACCTGATTATAAATTTTCTTTTATCAGTAAAATGATCCTAAAAAAATTGTAAAGCATTCCAGTGCGATGCTATGTAGTAACCGAGTAGGAGTTGACCACTCTCAGTAAAAATGAAAGTTACCTAAATTAAACCTTTAATCAACAATTGATTTTTATGTGCATAGAAATTATATCCCGCGTATTAAACCACTAGGCAATTATCTTTATCGCTTACATAACATGAAATAACCTTTGACTCGTATGATAATTTGTAAAATCAATAAAAGTTATAGCTGTCTTAAATCATTGATCTTAGCATGGAGAAAACACCGGTCGTTGTACGAGCAAACCATAAGAGAAAATCGTCGCTATTGTTTCTAGCAAGAATAGGTAATCAGTATCAGTGGGTGATTTATTATAAAACATCTTTAAAAAAAATTCATCTCTTAGAGCTATTACTTGAATATCGCCAGATTCATCGGTCACCAAAATATGTGTCCTTAAAAACAGGCGGCGATGTTTCTATAGTCTCTGTAATGATTCACAATATTAATATAAGAATTGTCTGCATGAGATAAACTGCGTCCGTTTTATAAGGCACTACGAGTAAATTTTGTCGAATTTTGTACAATAGGGCTGTATATGAATTAGAAGTAGAAAAGTGTTCAACAAAACTTTCTCGTGGCACGCATCATAGCCCCGTGCGGAGTACCTAGATAATGCGATATGGCCTATGGGCGATATTTTATCAAGTTGTCACGTCATAATATTGTGGTATGCTAGACCGATATGCTTGCATCTACAAATGAGACGAATGTGAATGAAAATAAATAATCAGAAATGATTAAAGCTGCCCTCAGGAGTAACAATTCTCAGTTTACACATATTATACTCTACAAAAGTACAAAATTAATTTAGTAAATATTAATACTCGTAAATGGACGAACAAAATATGTATTTTTAGGTCAACGCGTTGCCGAATGTTCGGAAATTATTCCCAGAAGGAGTATTGTATCATGGAAATTGCTCAAAAAGTGTCATAAACGTTATTTAATTAATTATTATTATTATTAACTAATTTTAACGCGAACTCAATTACCTTTATATAACGCCGTACCATTAAAGGTGTAATGAAGGAGGCATTATTAAGGCTTTGTTTCCGAATTCCTATTACTGTGTGTAGCCTTACAGGTAACATTCAATTATTAATAATTATTTCTTCGATATGAGTTTCGGTTATTTTACCAATTAAGGTTTTTAGTTTATTTTAATAAATATGTAAAAAAAAAGTTTAGTTTACAGTTGATGATACTATCTTACAGTCCAAAAACTCGTTAAGGGTATAAAAAGAGTTATTTAAAAGCTTGATCCACATTTCACTGGTAGTATATTTAACCTTACATAGTCAAACCTTTAACGGTTTAACTATGAAGTCCCGGGTTTCATTGCCGCCACGAGCGAGAATTAGATAATGTCTAAATCGGCTCAAGTCTGGTCTGGTCTGGAGAGGCTTTGACTGCGGCTGGTTACCACTTTATAAACAAAAGCCGTAACGCCAAGCGATTTAATGATCATCTGTGGTTAGTAGATATACCGAGCAGGAATGAGGTAAACTCTCAGAGTTTCACTGATTGAGACTGATTGCGGTGCCAATGCAGACCAGCTTGCCCCAATACTAGCTTTCGAGGGAAGTAAGTGACTGTAGGACCCCCAAATGATCCTGTGCGAGACTGTGTAGCAACCAATTAGGGTTACTACCCGTTCCGATTTCGTAGGATAACATGCTCAGCTGTATTCTCACTAACCAACGAATCAGATGTCAGTCTAAACAAACCAGTATGTAAATAAAAGTAACCCTGAAATGTCTAGTCCAGATATAGCTTATATCTGCACTAAATATCTACAACGAGCTACAAAATTCCGATGATACGTTCCGCCAAAATTATGACCTCGGGGCGTCTAGAAACCTCAGTCAAAATTGTGTCCCCGCACGCTCTAAGCCGGCATGCATACGCTTTAACAATTTACCCCCAAATTGCCCCCGAGCCCCAGGCTTTTAGAAAATGAGCATCTGATGTGACGCAAGCCCCGGCTCTGACCCCCATTTGGACTGCAGTGGACCAATTAAATTATTCATGAGTGCCGCGTGTCGGCGTTTAGATAATAATTACAGATTACCCGCTTATCTGGCCTTCATAATTTTACTGTGCTAGACGATCTCATACAAAAAAATATTATGTACTTTTTAACTGACGTCAAAAAACGGAGGAGGTTTTCAAGTCGACGTGTTTATTTTTAATGAATGATCACGCGTAACTTTTTTCAGAGCAGTCCGATTTTCAAAATTCTTATTTTTTTAAGCAATTTTTTTAAGGAAAAAATACTTGTTAATTTTATGATACTTTTCTTTCAACTAGATATTAATAAATGAATCTCTATACGCTCTAAGAACAGATTGGAATTTAAGAGAGGTGCCATTTTTCTTAGACAAAAATGGAAACAACGAAATATTAATTGTTAGCTTCTGAAAGGAAAGATTAAAATATCCTTTGTGAACTATAAACAAGGAATGTTAGTGTCTAGTCATGTCGGGATTAATATGTTCCTTCTATCTACAATCAAAGTGTTTCTGTAAATACTAATATTGAAGTGCAAATGACTTAGATTAAACAGACCTAAGACTTCCAATTAATAGAGGTAACTGAAAATTGAAATTAGGAAAGTTGTTAGCGTTGTTAGTTATTCAGGTGTTATTCTCAGCTTTCATGATTACATATATTTCAAGAGTGTGTTTTTCCTTTAAAAAGCATGGTAAAAATCGAATAATTACGCTGAGCATATCTCCCCAGTCTGTGCTACTCGATGATTTCTTTTGTAGAATTTTCCCTGCCTTATGTCAGGAAAGTTAATGAAAAGATGTTTTGTATCGTTTTGTGATTCACAATGTTATGGCAGCTAATGTATTAGAAATTTTCGTCAGTCATAATAATATTTCTTTTTGTAAGCTATTGTGTTAACACAATGGTCTTTTAGTTTAGTTTGACGACCTGTGCGTAGAAGGTATACTGTGGTCTTAATTTGGGATTAGGTGTGTTCGATTCCCGTAATGATTTAAGTACTATATTACATACGAATAAATTGACTAAAGTTTAATTAGGAGAGTGACGGCGAGTGATTATACAAGCAACGCCATAAGGCCTAGTAATCTTGATTTACAGATCGAAACGTTTTTAAATAATCAACCAGAGATCACCTCTTGGTTACAAGACGTGTTACTAAAAGGCCTTATGTATCAATATTATTACTAGCAAAAATTGTGATTTCGAAACAATTTTTTCATTGATCATGATTTTTGGATTGATTGACCAAAGATATAAAATTGATCTTAATTGTTAAACGAATGGTCTAGAAATAAACTTTTCAATTCTCAGACGTTTCCACAGGTTTATTAAACTGAAGGTATCTAAAACGATTCAGATTAGTCTTAAGCTGCGACCGCATCTCGCGATAAGTTACCGACTTGAATAAAGTAGGTGTCAGAATTCACCCCCGCATCATTAAACAAAAGCAAGGGTTAAATGGCTGGGCGGGGGATGAAACACACTTGTTCTGGTCGCTTCGTGTCTAAGAGCGTAACGAGATAATTGGCTGCACGAAAAAACTGGGTATAAAACTCATCCCTGCTTCATTAAACAAAGAAATAGAATAATGAAATGGGGATAAAAAACACATGTTCTAGTTAATTCGAATCCGAAATTGTGATCGAAGTAAGTTTAAGGTATGAATAAATAATCTAGGTATCAAAATTTATCCACAATAACAATTGAGTTACTTGATCAGGGACGAAACATGTTTTTTTCAGTCACTTTCTGATTACGTTAGTACATCTCACGATATTATACGGTTACAAAATTTGAATGCAGTTTCTCCATTTGTCTTTTTTTCAGTTGTCTTTGGTAAAAAGACATCCGCAAGTAGACATAAATTTATAGGCCTAGTAAAGAAGATATTTCGTTTTAACCGTCAGCTTGCCTCTGACACTTATTCCTTAGGTACAATTTATTGATACCCCTCTTGCCAGTTATTTCCTAATTGGCCCATACCATGAATCGCAGTCAACATTTCCCTTACAAATAAAGAAAACAAAACTCTTAAAAGAAGTTTTACAACGGTTCGAAGGGAAAATAACATAAAAACCAACTCGTATCCGTCCCCTTTTCGCACTTGATCAATTTTTTTACCGCCGCCGGCGAAAAAGCGAATAAATAAGCTGTAACTGCTCTTACGGAACCCACCGCGCGGATATTTCTCGCCTGTCTGAATACAATGATTACATATGGCCGTTCGCGTATATATCGCGGATAATGTATGCTGCGTAAATTTTAAAAACGATATTGTATTATATCCGAACATTTATTATGACTCGGCGGAGTGTACCGCGTTTTTAGTTTTCCAGTTTACTCTCTATTTTTTGTCGGAAAGCGAGCGCAAAACTTTTTTCTGTTGAAAAAAGTTAACATAAATATGTTGCTAATCAAAATACTGACCTTAGTTGGTATTTTGTCCTAAAACAAGAATAAATAATATTTTGACACGGACCCCAAACATGTCAGCAAAATATTAGAATAAAACTTTAAAAAAATAGAGAAAAATTAGGGAAAAGAAAGAACAAGAAAAAATATTTGGAACAAATAAACAAATTAGAGCAGGTATAAGTAAAAACTTTAAAGAACGGAGTATAGAACAAGGAAGGATGAAGTAAGAGCTTCTGACAAGATACAAGTTTAGTGTTGAAAAGGCTAAGTGTGGAGTGTCCCCGAAACAAAGCCTCGTAGACAGAATTAGTAATTCATGAATTCGCCACGGCTGTAATTATTTATTTTATTTTACGAGACCTATTATCGCGATACTACTCCTCGTAAATACTTAAGCAGTCACTGAGTGCTTTAGAATTTTGAAGTAATTGGCCTGTTGTGTGGTCCTTTTGCCTAGCTTTAGGATGCTTTAGGCTTTAGAGCCTATTTTTAAGCATATTCTGAAGTAAAATCTCTTTAGTGAGACAACTTACGAGTACACTGACTAAACGCTTACTAAAGCACAGATGGTTTTTGCTTCCCCAACAACGTTGTCCTGCCTCCTTCAATCCGTCGATTAAAAATAACTCTGACTTTTTTGCGCTATGATTAAAATATTGAGATGATATAAAAATCTTTATTTATTTTATTAGTATAAAAACCCAGAGCAAATGACAAAAAACACATTTCGTGGATAAAGAGTTTCTCTCCGAGTTCATTAACTTCGTTTCGGAGATGGTTTTCGCAGACATAAGTAATAACATGCTTTATTTTTTACTCTTACCTAATCTAATATTAAAAAAAGAAAAATATAACGTCTGAGATTTAATTTCAAATTCAAGGCTTAAGAAAAACAAACAAAAGTTATACGTCTTCTCAATAATAATATGAGTAATTCGTCAAAAAGTTAAGTTTTGTTGAAATGAGAGGTTATATCTAGCTAATTGAGTTAAATTTTTTGGAAACCTAACTATTTTTATATTTTATAAAGGTTCTTCATATACTCAATAAATGATCCGATCTAAGTGACTTTGATTCAAGCCCAGCCAACCTTGGACGTAGAAACATGGAATATCCAAAGATTTTTGATATTTGAATAACTGAGTAATGATATTATCTTACTATACAATATAACATAAAAAAGACGTGAGTGTAGGGACCATTTCATTAGAAACAAAGATTCACCCATTGCTTATAGATGGCGCTGTCTTTAGTTAGGTCGCGCTAACGTGTTCAATATCCAATATACGTGATTGCATGTGACAGATTTTGGGTTAAGGGGTGTGGTCACCAGAAGTGTTTAAAATAAAAGAGATTATTTTCTGTTAAAACTTTTATTCAAAACGTTAATTTATTTTTAAACTGGTTATCTTTTCTAATTGTTGGAATGAATCTACCACCGGTTCGGAAAGCAAGTTTTGCACTGAGAAGAACCGGCAAGAAACTCAGCACTTGTTCTTTTCAAAATATATATTGTACAAGCAATGTTACAAGTAACTTGGTAACAATAATCACTAATTAATTAATACAAAGTGACTCGACAATGGTCGATGAGATCTAATGATATTATTTATCGATCCACAGTAATTTAACAATCTTTATAGAACACAATTATTATACTCAGCAATATGTAAATCCAGTTAATGTGGCATTAACTGGATTAATTAATTCAGAATGACAACTACAATATATAGTTAACAATAAATAGATAGATAACAATTATAGGTTATAAGAAATACTTAGCTTTTGCAGTGCCCCAACAGTTCTGTCCGGTACTACGGTCAGAAATAGAATAATCCCCAGACTGCCGGATTCGAGGCTTTTATACTATCGAGTCAACAAGTGGGAGATCCCTCTTTTTATTTAACTACCGTCACTAGTCAAATTGTCAATATCCTAATTAATTTACAGAGAATAACAGTATTATAAAAATAATCATATGATTACATTATTTTAAAATGTTATTTTTTTGTAGTTAAATATTAAATTACTTAAAGGACAGAAACACACAAACCAATAGAAGTAGAATGATAATGGTTATAAACAATTGGTATAATGACTTCCTACCGATACAAATCAAATTGTCAACATTCTCATTTAATAACAGAGAATGATAGTTATATAAAATGATCATATGATTATTAATGTTATTTTTTGCAATTAAACATTAAATTACTTAAAGAACAGAAATACACAAACCCATGGAAGCAGAATGATAATGGTTATAAACAATTGGTATAATGACTTCCCCAACTTCAATAAACGTAATGCAATTACAATTAAGTTCCGTTATTCATTAATATTATAACAGCCATGTTTGTCATTAATATAATAATGTTATTCCTCATGTATTAAAGTATTAAATTAATAATATTTTAATTAATTAATAATGTGATTGGCTGACAATCAGTATCTTGACTTTCTTAACTTTTATAAAGGTAATTACGATGAAATACATAATATAATTATTTGCAACCAGTAACATAATTATAAATATTATTTGTAAATATAACCACAGTGTTAATATTAATAATTAGTGAAATATAAGGATGATCACTTGTGTATAAAATGATGATACAATCATTAATAAACAACCACATAATTATTATCAATGTTACTTTTTAAACAAACACAGTAAACCACACACGATGGTTTATTTACAAATCATGTTTGTTACCAATAATTTGTGTAGTACCTTTCCTAACTTTTATTATTACATTTGGCTATGAAACATACACAGTATACATATTGAAATTATTTCTGTTTATGTATAACCGTAACCTTATTTATTCTCGATAAGAAGTCACATTTTAACCAATAATATAACACATGCGTGCCATTCTGTTAGCTCGTAAAATTCTAGATTTTCGTAGGAGAAAATTGATTCTTGTATGGCGAAAATGCCGTCCCGAAGTATTTTCGCAAAAAAAACATTTTTTTCGCCCCCCGTGCGATACCCTCCGAAAAAAAACTGTATTACAAACGGATAAAGAAGTCGCTGCAGATAAATGCCCATCTGAAAATGAAATAAAATAGTCAAATATTTTTTATTTGAAATGTAAAGAGCAGGAAAAAATATGTGGAGTTCTGCAGAATTTCTTGCCTTGCGGAACCCTAATCAAATACACTTTACGTTGTTTCTGTTGTTTTCCCATCCCAGGTGTGTTTTGTCGATCGTGCGTTACTGAGTATTTTTATATTCCGTGTATAATATCAATAACTTTGTTCAAACAATACCTTTTATTTTTTGCATTACGTTTTTATTCTAGTTAAGACTGCCTTGCCAAGAAAATTAATAATAATATTATTATAAACATAATATTATTTTAACTAAAAAATAATTTTGTTTAAAATTGTTTTTTTTTAGTAAAATTAATTTTAAAAATTTTAAAGCCGGCTTCATTATCCTTCATGAGATAGTGGGATGATATAATCTGCAAACAACGCACAGATGCAAAAAGATCGAGCTCGTCTCCTCGCTGTCTCTCTCTGGCTTCAGGCTCTCCCTCCTGCAAACCTGGGCACCCTTTTAGACCACACTACCCTAACGATTATAATCGGTCTTCGGCTTGGCGTCAAGATATATCAGCCTCACCGTTGCCATTGCGGCGACCACGGCGAGCTACGGTCACCACGGTCTCTCTGGTTCGAAGAGTGCTGGTCGCTTCTCACGCCACAGTTCCCTCAACGACGTCATCCGGAGGTCTCTTGCTTCCGCCAAAGTACCAGCAGTTTTGGAACCGAACGGTTTATCCCGAAGCGATGGTAAGAGACCAGACGGTATGACGCTCGTTCCGTGAAATTGGGTAGGTCGCTTGTTTCGGATGCAACTTGTGTAGGTACATTGGCTGCATCCCATATTCAGGCGACCAGCGCTGAACGGGCCAAGAGGGGCAAGTATGAAGCTCTCGATGGAAGCTTCATATTTGTGCCTTTCGTGGGGTCACGGTGCTCATTTCCCTTTTGATGGCATTTCAAATAGGGTAATTGAGTCTACCGGGGATCAAAGACCTTGCAGCTACCTTGGCCAAAAAATAAGTTTGGCTATCCAAAGGGGCAATGCTGCCAGCACCTTGGGTTCAATGCCTCGCTGCCTTGGCTTCGATGAGGCTTTAGTTTAAATTTTAATTTAAATTTTATTTATTTATTAATCTTTTATTGTAAAATTTATTTGAATAAATAAATATCAGGGAAATTATTCAATTGAAAAAAAAATCCCCACATAAACAACTCCCCTTCAACACCCCCACAATAACACTCATTTTGTCTCATATTCTAAAGTAGTGTTTCTTCTCTCTTAAATATTTAAGGGATCTAATGAAAAAATATATGAAGCTAAAATCTCATGAAGTTCTTTCTACTTTGGAAGAGTAGACTAAATTTACTGAAACGAAATTTTTATTACTTTGTTAACGATGTCACTCACTGTCCTAACAACTTCACCTGAACAATTTCACGAATAAACCTGCGACAGTAAACTCTCGCAAAAAATTTTAAAGGTCATAAAAACTGTTATCGCTCGAAACAAAACTCAAAATATAACAAACTCATTCATGAACAACGTTGCTACTATAAGGGGGAGAAGTTAAAGTAATTCGAGATAACGCCCGGTTTACTTGAAATTGCCGTTAAGTATGTGGTGGGAAGAGAGGGGAAAAGGGGGACATCTTTTAGTATTCGGCTAACAAAAGTGGAATTAAGCACAGCATAAAAAGTGAGGTCAACCACTGAGAGTAATCATATTCCGTATTCTACGCTAACACTCGGACTCGGACGTTATCGCGCAGGGCGATTTAGGATTTTTGCGTCATGAAAATACAGTCAAGAAGAAAATCTACGAAAATCTCCGAAAATCTAGAATGAAAGTTCTTTTTCTAGTCACGTATAGAGGTTTGGTATGACGAACTCATTACCGCGAACCAACTGAAGACCGAGCCATCGATGGATGAAGTCACACATGAAAATACAAGAGATCTGTTTTAGATGTAATTCCAACAACTTTCCATCAGGCATGATTGCCGTCAATTGCAACTGTTTAACTATCACGGTTCAAGAGATACAGCCTGGTGACAGATGGACGGACAGACTGAAGGACAGATAGATGGACAGCGGATTCTTAGTAACTGGGTCTCGTTTTAACCTGTATAGCTAGAGAGCCCTAAAAATAAAAGAATCTGACGTGATGAAAAAGCCAGTTAACCTGATGTTGAGTGATATACGCCCGTGATCTTAATTTCTGATTGAAATGAAATGAAATGAAATGAAATGAAATGAAATGAAATGAAATGAAATGAAAAAGTTTATTGGTAATGCACATTAGGTACATATTAACAAGAGAGAGAAAAAATAAATAACAGGAAGAACAATGTGCACTCCCAAATGGATTGCAAACAATTTCGTATGATTGCCAGTCAGCGTCCATTTTGTGATTCTGTAAGGCACGCTGTTTCCGCTTTTGTTGTCGTAGAACGCAATTGGGCAGGGTGATAAGGCTTAGTGGCTTTTGCGAGCGACAAGTTGCGAGATTCTTTGCGTTTGTTTTTGGATATTTCGGGGACTGATTAAGTGATTTGCTCGAAACTTTGGCGGAGAGTGCTTTGAAATGTACCTAGGAAGAACAAATCGTGAGAGGAATTTTAGTGCTTCATTTTAGGCCTTCTCGTAGCTGAAAAAGTTTGGAAAGTATGATAGAAATCACAATTCAAAATATTCCTGGTTTACATGGTTAGGTTATTTCAGATATAAGATAAACATATAAACACATAAATTATATTTGTGTGACTTTTTAGGGTTCCATACCAATTTGGTGAAAATGGAACCCTTATGGTGAGACTTTCTCCGTCCGTGCGACCGTCTGTCATACTCGATTATTTCAGTATCTATCGAAGCTATCGACTTGAAATTTAGAATAGTTTTTGGGTAATAGTGACCCAACGCCATTGCAATCATAAAAAATTGAAAATTGTCTTTATTTTTATTTAAAAAGGGGGGAAAACCGTTTTTAAATAAAAATAAAATGAATTTTCAATTGTTGCAAAAAAATTTAATTGTTGGATGGCGCCCAGGTTGTAAGTGGCGGGAAAGACAGTGCCTAGGAGGGCGTTCCAGGTCTTTGCAAGGCGTATCAAGAACGATGAATCAAACCGCTTCATACGCGTCTTTAGAACGTCGAATATATATGGGTGGAAACTTTTTCGATGCCTTGCCGTTCTATGGTAAAAAGATGACCGGGGCAAATAGATAAAAATAGTCAAGATAGGCCCATCCGAACATTTTACGTAAACGTTCTTCATACAAAAAATGTAGCGCCATCTGTTGAAACTCCTGCGAAATACATGTGTTTTTTTTATTTATTTTTTTATCTATGTGTCTGTGGTCACCTTGCAATAGGGGTTTACCTATCTACTTATACTGAATACTGACAGGGGAGGGTGCAAAATAGTCATTCTTGCTCCCTTAAACTGGCGACATTTTTTCGCGCTGTTCGCCCTGTCTTTAGTACACAAGTCTGTGCCGGGGCACCAAATTAAATAGTTCCTGAGCACACTCTTCGAAACATAATAAAACGTACAGCAAGTAGCTTGAGAATAGATGCAAGACTAAATCTCACTGAAAAACTGGATCGTTTACAGGCATGACGGAACCGAGCGAGCGTATAAATAATAGCTGCAAGTGCTTCAACTCTCGGAGGCCAGGTGATGTTAATGGCTGTATAATCGACGACGAGAGACCATTAATTCTCTCCCAGCTCGTGACGTCATAAGTCATCGGTCACCGCTTCCGAGGGTAATAAAGCTTAGCCCACCTTCACTGTGGACCTTGGATTTAGGTACCTTGACTCCGAATGTATCGCTGTTTGTAACTGACTGAGAATCAGCATTGGTGGTAAATGATTGAATGGAAATGTTTTGATCGTTATGCTCGTTCTTATTTCGGCGTTCATTCTATTGGTCATAAATGAGGTATTATGACGTAGGTGTCCGATAAGAAAGGCTTTTTAAAAATGATACACATAAGAGGGTTTAATATATAGATCACAAAAAGAGCTGGAGTGTTATAGTTAAGAAAAATATCCGTACAGGAAAACATATTTAAAAAGATATTAAATTACCTGACCTGGCTTAAGTCGATTGAACATTTAAAAATTTCGAGAAACCCTCGTTTATTCCTTGTCTCCGTTAAGAAGGGAACCTGTATACTATAGTTTTCTAGTTCGAGGGTTTTTATTGAGCGATGTGTCAGTGTAGTGAACGAATGAATAAACTTCTCATAGATTTATAATAATAGGTCAACGCTCGCGCTCCGAATGAATAGAACCCTGCTTTTGTAGTGTGAGTGTGTCAATTTGAAATTTGTACGGTGTACGGATGCGGTGGACGGTGCGTGAAAAATTGAGTAGCGACGGCTCGGGTTTGCCAATTTAGGCAAAGTCTTTTTTGCCGCACTTTTGAAGTCGAGAGCGGCTTCTTGGACCTCTATGGAACTTCTTTCTTTATGTACACGAGTTTAAAATGTTTTCAAATTATTAATTATCATCTTTGTTTACAAAGTATACATAAGTGAATTATGAGCAGAAAATTGACTATTGTAAAATCATAATACCTGTCGTATTATCAAAATGTTGTAATTTACCGACTTTAGTCACGATTCGAGCGCAATAACGGCCAAAGTTTTTCACGAAACAAGTCTGAAAATTATAATATTGTCAAGTTCCGGTAATCGTGGAAAAGTTAGTCTATTCGTTAAGTAGAAAACTCAGCACCGTAGGTAACCAACGTTAACTAATGAATCTTCCTAGTCTCTGTCATTTAAGAAAGTGCTCATTTGCAAAGTTTTACTACTTTAGATTAATTTGATAATCTCCATTCGGTTGGTCTTCGGTCTGCGAATGCTAATTTCAAATGCAAAAGCTCTCAAGATTAAAATATTTAAAGTTAACTGTTTTTAATTCGATTTGGGAGATTCTTTTATTGGTGCAGTCTACACTTACCAACTATAAAAATTCCAGATGTTTTTAATCGTTATTATAATTCATGGCCATAGATATCATTGAGATTAAAACATTTTGAATCCCGTATTCCTGCCTAGGGGTCCACCGAAGGAATATATATTTTTAGTAGGTGCAAGCCTCACATAACCCCACCGTTTTCCCTGACGAAGGGGTACCTATGCGTTAAGCATTTTTTGTATATAAAAATAGTGATAACGAACGATATGAACAATATCTACTTAGTTTCAATAAAAAAGTTGTTATAACTGAAAACTCCTTAGCATACAATATTCATTGCCTGTTTCGTTTACCTGAAGTTCGCTGATCCCCCGAGAACGGAGCAAGGAGTACGGAGCACAGATATTTACTCTACAATAAGATCGATCTATGACTGCCGTCTACGAATAATTGTAGCAGTATTTGGTGGATCAAGATACAACGATATACATAAGAGTTGCAAAGATAAAATATGGTATGCTTAAAAACGACATGAATTTGGGATGCTACCAGAGACACCTTACCGGATATACATAAATTTTGGACGTGAAAACAAAAGGCTTAGGAAAGACATTTAAAAACTAAAACCATTAAGGCATTCTTTGTTAGCATTTTATTAAATTAACAAACGAATAGTAAAAAAACTAGTATAAAAATATAGCTCAGTGACATATTTGGCCATAGTTTTAATGACGAGACTTTCATTGTTGGTAAACGGCATAATAACCCATCTAAGGGTAATTTTATAATGTGCATTCCTACTTGCCCATGTTTAATGCTTATAAATACTCATTTAACACATGACTCTCTTTGGTAACTAATCTAAATGTTCAACGTATCCCACGTTTGAAACTGCGTATCTATGTTATAGCGTATCTTCGGCTATGTAAATATCCATGGCACGGCATCAAGTTGAGAACTCATAAAATATGCAAGCTATTGACTACCGCGGCGCAGTGCGGCACGATACGCCTCGTCTGCGGAGCCCGGCTGAGCTGCTAAACACACAGAAGGTGGAACGAGGACTTATCGGGTTGCAAGTAAAGAGAACCCTCAAACACGCCTACGATCCAGGCCGCAGTCTGATCTGAAATGTTTCAGGACAATGGTACTCTATTTTATAAAACGCAATATTTGATTTTTGACAAATTTTGTCCTAAAACACGCAGAAATATAGAGCTGGTTATGGGTAAACGTCGTTGGATTTTCTTGCATGAACATATTTATCGCGGAAAAACGAAGTATTACTGCATAATGCAAGAGAAGAAACGGGTGACTTTAATACTTAACTGGTGATAATGTAATTAGGACATCGCAGTGCGCAGTGCAAGGGAGCTAATTTCCTAAAAAAAAACGTATTCATCGCCATTGATATCGTAGAGAAATCTTGCCCTCTGATTGGCAGAATCAGCTATCTTCATCTTTTCAAACAATCAAGTGGCAGAACTAGTTTACAATTACGATAGCGGAGAATTTTTCGAAGCATTTTTCTTACACTATCGGCCTACCCCGAAACTTTAACTTTTATTTCATAGACATTTACAATTATTGACTTCAAACTCAAAGTCTTCATAAACATAGTAAATATCTTTAATATTACATATTTTTTTAGTATATTTCAATTTTATAATTTTAAACAGATATTGAATTTGTCGCGTACTACAGAATTCTACGAATATTTACCCCGGTAAACCCCCAAGCTGCGCTGTGTATAGCTTCAGGGTACCACAACGTGGTGCCAGAGGCGGTGCGGTGTAGCGTAACTCCGTCAAAGCTAACACCGCTGCGTGCTCGGCTGACTTTCTTCTAATTTACAACTTATATATTAGTAAAACAACTTCAATATTAGGGTGCTTATATAATAAAGATGACAGATTTTCAATATTTAGCTGCACGGGTCAGTTTGAAATTGTTCAAAGTTCAGTTCAAAATTGGCTGATGTCTGGTTTGGAGGGAGGATTTAACTACAACTATTTATCACTCTACTGACTAAGCGAGGCCCCATTAGTGCGTTGCGTCGTCGCAGCATCGTCGCTGCGTCAGTTTCCATATATTTTTTACGACATGACCCATTAGACCGTAGCGTCATAGCACGCGACAATTCAACGGATCGACGGACGAGAGACGAAGCGGGAGGGAGGGTGATGCGCTGCGTTGTCGGAGCTCCGCTGCGACCACGGACAGTGATCGGGGGTGGCAACTTGTGAACATCAGCCAAATGAAGGAATTTACAGCGCCATCTATTAATCTTAACCCAACACATAAACATAAAATTTCAAAGAGATTACAGCAGTGTCACAAGATGTCGTTACGGTCGCTCTTGTCAGCTCGACATTCCAATGAACGCATACCATTATCTTAGTTTGATTAAATAAATATATATTTTTTTGAACAATGCTGTGTTTCAATGTCTATTAATTATTCTTTTGGCGAAAAATAAATAATTTAATAGTAAAATAAATATATTTCGTTTTATTTTTTATGAAATCGGGCAATTGTTGTACGACGTTCTTACATGGTGTATGCGTTAGTCGGAACACTTTTTGGTAGTTGTCACTTGTCAAATGTCATGTTATTGACATTTCAACTTGAACTTTCGTGTCAAGTTGGTTTGAATTTTCTAAAACTTTTAAATTTTTAAAAGGCAGTTTTAATTAGTAACTTTCAAAGAGACTGAATTATTTGACTTTTACAGTGGTTGTGAATAAATATAAGTTTATTTTTGTGATATTGACACTATTTTGTTTAGTTGCGAAAAGGACGCTGGTTTTAGTTATAATATGGTGAAACGGACGCTTTAAATACATTATTATTAGTTAAATTGCGCAGAGGACGCTCGTGTACTATTTAGATGTATAATTAATTAATTTTTTGAACTGTAGATAAGTTGTGGTCTGTGTGGTGAAGTGTTTTAATATAGCTAAGTATGTAGTATTTAATATAGTAAGTATGGAAAAATCACATATGATGGTAATGATGACTCTGTAAAAAGGAGCGCACAAATGTTTTATAATAGGTCTAAGAATTATAAAGTTAAAAAATAACATTTTCTTTTAATTATCACCCAAACACCCCTACTCCATAATAACCTAAGCAGATCGATTCTAAATTTGTAAATATAGTGATTATTATAATTGTTTAAAATATTGACCTTTTTAATTACGAAACAATTATAATTATCACTATATTTACAAATTTAGAATCGATCAGCATAAAATTGCTTGTCGTTTTGTAGTATGGGCTATGGACAGTGGTTGTTAGTGTAGGGTCAAGATTTATAGATGGCGCTGATTTGTGTTGGCAAAAAAATTCCTAGAGAGGGCTCTCTATTTCCGACAATATTACTTTACTCTACAATATTACTTTACTCTATGACAGTGATCCGCTGCTAGAGGAGGACGCTAGACGAGCGTAGCGAAGGCTGAACTGAGACGCAGCCAGTGTTGCTGCGACGCTTTTGCGCTGCGATATCGTGCGTCGTCGCAACGCAGTACAATGCGCTATTCAGTTGCGACGACGCGACGCAACGCAGCGCAACGCACTAATGGGGCCTCGCTCTAAGACGTAAAGCCAAGCCAATCCACTCGACGTCGTGGCTACAGTTAGAGCTTGCTTGCCCAATTCGAATTAATACGACAACATCATTGTCACATACCATAAAGTGAGATTGCAGTCGTACGTAGTAAGTAAAAATGTTTTAAGACCAAAAATAAAATTATTATTAATAGATAAATAGTACAACAGAAAAACGCTTGTTTTCTTAGCTTAGCTTAAACTACACACTTGGGAGCAGCTGCACAGCATTGCACCAAAATGCTAAAACACAAATGGAGGTGCATTTTTGCCAAAAACCAAACACCCAAACTATTTTATGTTCCATACAAACAATACTACAATACAAGTTGTCGCACCGCACAGACATAATATTATAGATTTATATGCCTATGATTATACTCCAGTATAAATTCACACTATAGTTACGTAACTAAGTCAAAGTAAACAGCTACTCGGACAGGTTTCAGACTTAGTATTTGTCTTTTGGTTTGGAAATTTTGAGGCTGGGTTGTTGGCTTGGTCCTATATGAGATTGATATTTAGAACTAAGCTAATTTTTCATAATGTAACACTTAATAAAAATTAAAAATACCTGAAGTGACTGTAGACTAAGGTCTTCAAACAGTGCGTGTTGACAATAATGACTTACTAATCTGAAAAGTGGTTATTGACTATGGGCCCCAGAAAAAGGAGAACTATTAATGAATTATCTAAGTATAATAAGTTGGCAAAGACGAAACTTAAATGGATTCAAACTTTGTTTGGTACTTCCAACGCAAAGACGCCGAAAACAGAGTTTTCAACGTGTCGTCAGTGAAAACTCACGGATATATAATTAAGCAGATGTAGTTGCTTAACTATGATGCACGTGTATGATACAGGGGAATTCTATACGTTTGGATATACTCGTATTTTTTTTAATTCTATGTGACAGTTGTATATAATGGTCTCAAGGTGTATATTTTAAATCAGCCAATTCACATTTGGTCAGCATTATGGCTTATGGCCAAGTCTCTCTCATTACTAGAGGAGACAGTGCTGTGAGAAGAAACTTTTTCTTCGCGCAATTACTAAAATAGTCTCCGAGATGGCGTAACCTGTCGTTAGCGCACTTGTGTTATATTAAGACTAGCTGTTGCCCGCGGCTCCGCCCGCGTGCAGTTCGTTTTTTTTACAAAAATGTTTCCCGTGGAATTTCTTAATTTTTCCCAAGATTTCCCGTACAAATTGAGTGGTCTTTGGGTTCGATGGACCCGTAAAGGAGTCTTCTTCCAATCTCTCCTGTCAACGTGCTATCTTCTTTTACACAATTTACCTATATCTTCTTTGGTCTTCCTCTACTTATACACTCTGTCGAAATCGCTTATGTTACTCAATTCGCATGGAGTAAGATAGAGTGGGGCGTGTCTTCGTGGATTGTAATATCTATACTAACCAAACTTATCTTATTCTGAGATGATACCAACGCCCAGATATTGTAATTAAGCATTCTGATGCGCTACTGTGTACGTAGCAACCCGTTCCTGCTACGTACGGGTTATCTTGTATAGTTATACCAAGTTGCACGATCAAAAGGACGATTTAAACTGTCGATATTTCGACCCCGTTTTGATTGTGCTACGGAGATAAGTAGCTATAGGTTTTTTTAAAGATCCCACGGGTGCTCTCAAATTTTTCAGGATGAAAAGTATCTTAAATCTTGACCGGGCATATATATAAAGTAGGATCATAAAATTTCATTAAAATCCGTTACTTGAAAGACGCCTGCTAACTGTTTTTGTAATGTTTTCTTTCCCGCGGGAACTCGATTGGATTAATAAGTTTTACTATATATATATATTTTGTTAAAAAGGCAACATAAGGTATCAGCATAACCAATTTTACTAAATTAAGTTCATTAGTTGTTGTTTACAAAGCTGTTAAATTAATTGCAGTTTTTTAACTATCCCACGGGAACTATTTATTTTACCGGGATGAAAAGTATCCTATATGTTGACCAGGGACATAGGCTACCACCACACAAAATTTCATTGGAATCGGTCCAGCCGTTCCAAAGATTAGCCCGTACAAACAGACAGACAAACAGACAAACAGACAAACAACAGATTTATTATATGTATTGATTACTTCTGACGTCATGCACTTGGGCCAAAAGCGGTCACCTGGCATAGTACCAGAATGTAGGGAAATTTCCCTATTTCCCTAAACACCATGCAATACGAAAACTTGACTTTTCAACACGGCATGAACCCCAGGCGGTAAAATCACGTGACTCCGTCAAAGTAAACAACAACGCGTGCTCGAGTTTCAACTCCGCGTAGTTGTGGGGCTTAATGTACGTTTGTTTGTCTTTCTGTTTCGAGATTTTGAGGCCCGCTACTGTTAGCTTGTTCCGATTCGCGATTTATACGTACAAACAAAGATTTTGGCTGGATTGTATTTACTATTTACGGTTTAGGATTACGATACCAGTTTGTTAGGCTCCGGTTGTAGAGATTCAATATTGCCGAACGCAATGCCCATTGCATTGCGTTCACAATAATGTTAATGTACCATATTTTATGATGACGAATATTTTCAGAAATAAGGGATAAGTACTGTTAACCTTGAAATTGCTTCATTTCTGCTATTCAAAATTGAACAATTTTTAAAGCGATGTATTATGTTGGTTATCCTTCAAAAAGGCTTGTCTCTCACTGTTTTATTTTAAAGTCAACAAAATCAAGTTACAAAAAAGTTAAAAAACATAATTGGGTGTTTATTTTTATCTCTTCCTTAAAGTTACTTCTAGTAAAATCTATTGAAGTAGTGTAAAGGCATTGTAATTTTTTTCTGATCTCTATTTAAGGCTCATCTCTAGTATCTACAGGACGATAATTGTTACGTCTGTAAATAGAATTTTTTTCACCTGATAAGTTGACCCCTTATTCTGTTATTGAAAGGCTTTCGAAAATGCCCTTTTTGGTTCACACTCTAAATCAGCAATATGTATACAACTAATTTTTATATTAGTATCTTTTTAGGGTTCCATACCAATTTGGTAAAAATGGAACCCTTATGGTGAGACTTTCTCCGTCCGTCCGTCCGTCTGTCACACTCGATTATTTCAGTAACTATTCAAGCTATCGACCTGAAATTTAGAATAGTTATAGATAATAGTGACGCGACGTCATAGCAATCGTAAGAAAATTGTTTTTATTTTTATTTAAAAAGGGGGAAAACCGGGTCGTCAACATTTCAAAATGAGATATTGAGTAGAGTATCATATGAAAGGGCGTTACTTGTGTATTCTAAAACCAATTTTTATTTATTTTTATGCCTGATAGTTTTTGATTTATTGGGCAAATTGTCGAAAAAATACCGTTCCCCCCCCCTTATCTCCGAAGTTTACCATTCGAAAAATCTGAAATAAATATGATCAATAGAAGTTAACGTATATTTTACAGGAAAAATAAAATTAACCCTCTAACTATTATACTTTTTTGCTAATAACAATAATCCGCCGAAAACAAAGTTAGGTTTGCGGTTTGCCAACAAAAGTACTTATATGTAAATTAAATTAAACTCGTAAAATCATGAACAAAAGTGATTCTTTTAATGTTTTACTTCTTTTATGGTATGGAACCCTCGGTGCGCGAGTCCGACTCGCACTTTTTTTATTTCGTGGTAATTACTGAATAATAAAAATACAGGAATAGCTCCTAATTACATTATCATCCTATGAGTAATTAGTAGGAGTTCAGTATTTACAAAATATGAATCTTTAGTAGATTATTATAAATTCAGAAGCATGGTAATCGAAGGGTAATAAACCAGCCGCAGTGAATTTAGCTCCAAGTCGACAGGAAATTGAATTCCAACCACATACTGTGCCCTGCCATAATACGTGTTTTACATACCGCTATTGACTTATGAGTAGGTAGTAGGATATTTCATCTAGTTATTTGATTTATTTCATCTTATCCTGTTATACTTAAATGTGCATCCTATTAAAAAATAGTCTCCATGTTTCTGAGAAATACTAGTTTTAAGTTATACAAAATGAAAAAAAAAACAATATAATCTAAATCTAGATTATTATTAGAAATCCGGAAAGGAACAAAATAAGAAAATATATTTTTGTATTAAATTCTAAAATTATTTTCACTGAAAAAAGAGTAGCAAGTACTCGTAGTTGTAGCTTGGAGGAAAAACAACAGAACAAAAATTACTTACGCAATTAATTTTTCTTTTCTTCTTTATATGACCATCTTTCCATCTACCATCTACCCCCTTATAATAATAAGTTTATCATAAATAGATAGCGGTACCGATTCTGACGCGTCTTAAAATCTAATATCCTTTCCAGTTCGGTATGTTTGGAGAGGCAAGGAACTATTTTTAAAAACTGATGCTATGCTTTTTCAACTGTTATGAAAAGGTGGATTTTACACGCATTAAATTTAGGAACTCTAAAATAATTGGTACTAATCTTTATCCGATGACCATCTCTCTCTCTCTAGTCGCTTCTTCATTCCTGAAGATCGTGGTCCTGGGGTTGCAACCTCGCGCGGATTAAAGCCGATGACCATAGAACCTTGTATAAAATGGCCTTAATACTTTTTGTTCATACATGCATACTTGTTTGCAGGTGGCATGGATACACATAGACCGACAGATGATCCTAACGATCCACCGCCACGTCATCACGCGCCTGGCGCGCTTCAGCGTGTCGCACGACAACGCCATGACTTGGCTGCTGCACGTCAGCCAAGTGCAGCAGGAGGACCGCGGGTACTACATGTGCCAAGTCAACACTAACCCTATGATCAGCCAAGTTGGATATCTCCAAGTTGTAGGTAAGATGCCTTTAAGGGGATTTATTGAATTTATTTTTGTCTTTGTCACTCTCACGGATACGTTGATGGGTGCGACATGCAGCGTCGCGGAAGAATATAACAGAAAAACGACCTTTTACCTTATTTCTCTAAAACTAAGCTAGCTGTTAAAAATCTGTTTGTCAACGTTTTTAGATATTATTATTACCGATACATTAAAACTAAAATTACAATTACATCCATTGTAGTTTCCGATAAAACTGAGAAAAACTGAGATTTTGGAGCAACTTTTGGGAGAACTTTCTATCGAGAAAATTTTATCCAATCGTGTTTCTGCTTCTCAACGATTTTAGATTAAAGACCCAAAATACATGACGTATAAATTTAAAAGTAATTGTCTTTATAGTTTTTAAACTAAACTTCACTAAAGATCGCTTAAATACGGCTTCTACGCCGTTAATATTTTGGTGGTTACGTATAATGTAAATGTAGTGATTATATCATAGTCTTCAAAAAATATACAATATGGACTCTATGATTAGCCAATGGGGAATACCACAACGAAGAAGTATCTTGTTGTTTTACGGCCAAAATTATTAACATAGCTTATAGAGATTTTCCTTAGTAGAAATCGAAAAACATCAGCTCCTATCAAGTTATGTCAATTTATCTTGGACAAGTGAGGATCAGATGGGTTATTAATTTCAGCCGTTAATTCGTAGTTCGTTAGTTGTATAACCAAATATGGCGAGCTGATTCTGATGCTCAAATTATCTGGCAAGACCGATAGTTGTCTTATTTTTTCTTTACGTCTTTTCGTACGTGACAAACCACTAACAAAAATATTTTTCGTAATTCCAAATTGAATATTATTATTTTAACTTCACAGTAAACTTCCTATCATAGTAATATTGTACGATACGTCTGTTATAACCGAAGCGATAGCCCCGTAGCTGTATCGTAAGTAACCCAAATCACTCGTTCAAACTTTCCAGTATTGAAATAGTCAAATGCACGGAGCTTGAATAAATAAATGCGCTTTATACATTTCAGACAAATTCGTATTTGATACAGACATGCGCCCGCCGGATGTCGTGCAGGAATTTAAAATTTGAAAGTTGATAAAATTTAGTCTGTGCCCCCCTTATTCCCCTTTATCCCCCCCCCCACGACGCTGCTTAAAGTTTCACGGATGAAAATCTCGAGAAGTTTAAATTCCTGTGGGACGTGATGTTCCAGCAGTTACAGTACAATCGCGCAAGTTTGCGGGATGTACGGGAATATTTGTGGAATACCGGAATTCTGAAACCACCAGCCTTTACATTTATATGATCTACTCTATGAAGAGCGTCAGATTATTTCAATAACTAGCTTTATCCATACGAAAATTGATTTTCCGTTTACAGTTTTCCCAAGGTACCATATTATATTCTCACTTTAAGAGCGGAGTCACATATATGTAGCTCTGGTAGGGACACAAATACCTAGCTTTAATTACGCCTCCTTTATAAAATCTTATTCCGTAGCCATACGATATACCTATAAACTTCGATTCTCTACTCTCTAGACATATTGATTTAAAATATTTTCATAAAATAATGAACGTAAGCCAATATGCCAATAAACCATAAACCCTGAACGATTAAAGAGCCTTAACGTCGAGTCTGCCGCAACGACACAGATAATAAAAACATCTGCAGCGGCCACACTTAACAAGTGATACGAATCTCCTTTTTATTTCCACTTAAAAGTTTGTTCGACGTTGTGGCGACATAAAGGACTAAGCTCAGCCCCTAATCGCCCGTTTGGGACCCACCACGACAACGTACTCGCCATTCGGTAAAAATTCCCTCGTAAAACGGGCTATAGGCTTCCTTAATACTTAATAAGGCTCAGTTTAATATTTAAATGAACAGTTTCTGCCCAGTTTTTGAAATATTCCCTCATGCACCATTCAAAGGAAGAATTTCAAACGACTTTATAACTATGATGATGCAATAAAATTAATTGAGTTGTAGAAAACAGATATAACACTTTTTTTAACAAAAAATAGGATTCAAAAATCGGTAAGATAGAGATCAGGAAAATATACAAAAAAATTGTTAATCAAATGAAAATCGGAATTAAATGTTTTTAACCTAATGCAACAGAGAATCAAGGTAACCAAATATCCAAAGCTAATATCCAAAATCATGACCTATAAATCAATTAGCATGATAAATTCGTTCGAGATGGGTAATATTAATAACATTGAGTCATGATAATAATGTACGTTAAATCATAATATTAATCAATCAATTCATTTATTAGTTCGTAAATCAATACGAATACGTAATTTACATAATTAAATTCAAATTATTCATGAATTGAACATATTTCGTGATGAACTTAATACTTATTAACTGTGGCAATTTAAAACAATGTTCCTTATCCTTTGGCTACATTATAAACGGAGAATTAATTATGCGTTTTATCTGTTCGACAACGAATGAATGAATGAATAAGTAGGTACTAATTTTTATTCTAAAAATTATAACTATGAATGCCACCATTTTTGACAGAATGGCAAAAAATAGTAATTTACTATCATTTATTTTTATTAAAATTTAATAATATTTTTAACAATGTCCCTAAAAATAATAACAAAAAAACACGTTTAAAAATATTAAAAAATTGAGTCCACCACTGGTCGCGGAGCCTTAACGGCCCAAGCTGCCGGTGGTCAGGGTTCAAGAGTGAGGAACCTCCTCACAATACATGCCGTTTCCAGGACCACTGCTTTCTGTATACGGCCCTTGATCGAACAGTTGAGCGAAAGCTTCTTAAGATGTTGGTCGAAGTTTTTCGCTATAAGACCGTTAACTGAAACGACAATCGGAACAATAATCGTCGAGTTCACACTCCACATGGCGGTAATCTCATGAGCAAGGTCTAAGTACTTTGATAATTTTTCCTTCTCCGCTTTCATGAGATTCTCATCATGTGGAATGGTGATATCCACAATTATTACCTACCATGATTGTCGTTACTTAAAATACTGTTTTGAATATAATAAAGAACTTGCATTTTGTGTATATTGGTTGAAATCTCATTAATATTTTAATAGCAAAATTTGGTATGTGTGTATGTGTGTAATGTGTTAGTTACACATCAAAAATAAATCGACATGGCTAAATTTATATTTTTATTTTAAATTTAGCAGCTGCTTTCTATCCTCAAAAATGCACAGTTCAGTTTTTGGAAGATTCCAAAAGCTATTTATGTAATGCGTGTGTATGTAATGTTACTTATGTACAACGTTATTTGTCACCCTTATCTTTTTTACATTATCGCAATCACGTTTCCGAATAGTTTTTGTTGTATTAACCTTAATTCCCGTGCAGCAACAATTAGCGGGCTGATTTATTCGTCACAAAGCCGTTAATTACAGTCTAAAATATGTCCGCGGGTTAAATTCCAATATTGATGGCTAATTAACTAAAATAATTCGCTGCAGCGCGGTCGGCGCCGGACGGCCGCAGAACGCCGGAGATTTACAGTTTCCACCCGACTCTATTTATTTTATTAATCCTCGTTGAAATTACGTTCCGTCGGCTCTCTAAAACGATTTATTTGAAAGAACACCCCTTCAACGTTTCGGGGTAATTAGTTTGGAAACATCTCTCCAATGGTGAAACGTTAATAGCATTACTGGTTTTTAATGACCCGCGTAATTTTCTCATTTGTTTCTTGTCTCTAATTCACTGTGACAAAGGATCTATAATTTCTTGTACACCGTCAACTCTTACCCCGAGTTGTTTGAAACATATCAAAAGTTTATGTGATGTTAAAATCACAAGAAATGTCAAATGTACGGTGCTTTGCGATTGAATTTGTTTGAGTATCCTGTATTTTGTATTTATGTCGAATAAGTCACGTATTGACATACAAAATAGATACTTAGGTTTATTTATGTGATTTTTCGCTATATTTCAATGCCTAGGATGTCTCCATACACTCGTAACACCAAAATCATTTGTAATTCGTGCATATTTCGATCATTTTGTGGTGTTATTCGGGTTCATATAGTAATAATCTATGCTCCTCGCCATATTTGCTTATTTTTGCGTCAAAAAGGTCATGTGTTCTGCTCATTTGATTTGTGATAAAAACATCACTATCTCACGTCGCATTAGTTCAGGAGCACAGTTTTCATTGTCCAGCTAAAGAAAAACACCAGTTAATAAAGAGATTTACAAGTTTTCATGCATAATCTTTGGTATTACGGAACTCGACCGAAGTTATAACAATTCCGATCAAAATTGAAATTTTAATTTTCAAACTGTCATTTCGTTTACTTACTTGAGAATGGGTCTTTATAGTACGGAACCCTTTATAGTGCGCGGGCTTAACTCGCAATTGATCATTTTTTTTTATCAGTGCCTCCAAATATCCTGGACGAGGAGAGCACGCAGTCGGCAGTGGCGGTGCGGGAGAACCAGAACATCAGCCTGGTGTGCAAGGCCGACGGGTTCCCCACGCCCAAGATCATGTGGCGGCGGGAAGACGGCCAGGCCATATCCGTAGATAAGAGAAAGAAAGGTAAATAGTCATATGAGACAATGTACTGACACTTGTCTATTCTTAGGAAATTTGTGCTTTTATACGCATTTTCTCGTATTGTGATGCATATGCGTAGATAATTATATGAGTCATTATAAGGACGAATGAGAGAGTGTCAGCGCTCCCGGTAGATTGTACGGCGATCGACGGGAGGAGGTTTTGTAGTCGTAGATAATTGGGCATCATTCCTTAGGACTCGGGCGTTGCCAGTAGGTATTCTATGAGGATTTTTTTAAATAGAATTTTTTAATTTTTAAGATAAAGAAGAGGAATTTTATAGGTCTTTAAAATAATTAAAAAGGGCGTAATTATTATAATAATTATTCTGTGATATTATTAATCTGTCGCCCGCGTGATTTACTATTTGTTTTATCTTTACGTTCCCATCTACAGTGTATTAAAAATTATTATAAAATGATGTATGAATTTGTCAATCATTTTTAATCATTTTTGGCTATGGTAAAGAAGCTACTCGTATTAAGATTTGAAAATTTCAGTTATATTGTTTTAGAAGTTTTTGCGCAAAGCGTAACAGGTATCCATCCATCCATACAATCTGTCTAAAACATTTTTGTACAAGGTAAGTAGAACATTTTTTTGCTATTGTATTTTCAATAACCACCTTCAAGTTACCAAAACAGCGCAATACCAACACTTACGCGAAACTAAATTTTCATGAAAGACCACTCTCATATTTAATGCGACACGAATTTATAGTGGAGTTAGCATAAATTCTCTGTAGAGGAGGCGTTAAGTCCCTGTTTTATGAATCGTCTCGCTGTTGACACGGTAATTAAACGAGTAAATCTATTCTAATCCCCACGAGCCCAGGGACTGGGTCCGAGAATTAACTCACTGATAAATATTTTAATGAATAATGGAAAAGGCCTTCATTGAGGCGTCCTCTTTCTAAAAACACATCGTCGTTAACATAATCAACAATCTTTTAAAAGTCTATTACTGGGTATTTGAGCACATTTGTTCTTATAGAAGAGCAATATAGAATATAAACCCTCCACGCTTTGTCGGCGGAAACTGAAAAAAATCTTTATTCAATTATCCTTTTTAATATACATCTTTGATCCTTAATGATTTGTCGATTGTTTCGCTTCTTCGTATTAAAAGAAATAATGTCACTTATTTATAGTAGACGGTATTTAGACTTAAAGCTACGCTCGTCCACGATTTCTCTAAGAGTTTGGCAATGTCGTCAGACCAATGACGTTTTCATCTCACCCGCTCGGAAAAGCGTTTTTTAATGCCCGAAATGCGGGCGGGAAATGCTATTATATTCCCTAGGCCGCCAAAGCATTTTCATTTTTCCCAAGGGAGACAAAGTAGTATGAAAATCCCTGCCGGCCCTTGGGCCGAAAAGCATTTCCAACGTCAAACTCGTATTACGTGTCATGTCAATGTCAAAGCTGAAGACTTCTTTTTTTTCTAATAACACATACGTTCAGTAAAAAAGTTCGAACTTAGAGTTTGTATAGGTACATTAGTTTTTTTATTTTTACTTTTTCTTAGAATATCAATAAATATAATAACTCCTATTTAGTTTTATTAATTATATAAAAGAAATCTAATTAAATCCATGATTTTTCCTCGTTGTTTATGTAATTATTGTTAAAATATTTTAATATTTTATACTATCTTTGGTTCTTAGAAATTCCTATTTCAGAACGCATTCAAAAAAAAAGTTTCACAATTTTTTTTCTGGTCTTGTGTTAGTTGTCTATGTTTCCAATCGTGATTAAATGAAAATACCTAATATTTTTATTGCTTTATTCATTATTTTTTTGTTTTAACTTTGAAATAAGGTGCGAGTGATGATTGAAAGTAGTTTCAGTAAGTGAAATTATTCAGAGTTACCAAAAACAACATTTAACATAACTCGCAATGCCGATCTAAAGTGTTCTTCTGGTGATTTTCCTCGCTGTGGTGAGATGAAAAATTTTGTGTTATGTACGGGCGCAAATTTTTTTGGGTCTCGTGTCTTTGACACTCGGCCCAAAAATCCACTTTGCGCCCTTGCATAACAAATAACTATTGTTGCCTGCTGATGTTTCTGCAACCGGTACTTGGTCTCCATTATGCCTCCAATGCAAGAAATGGCGAGCTTATGAAGAGGCCTATTAATTCATAGAAGAAAACTCCTGAAGATGAAGAAGTATTTTGAATAAGTCCTTTTGCACTCTCTTCTACTAATAAAATACTCTATTCTAAAATACTTCTTCATCTTATACTGGTAAACTAGACCAAAATTTAAAACCAAATTATAGGCAAGTGATCAGACAAAATGCGTTAAAGATATGAGATCTTTTTCGCATTTTTAAGGCTACGAGTGTATAATATCAAAAATGTGGACAACCAGCAAAGCGGTCTTTTTATATGTACAACGGAATCATAAAAATAGCAAATATCGTTTCCCGTTGACACATAAATTTCTTTGCTCTGCCCCCGAGGAGAAAAATCTGTTTGAACATAATTATGGCGTTGGAAACTTAACAGGTTAATCGCTTTTTAAACAGCTATCATAATGACCTAATCCTATTTTAATAAAATATTGTAAATATTTGAAAGTTTATTATTTTTTCAAGCCACAATTGTCTAACTGATTTGGCTGGGATTAAGTAGCTTATTTGGTGAGGGCCGGATTAACGAAAAACGTTCTTAAATAGCTGAAAAATCTATGAATGTTTTTCATCTCTACTTTTTTATTTACCCAAAGTTACAATTTCAAACTAAAGGGAGAGGTTACAGTAACTGTACACATAGATGCAAGTTCCTTATAATTATCACTAGCATTCAATTATATCTCAGAATTAGTATTGAGAATACAAGAAAATCTCATCTGCTAACCATAGAGCCGGTCTTTTAGGGCCAGACGGCGTCAATTCACCGCCTCGCCCCTAAATACTTGCGAGAGCCAAGTTAGAACTCAGCAGTTACGGAGTGGATTGAAACAGAAGGGTTATAGGTTCATTTCTCACCCGTGGAATATCGCGTGGAAATAGGGGTAACGCTTAGCGCTCATTTCATGAGAAAATAGTCATAAATACGTTAGATGTATGGAAAATACATGTATTCTTCTAGAAAAACACTAATCTGCATTTAGCATTAAGGAGTTTAAAAATCTCACCCAACCTGTGTTTTGCTTTCAGGAGGTTAAACGTACAAATTTTATGCATTTTTCGGTGTTGACTCGCAAATTAATCCACTCGTCCTCGGTAGCTGCGGACGGAGCGCGGAGAAAAATCTGTTTAAACATAATTATAGCGCTGAAAAGCTTACAGGTTAATCGCACTGCCAGTTGCTGTAAAAGAAAGTGACTTAACTGAAGTAATAGAATTTTGATTTTTCATTTCAACACGCTTTAGCATTTTGTATAAATGCTGAACCCGTGGATCAGATTGGCATATTTTTATATTTACGTTGTATATGAGAAAAATATTATAATTCGTTCAGATAACATTCATTTCAGCTTTGATCGCAGATGATAATGCAATGGTTCGATAAACCGCTAATCGATAACACTGGGGATTCAAATCTTATCAGGCGCCTTTGAATCGAGTTATCTGAACTCAGAGCTAACATTTGAATGAAATGCAACCAGTTCCCCAAACAAGAAACCTAGAAGACACTGAAAAAATCATAATATTATATCTAGTATCATAAGCTTTTCCGATAGCATCCGAAAATTGCTTTAAGAATGCACTGACCTACGTTTTCCTACGTTTCCTACGTTGACCTACGTTATGTTGTGGTGTTATTCGAATTCATATAGTAATAATCTATGCTCCTGGCCATATTTGGTTCAGAAATACTTCTTTACAACGAAATAATAATCAATTTTGATCAAAAATTTTTATAACTTTGGTCGAGTTCCGTAATACCAAAAATTATGAATGAAAACTTATAACTTTCTTTATTAACTGGTATTTTTATTTATCTGGACACTAAAAACTGTGCTCCTGAACTAATGCGACGTGAGATAGTGTTGTTTTTATTACAAAACAAATAAGCAGAAAACATGTCCTCTTTGACTTAAAAATAAGAACAATTAAAATCGGTTACAATTTCGTTTAACAAAAGTATTTCGAAACCAGATATGGCCAGGAGCATAGATTATTACTATAATATGTACCCGAATTATGCCAAAAAATGATCAAAATTTGCACGAATTACAAATGATTTTGGTATTACGTTTGTATGGGAGACATCGTGGGTTAGTGGACTCTTAAGCAGTTTTTATTTATTTTAAGTATAAAAAAGGCATACAGAAAGAACATGCACTTGACTATGTAGTACAGTGTAGACGCTTTAGCCAAACCGGTTTATACTCCTTTGAGGTCGAAAAATTTAAAATGTTTTAAGAAAAAAATTAAATTTTATAATTAAATTTTTTAAGAGCCGTTTTGAAATGGTGATAACAGAAAACAAAACCCACCTGAGTATGTTGTGGGCTTCTTCTCAGTGCAGGGCGCATTGGATCCCTCTGGCGATAACTCTAAGTCGACTTAAATTTACTTTTAAGTCGGCTTGGAGTTATCGCCATACATATGTGACAAATATCATACTGACCTGTTACAAGTGCCTATATATTAGGCCTATGTAAAATAAAGATATTATGAATTTTGAAAAAACCTATAGACAATACGCATTAAAAATATACAATTATAGTTGAATATTAAATTATAAAAATATTAATAGTTCTATTAAATTTAAGCTTTACTTGTTGGCGTGCTTAATATTTTTAAATAATGTAAAAAAATTGTATATGAAAATTTTGGGATTACACCGCTTTTGTTCCGCGGGAGTCCTTTAGCCTCATTCACCGACACGCGTGCTCTCACAAAAGCGCCCAAATTGAGTTTAATTCCAAAAGCGATTTTCTTTTAGCATCTACCACTGACCATTTACCCACTAGACTCAAAATAGATTACGCCAACTCTACGAAATTAACCATCAATTTATATGTTAACTTCATATTTGCATTCATGTTTGCTTTCTTGATAGAGCTTATCGCAAATCGACATCTCGCCTTTTCAAACTTAACATAATGATACCAATTTGGTTAAATATATTTTTATATTTATTAATTTCTAATAAGGTTGCCCAAATTATTTTCACAATAGATACTTTAATCAACCTGTTAATAATGTTGCATCACATTATATTTTTAAATTTTATTAACTCAAAAAAGCCAATATAATTTTAATTAATTAAATTTATTTGGAGCGTATTCAGTCAAAAACACTTTCTCTAGCTAGACGAATAATAAGTGTATTCCTTTATTTGATAACAAATTAATAATCCTATCTCTTCTGCTATCACATAATCAGTTATTTCACTTATGAACACTACAATAGACCAAGAGCTGGGAAACAGAACAAAGGCTTATTTTGTTCCACCGATAAGAAATCTCAGGATCTGGGCATACGAACGATTTACGTAGGTAAACCTTTTTATTACAGGCAAACAGTATCCCCATCTGTCGAAATTTTATAGTAGGCTGCTGAGCTTTTACAGCATGGCCTTACTGTTGGTGACAAAACAAGCTTTTTTGGCACCGATAAACTGGCGACAATCGCGTCGTCCGCCCTGTCTTCGGTACATGTCTATTCACAGAACAAAGAGGAAACCCAACAGCTAAATCAGAGAGGTCATCTAGCCAGTGCATTGTCAGTGGCGCTGCTATTATTATGGTGGAGAGGGACACTAATTGAGGGCGACCCCCTCCCTCCCCCTCGTGTGAGCGCGAGCGATTGAAATGTCACTCACGCGATAATTTTTATCATTCAAGATTTTAATTATTCTGAATGTGGAACGTTTCAAAGGTACAGTCAATGGATTTCTACTGTGTCCTAGTAATATGTTACTAGTAACTGAGATAATTTAAAAATATATTTTTAGAAAGAAAACTTGTTTATGCTCTCTCGCTTTTAAACGCTAGGAACGCTTTTTTACTAAGAGGATGCACTGATTTTATTTCTGACCTCACTCTTTCGAATACATTGGTGGTTAGGTTCTAGGTTAGGTGGTAGGCCATCACCGTTGCAGAAGAATATAACAGAAAAAACGACGTTTTACCTAATTACCAAAAAACTGAGCTAGTTATAAAAAAACCGTTTCGGAGCGATTTTTGATATTATTATTAACGACACAATAAAACAAATTTATTACATTTACATCCATTGTAGTTTACGATAAAAATGAGAAAAATTAAGATTATGGAGCAACTTTTGGGAGAACTTTCTATTGAGAAAATTGTATCTAATCGTGAAACGTGTGCTTTGGAGCTAATTTAGATACCCAAAATACATGAGTTTATTTGAAAATAATTGTCTGTATATTTCGATGCCGTTAAGCTAGAAACATACTTTATGTTAAAAGTAGCATATTACTTAACACTTGTTGTTGGACATGACTAAGTCCCCTTGGAGTTAAGTATTATGAAAAGGGATTTTCTTTCGACGTCCTAATTACCGTGTGTCAGTAAGGGGTCCGTAATTGAGAGTTGAGGCTCTCTCCTGTCCGTCACTCGCAGGCCGATTATTTGTCAGGGGACGGTTTATCACGAACGTTTTTAATTAATCCCAAATTAAAATCTTTGGGACCGCTCCACACACGTTCAGAATCCTGGCATAAAATTTTTGATGTTTTTCTTTGAAGGTTGAATAGATACTATTATTTCAACTAAACAGTGTATTTTCATTGAGCATACTTGCTCGCTCAGTGCTCATAAAATAATTTTAGGTGCAATCCTTATTAAAACAATTAAGTCTCGCAAATTCCACCATCTGAGAAAAGTTAATAACTTAAAGCTGCTATAATACAGGAACAATTGAAATCAAAAGGTCATTTGGTTGGTTACCCAAACGTTATAAAATAGTTCTATTTTGTCCTATCACAAGCTATGTATTTACGCTTATTTGGAAAGGAGAGTATTTTAAAAAATACAGCTGAATTATGACTGATTCGCTCACTGAAACTATCCTAACGTAACCTTCAGTTAATAGAGGGCGTTTGAAAATTTAACACTTATTTTAAGATATGAGGAGGTCATATGAGCGAAACCATAGGCGACTGATAGAGTTCTATAGAAAATCTTAGATAAATAAAAATTTTAACTGCATGAGATGAAAATCCTCTATAGAATAACATGCCTATAATACTATTCATATTAAAATGCCGAGCATATGTGGCCTTACCTTTTGAAAACTCGTGATAATCCTTTGTTAGGATTAATACAACACGAGTTTTTCGTGAACACCTTAATGGAAGGATTTCTTTGAAAGGCAATGAAAAGCTTTCGCGATTTAGGGTCATAATGGAACATATGCCTCCATTCTGCTCCGGAGGCGTTATTACGGACTTATTTATAGTGGACCTACGCGTATTTCACAATTTCGTAGCTGGAGCTTTCGCCGGCGATTTCTTTTTGAAAATCGGGAGTTATTTTTATTGAAAATGTACAAGTATTTTCAAAGTTATTAAAGTCTGTTACTTTGAGCGAGAAATATGAAATCTACGTGCAACATTCGGTGTCAGTACAGTCGGCAAATAGAATTATACTCCAACTTTTAATTCAATGCAATAAAGTGACGTTTCGTATTTTACTAAACTCCATCAATTTCATCAAAATAACTTAAAATTTATGTAAAATGCTTTGATTATCTTGTATATTTTTTAATTTACCAAATGACAGTTAAAAACGCATAGAATTTATACTAACACTAGATTCCAAAGTGCTAAGTTGAAATACTATGTTCCTTATTTAATTAATAATTTAATTTTAAATAAATATTTGTTATTTTGTAACTATCATTACGTAGGTAAGTATTAATTGAACCTGAAAAATAAAGACGTTCAGTAGTTACTGGCATTCTAAAATTAGTTCACGTTTTAAACATACCTATTGGGTTCTGACATTTTAGTTTATTTCTGTAAAACATTAGACAGGAAAAGAATCATATAGAAGAAAGACATAGCCAAAGAACAAATTCGACACTGACGCCTTATCACGAGTTGCAAAGCGAAATATAAAAAGCAATCCACCGCCGGTAAACGAGGCCGCTCCGGGGATGAAATTGTAAAATCATCTAATGAATAGACCCTTAAACCCCGTGCGCGGAGTTAAACGCTCTGTGCCAGTCTTAAATCGCGTACGCTTTCATCCCCTTCCGTAGAACACTTCCATTAAGCGTCCAATAAAACCCGGCCTCGTATCCAAACAAAGGGTTGAAAGTTGAACGATGTGGTTGCGGGGGATTAAAACACTCGGGATGATGACCGTATTGATAATAAATGACGTGTCAATACGTCATTCATCAAAAGCTAAATCATTAAAAGCTGCACCAATTTTTCCTTTCAGAGAAGTGGTTTTCTAGTGGTTGACATAATATTGTTTATAAAGGGTTTTCAAGCCTTAATAAGGCATAATTATTAAGCATTAATAAGGTTTACTGTAGTATAAAGGACTATAAATAAATACATAAATATATAGTGGACAACATCACATACATTGCTCCGATCCCTTAGTAAGTAGCTTATGCACTTGTGTTAAGGAAATCAGAAACAACGAAGGTACCACAACACCCAGACCCGAGACAATGTAGAATACTTATTTTTCTACATTGCCCCGACCGACTATATTAGCACGTCGAGCCCTTGGGAGTGATACTGGAGTTGTTTTGATGTTACTAGCCTGTGAATACCCATTATTGTTAAATAAAAAAAAGAAGACCTGACTGATTTTTGTGGGTCGCTTCTCAGTGGCATGGTGTGATGGAACTCTAACTTTAGTTTCATGTAACACCAGTATTTACGTATTGAAAAATTAAATAACTCTGTATCAAGTGCCTGCAAGTTATGCATATGTGAAATAAAAAACTTTCAATGTTTACTCAAACCTAACGAATAAAGATATTAGGTAATTTTCTAGTCCGATGTTGATTATAGATATTGAAATTAACATTGAAGTCAATGATAAAATTAGCATTGTGGAGTAGCGCGAAAAAATTTAGTAGTTCACTAAAATAAATATTTCCCACTAAACCATTGAGTAAATAGCGATCGTGAAAATTTTGTCACTAAGAGCGGGCGCCTCCTCGTGTTCTTGAACTAAAAACTTTTGTAGAAACATTTGGGCATTTTTGGTTTCGGTAATAAACCATTGTAGTCGATGGACGCGCTTGCCTAAGAGATGCCTTCAATTTGATTCGAAAGCACCTAAGCGAGGTGGTAATGAAGACGGAGGCTGGAAGGAATGAGGAATCAAACCGCTTCGTACGTGTGTTTGGTACTTAAACTATGTAGGAGTGAATACTTTCATGTTATACGTTGATTTGGTTTTCTATGGAGGACCCAAATTAAACGCTGATGTTGTCCCCAGTTTTATCCTCAATTGATTGAATTAAGACATTACGAATTACTACTAGGTACCTATCATGATATCTGTAATAAAAGATCATTCAGTCAGTCAGTCATCATTCCTCTTTAAACATAGTGAGATAAGATGAGGCGTCGTACTCGTTGGTTCGCCAATTAAAATGTTAAACAGTCATTACCATAACAAAAATAAAAAAATCATATTCGCTCGCGTATTCATTCATATTTCGAGGGAGCCACGTTTTTACATCCCGCGTGTTTTATCATACAGATGACGTCATTTGCCGCGAACCAAGTAAAGTAGCTCTGTAACTCTTGAGTAATATTACCATCCGAATATTACGAAGGCAAAGGAAAAAATGGAAGTTACCGTGTTTATAAAAGAACAGTTTCCTGACTATTTTGCTTCTAATAAAATAATAACGAGAGTTAAATTAATCAAGGAATCCAGTCAGTTCAGGAATCTTGACGACTCTGGTGCGTCACTGACTCACCAAGTTAAAACTGACTTGAAAACAAAGTGAAATTATTTAATTACACAGGGTGGACGACGCCAAAAATATTGCTAGTCGCACCGATAAGTGCCAGAAATGTCTGTTTTGTCACCAACAGTAAGGTCAGTATTTTGACAGCCAACGTACAGAATTTTAACAGCTGGCCCTACTATTTGCTTGTACAAAAAAACCAACAGTAAGGTCAGTATTTTGACAGCCAACGTACAGAATTTTGACAGCTGGCCCTACTATTTGCTTGTACGGAAAAGCCAACAGTAAGGTCAGTATTTTGACAGCCAACGTACAGAATTTTGACAGCTGGCCCTACTATTTGCTTGTACGGAAAAGCCAACAGTAAGGTCAGTATTTTGACATCCAACGTACAGAATTTTGACAGCTGGCCCTACTATTTGCTTGTACGAAAAAGGCTTACATAAATCGTTCGGATCCCCATATTCTGAGTTTTCTTATCAGTGAATGTACTTCAATGCCTTTCTTGAATAAATCACGAATCACTTGTACAAGATCAATTCTTACAATTTCGAAGTCATATGGCACAAAGGAACCTCTTACAATTCTATCAAGTCTGTGTGTCCGTCTATCATACCCTTACTTATAAAAAACCGAACCGAATTATTTCAGTGAGCCTATTAAGTAGATTCTGCCATTACAGCATTTCTGTCATTTTTTTACACAGAAAATGCGCTTGTACTGGCAAGTGGCTTTTGTTCACAAAAAACTGTCTGTTTCCACGACGGACCTGATGGCAGGAATACGGGATTCAATTTTGAATTATATCAATCTCTACTCGCCAAGGGTCCTCAAGGTTCTAGCTAATAATCATATCCCGGGAATATCCGGGAACATCCGCCAGGTGAGGGCAAAGCCTTTTGGAACCAAACAATTATTTTCCACTTACACACACAAGCACGCTCAACGGCGGACTATTAGGAAAATAATTTCCACATTTCGTACATTAGTACGATAGATAACCGTGAGGGCGGCGTAGTTAGGCATATTAATGGTTATGCGATAATTACACACGCGTTTAGGTAAATACTATTGTAATATGGTGCAAATACTCGTATGTTTTAAAAATAAATAAATTATGGTTTCATTTTTGAGAAGTATACAAAATGCGAGACTTTTTTAGTGAAAACTTCTTTAAGCGCGATGGAGATTTAGGGGATGCGAAAAAAACGATTGAACTCGCGACAATGTTACCGTTACCATTACCTCTATGTATTAGTTTACATTGTAGTGTTTAAAATTTTGAATTGAGTATTCACTCACTAAAAGATAGGCGCTATAAAAATACACACATAAAAACAATGAAGTTTTCAAGTGTTCACTTCTGTCGGCACTATTTTGTTTTTAGATTAAAAAGATACAACATGTACTTATTGGGTGCTGTTATTAATGAAAGATAGACGTTGGACTTAAAGACTTTAATTATTTAAGACAATACAATGTTACTCAGACGGACGCCATTGCAAGAAGGAAGAGAGAGCGCAGACTAGGACTATTGACAATGAGTACAATTGATGTGACCATAGACTATATGACTAATGCAAGACTAATGACTGTAACATCTCCCTTTTGAAAATTAAAATAAGAAATTTAAATTACAAATTAATATTACATACTTTCTTTGACGACTGACATTCTTTTAAAAATTACATAGTTATTTATAAACTTTATACATACATGACTTGTTAATATGTTATTAATATTTTAATTTACATTGTGACATGGTAATAAACAATAATAAGTGAGACAAACATTTGTTTTATTTACTTAAGACATATATTATCCTTCCTTCTTTAATTTAGATAAATTGTATACAATAGTTTAACTAATATTATACTTAATTAAGTGATAGCATAGCAAAATGTGTAGCCATTAATTTTAACTTAAGCGTTTAGGTAATTTTACTTCTCTACCTGACTTGGTTACATATTTATAATATTGTGGTTCATAATTAAACGAATCATCAGTTATGGATTCATCAGCCTCCACCTGTCTCTCGCTTTGAACACTCTCATCAGTTTTCTTTGGAGTTGGTTGTTGAGGTGGATTATTGGATTGCATGTCTGGATCAAAGTTGTGACAACTATCATTTGACCTGAACTCTATTTCTTCTATATCTGTTACCTTTACTATCCTCTATTATGTATGACCTTTGACATTTTAATCGTTCTTTAACAACAGCCGGAAGCCAGTCTGAATTTGGCATTTTTTTGAAACTAACATGATCACCGGGTTGTAAAATAGGTAATTGTTTTTTATTTCTATTATAATAATATTTACTCTGTGACCGGTTTTTCTCAAAACTCTTTTTATAATCACTAAAGGAAACTACTTTAGGTTTAAGCTTTTTATCACTAATTGGTATATGCATTCTTAGATTTCTAGACATCAACAACTGAGCTGGAGACGGAAAATTAGCTTTTGGTGTATTTCTATACTGTAATAAAGCTATATATGGATCTGTATTTGATTCTAAACATTTTTTTAACATATTTTTCATGATTTTGACTGAACTTTCAGCTTGTCCATTAGATTTTGGATGATAGGGACTTGTAAGTACATGTTCAATGTCCCAATTATATAGAAACGTTTTGAATTCTGCTGAATTGAAAGGTGGACCTCCGTCAGAAATTAAAGAAATTGGAATACCATGACGAGCAAAAATGGATTTTAAATGAATTATTATATTAGACGCTGTGTGCTGACCATTTAATATTGCTAATTCGATATATTTCGAATAATAATCAGTAACTACTAGATAGGTTTTATTATTAAAATGCATTAAATCAATACCGACTTGTTGCCATGGAAATTTACACATTTCATAGCTTTGTAATGGCTCTGACTGGTTATTAGGCTTAAATTTAGCACAAATTTGACATTGATCTACAAGATTTTTTATATCTGCACTCATATTTGGCCAAAAAATAATATCTCTAGCTAAATTTAGACACTTGTTAATACCTTGATGACCTTCATGGACTTTTCTTAACATCTCATTTTGCATAGACTTTGGAATAATTAATTTGTCATTTTTAAATAATAAATCATTGATGACATGAATTTCAGCCTGAACATTCCAATAGGACTTCAATAAAGGATCAACTTGATTTTTACTAGTAGGCCATCCATCTTGACAATATTTCTTTAAAGTTTGCAATTCTGCATCTGAATTAGTGGCATTTAAAATTTTATTTTTGTACTCTGTACTTATAGCCAAGTTAGAATATAAAATATTTACATGATATGGCAAATCAGACTCATAGTTAGGTGTATAAGTTTCTTTTAAAGCTGCCCTAGACAATGTATCTGAAATATACATTTCTTTGCCTGGTACATGAACAACATTAATATCATAGGCTTGTAAAGCTAGCATCATTCTTTGTAAACGTGCTGGTATTTCATGCAATGGTTTTTTGAATAGGTAGACTAAAGGTTTATGATCGGTATGAACTGTTACCTGATTTCCATAGACATATTGGTGAAATTTCTCACAACCAAATTGTATAGCAAATAATTCTTTCTCAATCTGTGCGTACTTTTCCTGTACAGGTGTTAAAGTTTTAGAACTATACGCAATAGGCTGTTTGTTTTGCAAAATCACTGCCCCTAGAGCTGACTTTGACGAATCAACGGACAAGACTGTAGGAATTTTTGGGTTATAGTGAGCTAAGACAGGAGCATTTGTTATTGCATTTTTAAGAGATTGAAAACTTTTTTCACAATTTTCATCCCAGACCCAGACAGAATCTTTTTTCAGAAGATTTCGCAAAACTTGAGTTTTTTCTGACAAATTTTGTATAAAAGGACCTAAATAATTGATCATACCTAAGACTCTTTGCAATTCTTTGACATTAGTTGGTGTTGGCATATTGACAATAGCCTTGACTTTTTCCTGATCAACCTTAGCACCTTCCTTACTAAAGACATAACCTAAGAAACATACTTCTTTGACTGAAAATTTGCATTTATCTTTATTTAATTTTAAATTGACTTCTCTTGCCCTCTGCATGACCTTATACAATCTTTCATTATGGATTTCTTCAGTTTCTCCATAAACTAAAATATTATCGACAAAAACTAGAACTCCTTCAATATCAGCAAAGATTTCTGTCATTACTCTATGAAAAATCTCTGACGCAGCATTTATACCATAGGGTAATCTTAAGTAACGATAACGACCAAAAGGTGTTTGAAATGTGCATAGATCTGAGCTTGCATTATCTAATTTTAACATCCAAAAACCAGAAAAAGCATCTAGATGTGAAAAATATGACGCACCTTTTAATATAGACCTAATTTCATCAATACTTTTGAGAGGATAATGCTCTCGTATTATATATTTGTTTAAATTCCTAGGATCAAGACAAATTCTTAACTGACCTGACTTTTTGACTGTGACAACGACTGAATTTACCCATTCGGTAGGATGTGTGACTTTTTCTATGACGTTCATCCTTGACATGCGATCCAATTCCTCTTTTAATTGACTGTATAATCCAAATGGAACTTTTCTGGGAGGATCAACACATGGTACTGCATTCTGGTGAAGCTTCAAGCAACAGACAGGAGGTAGACATCCAAGACCCTGAAACACATCGTTAAATTCTTTTAGTATTTGACTTTGTGACATAGTATTGTTGACGGCAAAGACTCTTTTTAAAACACCTATGTCAATGCATGTAGGTAGACCTAAGACTGTAGCACAATTAATATTGGCTATGAAAAATTTTATACTTTGTTGACAGCCATTGAAATGACAAATGATATCACATTGACCTAAAATTTCTATAGAAGATCCATCAAAACTTTTTACATTAGCATGAGACTTTTTGATTATTGACTTTGGTAAATTTAAGGTTTTAAATGTATTATATGATAAAATATTCAGATCAGCGCCGCTGTCTAAGATGCATTTGAGCTCTTTATTGCCTACAAATACACTAAGAGACCAAGATTTGTTAGAATGCGACATATCCTCATTATATTTTACCATTCCTATGAAATAATTTTCAGATTTTGACATAGACTGCTCTCCGGAGGACTCTGTTGACTCTAAATTTCTGACATTATTCTTGTTAAAAAAGCAAAATTTTGAAAAATGGTTATAACGGTTACAAGTATTGCACTTAACTCCTTGAGCGGGACATTTGACACGATGATGCTGACCACACCTTCCACAGGCGGTGTTTTTGGCATTGCGATGACTTGTGTGTGGACTTTGACTCCGTTGCCTTGAAGAGATGACTTGATTACTGCTTTGACGGGGTGACATATTTTTGTTCATTGGACCTCGGGATCTTGATCGCTGTATCCGCATGACATTGTCAGAACTATGATGAATATTTTCTATTTTTTGTGCATTTTCCTGGGCCATGATGACAGTTTTTGCAAGTGAAATTGTTCTTTCCAACGTTGGGTTATTTTCTTGAAGTAATCTCTGTCGGACGTTTATTAATTTTGGGCACATGTTTGCAATGAAAATATCTCTGATGAGGGAATCTTTTAGTTGTCCAAATTCACACTTATTTGACAGATTTTGTATGTCAGTGAAGAAATCATCAATAGTTTCATTTTCTTTTTGAAATCTCGTGAAAAACGCATGTCTGTTCATAGTTAGACTTTTCTGCGGCTCGAAATATTTGTTGAATCTTGTTTTGACTTCCTCGAGAGTGACTGTTTCTATGTCGAGATTGAATGAATTATATATTTCCACACCTTTTTCACCAACCGTGTGAAGGAAAATGGCTACTTTACGTTTTTCTGCGGCGGTGTCGAAATTGGTAGCTAACATGAACATTTGAAATGCCTGCCACCACTTTTTCCATTCTGATGCACTGCCGTGACTGTCCGTTTTAGATATCTTCAGAGGACTTACATTGTTGAACACGTTTTCTGTACACGCGGTCGCCATGCCGGTTGCAGTTTTTTCTTGACGCGTAGTGGACATAATGTTGAATATTGATTTGGAATACTGACTAATTACTGAGATGACGACGAAGATTCTGACACCATATTGGGTGCTGTTATTAATGAAAGATAGACGTTGGACTTAAAGACTTTAATTATTTAAGACAATACAATGTTACTCAGACGGACGCCATTGCAAGAAAGAAGAGAGAGCGCAGACTAGGACTATTGACAATGAGTACAATTGATGTGACCATAGACTATATGACTAATGCAAGACTAATGTAACAGTACTAAATGCCCAGTGGAACAATTAATGCAAAGATTTATTAAGAACTAGCGGACGCCCGCGGCTTCGCTCGCATTTAACCTCTGCTTTACATCCTCAGGCATTTAATTACTAAAATTCCTGTCTTAACTGCAATTTATTTTAATAATATTAAGACGACAAATTCTTAATTTGTGCTTGCTGCTATAGTCACTTATCGGTTTTGAAAATATGAGGTTGCTACAAAAAGTTTAATATACTCATAGTTCAATTAAGGTACCGTACCTATAGGGAAAAAGACGGGAACCCTATTACTGAGACTACACTGTCTGCCCGTCTGTCCATAATAAATGGCGGCCACTTTTTTTAATTCTGACCATAAATTCGTTCTCTATTCTTGCTGCGATACTCAAATATCGATTTTCAAAGCAATTGGCCCAGTAACAAAAAAGATCAAAATGGCGGCCACTTTTTTAAATTTTGACCACAAATTCCTTCTCCATGCTTGTTGCGATACTCAAATACCGATTTTCAGAGCAATAGGCCCAGAAACAAAAAAGTTCAAAATGGCGGCCACTTTATTTAATTCTGACCATAAATTCCTTCTCCATGCTTGTTGCGATACTCAAATACCGATTTTCAGAGCAATCGGCCCAGAAACAAAAAAGTTCAAAATGGCGGCCACTTTATTTAATTCTGACCATAAATTCGTTCTCTATGCTTGCTGCGATACTCATATATCGATTTTCAAAGCAATCGGCCCAGTAACAAAAAAGTTCAAAATGGCGGCCACTTTTTTTTTCTGACCATAAATTCGTTCTCTATGCTTGTTGCGATACTCAAATATCGATTTTCAGAGCAATCGGCCCAGTAACAAAAAAGTTCAAAATGGCGGCCACTATTTTTAATTCTGACCATAAATTCGTTCTCTATGTTTGCTGCGATACTCAAATACCGATTTTCAAAGTAATCGGCCCAGTAACAAAAAAGTTCAAAATGGCGGCCACTTCAAAATTTGGATTTCAAGAATCCCCGAAAAAAACTGAGTACGAATTGATTTTATAACCTGATAAAAACCTAGGTACCAATTTTCAGATCTGAACTACTTTTAGTTCTTCGGGAATTCCTGGAACAACGAAAAAAATCACTTTTGTATGGAAAAATCCCTTTAATGTACGATTTTTACCCCTTACAATTTGAATTTCTGGAATCCCCGTCTTAGTACGAATTCATGACCTAATATCTACCTAGGCATCAAATTTCAGAGCTCTACGACTTTTAGCTTGTCGGGAATTCCTGGAACAACGAAAAAAAATCACTTTTGTATGGGAAAATCCCTTTAATGTACGATTTTTACCCCTTACAATTTGAATTTCTGGAATCCCCGTCTTAGTACGAATTCATGACCTAATATCTACCTAGGCACCAAATTTCAGATCTCTACGACCTATAGTTTAGGCGGAATCCGTGGAACAAACCAAAATTCCTCATTCTTTTATATATATAGATTATTGGAAATATAATTCCTACAAATCCTAGATTATTACGATAACCACAAGCATGGGCTTGTGGTTATCGATCGTACTTATCGCTATTAGCAGATGAATTTTATTGGTTTTGAGTTTGTACATGAGTCAAAGTTAATTAAACATGAGCTTATGATAATATAATCAACAATTATGTCAATCTGATTCTCGTATTTGCAAAGGTAACGTTATGAAAGACAGAGAATGCCTAATGCATACCCAGTTAGTCAGGGAAAACGGAGGGGTTATAAGGGGCTTGCACCTACTTAATTCTATCTGTTTCCTCGATGGACTCGGTGGTAGGAGTACGGGATTCATTTCACATACACCGCGCTCCCGCGAAGTCTTGACCAGTCACCTCAACCACTAAACCACGACAGAACTGGATTTCACACAACTTTTGCCAACCGCTGCTTGGTAATACAACAACCTCGATTGATCCCGAAAAAGATTGTCGAAATAATGCTTAAATTTTCAAGCATGATAGAGAATAATTTGAATTTCAGTATTTTTGTTAACAATACATGACCACAAGTATATAAAGAGCGTGTATTATGCAATGCTAATTATTATTATTCCCCGCTAGTTAGCGGCAAATATTGCGGAATCAGCAATACTTCCATATCGCTCCCCATAAACTGGTGTGTAATCATCGCATAACCATTAGTATTCATCCGGTAATTTCCCCGTGGTTGGGCTACCTATAGCCACTTATCTACCATGAATGGGAAAATGAATTATTTTCCAACATTCTCGCCCTACTATTTGTTCTAAATATGATGCCAGGTTTATGCTAGCCAAAGTGTACATTACTCTGGTAAATTATAAAATCAAGTTTTTACTTAAGTAACAATTTAATGGTCAATTCTGATTTTTTAGAAGTCTTTAAATATTCACAACCATAATGCTAATGTGACACCTGAACCATTTTGTTACGAGAATTTTATAGGATAACTTAAAGGTGTCAATCAAGGGCCGATTTTTAAATCGCCAGATAAACGTAAACTGAGGAATAAATATTTGACAGATTTTGTATGGCACATGTTTCATTCCTCAGTTTCTAGTTTATCTGGCCATTGAAAAATCAGCCCTAAAAGACATAACAGTCTTTAAGAACTCTGTTAATTGTTAAAAAGTCCGACCACGCGTCGCAGCGAGAGGCCAAACTAGTGTACAATAGGCTATTTGACAACAATGAAAATATACCTGAATTTGTGGTTAATCTCACTAATAACAACGTAAATAAGCATATTTCACTTTATTTTAATCAAATATATGTATATTTTTCAGCAAAATAAGAGTTTAATAATGTTATAATTTTTGATATTTTACCTGTGACAGGAACGCCCTGTGATTGGTTGCAACTCTGGTGACGTCACACTCGAAAATTTGCGGGAAAACAACAGCCTTTTGTACTGATTTTTCTGAGTGTTTTGTTTGGCGGGCGTTTTATTTTATCTTTTAGCTATTTAAACAGTAATTTTCTGGTTAACTTTATAACTAAACATACTAAGGAAATAACTAATTAAGTATTTCAAATCACAGAATGGAATCAACTTTTGTGCGAGCTGATAATAGCAACCTACCTAAGGTAGATGCTTTCATGGTTGCACTTTACTTTAAGAATAATGCTGATTATTATGGCGCGGAACTGAAAAATATAAAAACAGCAATGTAAGTACCTACCGCGTCGAACATATTAGTCCTTCCTTTATTTATTATAATCATTAATCATTATCTCATTTTAGTTTATGTTCACAAATACTCAGGAAGTTCATGGGAGTTCGGTTTATCATGGTACAGACAAACACTTTTTGAGGGCAATTTATGGAGGTATTTGTACATAATGGTACTACACAGCATTTGTACACCATTCTTTCTGTTAAAATATATTAATTTTTATTAAATTTAAAGAAAAGCGAAGAAATTCAACTAAACTGTACGGTACTGTAGTCTGTTTATATGCGTTTGACAATGTGTGACGTCACGAGTCAGATGACAAGCGCCATTACAAAATTGGCGTTTTTGGCGCGGTTTTGAAAATTGAAATTTTAAAAGTGGTTTTTAAAGGGAATTACATTAAATTTCCGCGAAATATCAATGTAATGTGCTTAATAGGTAGTAATAAATTCTTTAAAATCATTTTCAAAATTTAGTCAAATAGCCTATTACGTACATCTCCGTAACCAGTGCAATTACAATGTTACGTGCGAAGCGTCGCCGGAATATAATATCCAACTAGAACGTACAATGTACATACTGTACTGTAGTAGACTACTGCTGCCGCCTCTGAGTGCCAAATCTTAAGTAGGTACCTAATGTAATTTCACCAAGACTATTCAAATGTATACTTTGTATCTTCATCTTCAATAGAAGCTTATATCTTGAAAATAAATGCACAATAATATGTTAATGGTATAACAAAAAAGTAAATTGTAAAAAGGGCACGGTAGTCATCTCTCGTTCAAAGTTCGCTCCATTCGTAATATGGGCCTTTGAGTTGGTGAAACCGTAGTTTCCCAATAGATGGCTCCGCGGTCGGTCTATGACTGGAAAACAATGTGTATCGAAATTATAGTGATTATTAACGGTATTCGCTACCATAGCTCAGTTGGAAGAGCGTCCACTCGCGACAGGTGGTGGTCACGGGTTCAAATCCCGTTGGCAGCGTTAATGTTGATACACTTTTAATTTTTAATTTATAATATGATAATGGTGTGGTAATTCCATCCAAATAAAAGTTTTGCTCGCAGCTCCGTCCACGTGCATTACGTTTTTTTAGTGATTCAGCGGGAAACATGGGTTTTCGCGATAATAATTAGAAGATACATAGAAGGATATTATATTACTTGTCTCGTATAATGGAGTACTCTATATTCGTTGAGCTCTTCGCGGGATCCGTACAAATGCAACTCAATGCAGGAAAGACTACATGCAGCTTGTTTGTTTCAGTGACAGTATACGAAGGGGATACGCTGAGCCTGCAGCGCATCAGTCGCACGGAGATGGGCGCGTACCTGTGCATCGCGACCAACGCCGTGCCGCCCTCGGTGTCAAAGAGGATCATCGTCGACGTCGAATGTGAGTGTGCAGTCAGCATCATCATCATAAGCAGCCTATCGGAGTCCACTGCAGTGACAGTATAAGAAGGGGAGACGCTGAGAACGGAGTACGTAGTATATTCAGCCCTTATAGGCAGAAAATTCTTGGTATCGTCACGACATAGTACTGGTAATCAACTGACGCTTATGCGGCAAGTATGAAATATAGTCTTCTATATATTAGTCCTTTTCAAACAGGAGTAGGTACGGCTTCCTTGCCTGCGGAAGATCTCTTCCTTAGTAGTCTTCTTTAAGCCGTTGCTGGCTAAGACCTAGTGACAGACTTCAGAGTCTTTTGAGGTCACAAAGTAGGTCATTGGATCGGACTATCAGTCAATTAATGTTAGCAAGCCCAAGAGCAACCAACATCTTTAATTGTGGCGGACGGCGGTACTCTACATATTGTTTTAGAAACCTATGATCCTGCAATCCTACAACCTAGATAGTACCTACATAAAACTACGACAAAGTCCGTATACGGCACCTATTTATCCATCGAGATTATCTGGTGCCAGTTTTCTCAGAACTAGATTTTTAGTTAATCACTATTGTTTATAAGCTCCTGACGTAGTTGATGAACAGTATTCAACCACAATGAATAGAGTTACTATTGAACTGTACCTGTTAGGAAAATATAACCTATTGGTTTTATTAACAGATTTTCAATAGCAGCTTAGTACAGAAATCCAATGCAAAGTAGTAAAGAAACCCTGACGTACTCTCTTTCAAAGTTTTAGAACCAATTTTTTTCTCAATAATTTAATCGTTATCACGTTTCGTTGAATCGTATAATTCCTTGGCGTTCGCTGAACCGATTAAGGGTTTAAAGAAAATTTTTTGTCCTTTGGTAAGCATTAAAATTACGATGATATTATTAAAACATCATTATTCAATTAGACACGAAAAAAGAAGTCTTTAGAGAAAAAAAAATCACTGTTAACAGGTCGTGATTGCCCCTTTATTTTACCTCTTGTTAAGACCTCGACACAATTATATCCTGCCTCTCATATAAAAGATCTTGATTGTGTTCATGCATTTGTATGTCTTAATTAATGTCTATAATGCCTCAACTTTAATTCTTTTACTCTCTCACAGATGGGCAAAATTCTCCACTTTTCTTCCCATAGAAAAGGGATAGGCAACTAACAGTACTTCGTTCCTATTTAGAATGGTGGGCTTAATTAGTATGGTCGATTAGCGAAATGTAAAGTTTAGGTACCTAATATGGATGCTTTACATAAACACTCCACTTGCGCTGTTTCAACGGGATCACACTTCCCTCTCAACCCATCACTATACTCGTCGCTAAACTTTTATTATTTCCTATGAGAAAATTTATGAAACGATGTTTTACTTCAAGCAGACTGAACGAGTTTATTTTTGACTTATACATGAAGGATGTATTATAATCATTGGTTCAATTCAAGTTGGCACACATTGATCAAGATTAGCAATCATCACAACATCAACGACCTAACACTAAGTTATATTATATCAGCTACGATTATACTTTACATAAACGAGGCGTGGCGTGTTGTAAGTCTGCTTCCGTTCAACAAGTACTCAGCAGCTGACTAAACAAAGGCGGTCCGTGATAATTGAAAGATAATATTTTTCTAAGGTGCACGTCTTGGGAAGTTGCAGACTTCAAATCGATTTCCTTTTTCTTCGGAAACATTTTCCTAATGGTACGCAAACAGTGTAGGGGGCAGAGGGGGTACTAATAGATACTAATATACTTTTAAAAATAGAGCGATCAAACTATATTTTTCTTTGAATTCTCATCAAAGTAATATAAAGAAGGAAAAACTTTTTGTGTCTCTATGTCTGGGTGTTGAGTGTGAATAATTACTGATCAGCCCCTAGATTGTGTAAAAAAACGTATGTACATCGTTATCGTAATCGTTTACTAATTCTGCCCGATGATATGATGATGATGCCAGTGAAAGAATGCGGCAAAAAGCTTGTACGTGAACATTACATCAGACGTGAATGAAACTTACATTCTTCAGGGTTTTAGCCCACACGAGGCTGTTTTTTGGTTGATCTGTCCGCTGTTTTGAGACGATTTAAGTTTAAAATTCAGCTATTTCTTTCTGCCTGTCGAATCGTAGTAAAAGTCTGTTAAAAGTTATAATGGTAATTGAATTTTTCATTGAGATAGGTTTTCCAATAACTTCAGTTAAGAATAAATGCTTTTCATAAACAAACTACGATAAAATTAGCTGTCGTCAATTCATAAAAATTTAACATCAAATAATAAATAAAATTGCGCAACAGAGGGTTCCGTAGCTTAATATATCTTATAACTAAACTTTGCTCATGCACCCACTTTTTTGAATTAGTTATTCTGAAAATCTACATTTTGATAAATTTTTATTGACAAGTTGTGATGTTCAAAGACTGAAACTGGTTTTGCCTCAACGCTCATTCGATAATACCGCGAACACAAAACTCTAAACTAAAGCATATTGTAGGAACTTTGTTCCAATTAAAAATATTCGATCAATAAGCACGAGTAAGAATAACGCCAACCAAAACATCCGCATACGGTCGTAAATTATAATATATTCACGTCGAAAATTCCTCATGAAAAAATCATAATATGAAAAAGCAAAAAAAAAAACAATAAAAAAACGTCGCTCGCTCAGATACTGACACGAAAGAGTGGGTAGATAATGAAGTCATCTCCCATGCTCGCATAAAGAACGAAGGTGGACTTTATAAATATTTTAAACCGTCGTAGAATATTAAACCGTATCACGCGGGCGCCGGTGATACTCGTCCTGAAAATTGCCGCCATAAACTCCGGGAATGTGAATTACGTTCTCGAAGTGTGGATTTTATTATCCGGGGGAGATGTGAAAAATCGTCGGCTGTGCTCGGCTAAGTTCGGCCGCGCTCGGCGAAGTTCGTGCCTGTCTGTCATTATTGAGAGTTTGTAAACTGTTCCCCAGGTTGCTATAGGGTACTTTATAACCGACTTTCAAAACCGAAAAGGTTTTATGGGTTAAGTAAACGCAAATATTTTAAAGTTTAAATTATTTTATAGCTTTGGGTTATTGACATCTATATTAACAAATATTTTTATTAAAAATTACAAAAAAGCTAATGTTTTTTTACGGAACCCTAAAAGCTCGACTCGCACTTGTGTTTTTTCGGTTGAAAATTTCATGAAGATTTTCAAAGACAGCTGCAATAACTCTCGTGAGTTCATACTTCATATGGTATTGATTTGAAGTCAACTTTCATTTTTCTACTTGGCGTTTTTTGGCACAAAACACATTTTTACAACTTAAGATGTCACTTAAGGGTATATCGTAAGTTGTAACTCTTAAAACTGCTTTGCGATTTTTTTGTTTTGGAAATTTCCTTAAATACCTATGTTTGTATGCACTGTACCGCATATTGCAATAACAAAATTGCGATTGCTTCTCAACACTTGTTTTGTTTTTCAAAGTTATTATATTTATTGACTTCAAGCCCAAATCCGCCATCTATTCGACCGTAAAGTTCCATATCCGAGGAGTGAAGAATCACCGGCTTCGCTGGCCCTCGCTCGCCCAACTCGGGCCTCATCTGTCATTATTGAGAGTTTATAAATGACTCCCCAGTTTCCGATAGTTGCAGTCCCGTTCGCTGTCGGCCTTCCTTACTTTGATAATATTTCACTAGTTTATGCTCGGTATGATTCGTCTTGGAAACTTTAATCTCAGTACATCGACGCTATTCTACATTGCCAGCTCCTTTCACTAGGGATTTGGCCATAACCGACCACCCAGAGACAGTCGAGTTCCCAACTTTTTTCTTCAACAAGCTTCTTTATCTCAGAACTTTTATTGATATGCTAAATTGACGGATTGGCAGACTAACACACATATTCGCTCAAGATGTTTTTTCCACTATAGTAATGAAATTTAAGAATGACGAAAAGAGTAAAACATGTTACTATTACAACTATGCTATGACAGCTTCAAGAGACCAACGTCTTATCATCACTGAGAAACCATTGTCGATATCTATTCAGCTGATAGAAGTTCATCCAAGATCCAAATACCGCGATTAATTTTGTACCATCTGCAGTCAGTGACTTCCCATGACTCTCTTTATGTCTTCTGTCAACAAAGCGCTTTCCGTTGCGTGGCCACCATTTCAGCACCTTTGTTCCTATATTGTTGAATTATATCGGAAACTTTGGTTGTTTTACTTGTCTCCTTGAAGATGAAACCGATACATTGATCTTTTGTTACAGTCTCACCGATGATCTGGGTACCGAACCAGCTGGTAGGCGCGCCCGCGGGCACCGACGTCACGGTGGACTGCCACACGGAGGCGCATCCGAGAGCCATCTCCTACTGGGTGTACGACAACGTGATGGTTCTGCCCACCAAGAAGTACGCCATCAACATAGAAGAGAACTCTTACAGGTGAGGGCTCGATCTTATGAACGATTTCGAGTTCATTTATCGCTGTACTTAACTGAGCACGGAGCTGGCGCGTCAGCAAGATCTAGCGGCGGTAGCAAAAGTGTGCCCGGAAAGTTTGTTTTTATTACGAAGAATAATGAGACGAGCGACACGTTCACCTGTTAAATTATTTATACGCCTGCCCATGTCAGTGCAATTTTGCATTTCAATATCATATGGCACACTGCAGTGCGCTCATAATATCCATAGAGATCAGTTCTTAGGTCACATCAGCGTACAGTGTCCTTCACACCAAAACCCATATATGTGCTTCACCGTAGAATAACAGACACTCCGGTGGTTCTACCACCAATATTCCTATTGGCTGATTAATTATTAAATCAAATTTTAATATGTTAACTACATTACAGTGAATGGTTTCAAGCTAAGCCGATTATCGACTAGACCTAATAGGCTTTATTGTCATGCAAGTCAATGAATATTACTGGAAGTCGAGCTGGAGAGAGCTCGAAGGAGCTTGAGAAAGCTCGAGCGTGCTCCAGAGAGCTATGTAATAGCCATTCAGTGTTATTAACGTGTAAGGCGCAAGCTACTTGACTCGCAACTCGTACAAGTAAACGACTTGTAAACTGTAAGGACTTGGGATATTCTCATTTGTATGGATGGGCCAATTTTACAAAATTATGGTGCTGGCATTGCAAGTTTCGCAAAAAAAGTGTTTTTTATTTTTCCCAATTAAAAATTTCCTACTTTTTTGTTTTTGTGAAACTTGCTAAAAGTCATGATATTAAATTTTTGTCTAATATAAATAACAATTAAGGAAAAATTAAAGAATTGTATACGTTTTTGGGAGTACATTTAAATATCAGGTGGTTTTACAATTGCACTTTTTAGATCAATGTTTCCAAAAGTATGTGAAGTCTGCCATTTGCCAATACATGGTGTATTGCCAAGTGACAGGCTATTCTGTGTTAAGTCAATGACGGACTCAGCTGATGATGATTTTGACGACCTCCCTGGCGCAGGAGACGCGCGCTCGGATTCGAGTGGGAGGTCGCGGGTTCGATTCCCGCCACGGGCCACTTTGCAATTTTATAATTTCTTAATTGGCTCAGGTCTGGTCTGGTGGGATGCTTCAGCCGTGGCTAGTTACCACCCTACCAGCAAAGACGTGCCGCCAAGTGATTTAGCGTTCCAGTGCGATGTTGTGTAGAAATCGTTGGGTTGACTTTACTTACCCCTTCCAAGTTAGTACGTTAACATCTTCGGCTGCATCATCACTTACCATCAGGTGAGATCGCAGTCAAGTACTAACTTGTATAATGTAAAAAAATGATGATACTAGTACGTGAGTCGTGATTGATTCGTACTCTTCATACTCTCAAAGGGTTGACGTCACATTAGCGTTAAGCTCGCTACAAACGAGGCTTTATTAATAGTAGTGACGTAATAATACATAATGCACGCTTATGGTCTCAAGCGCTTAGCAGAGTGCTTTTAGCAGCCATATAATATTAATTGTATGCTCTGTGCTATAGTAAGAGCGTTCTCACATAAACCGGTGTAGCGAGAAACAAAAAGATGTGGAAACTACCAGGTTATTGCAGTGTGGGATGCTCTCTACCTCAAAGCAGTAATTGCGTGGCATTACTGTTTGAAGGGCGTTGTAATCGATGCATTAATAGACATCAGATCTTAAATGTCTCAAAATGACGAGCGTATCTCTTGAATTTCGACTTGCATTCCAATAATACTTTGATGTCTTTGCTCATTTCATGATTCTTAGTTATAAACAAAAGGTGCTCACTGGTCAGCCAATGACTGTAATAAGGCCTATTGAATGGATTGTCAACACAGCGTTTCTGTAGATAAGAAGGAATTGCCGAGATTGGCTCCTCAACATTCATTAGTTCTATACGGTCATATGGTGGATTGTCTTGGAAGATTTGTACTTGCGCTCAAGGCTTTAGCGTATATTTGAGTTAAGAATTGAAAAGTGCCTAAATTATTTAGCAGAAATAGCAATATGTTTAAAAGCGTCAAATTCGTATCGATTTGCTCCGGGCTATTCTGATACGTACTTTTGCTATAAATAAATCATGATTACAGATGATGATGTGTCTCACAGATTTAGAAATGCCCGTCGTTATAATTCTCTTATTAAAGTGCCTCAGAGAAGTTCAGTAGAATGCTACTTGTGAAACTTTAGACCAGTGTTAGTCAATGCTTTGGGGCTTATAGCCTTTACTCCCACGGCATTCATTATCATTAGGTATGTAGGTACGTATGTTCTAATATTAATACAAGTGTCGAGTCTGCGGTAGAAATGCGGGGAGTCATTTGCATTGAATACGTTTACGACTTGCTTTACATTAGCAAACGCGCGTTTGACATTTAATTGTAACGAGCAAGTAATAATATTACTTGGTCTAGGAATCAGAGACTCCGAGTAATTATAACTTAGGTATTTGAACCTGAAATTATTTCATAGATAGAGAGAAAATAGCACGATATTGAAGATTTACTGTGACTATCTTCATGTCGTCCGTCCATCTAGTAGTTTGATATTTTTTCAGTGTTCATGAAATTTATATAAAATATTACCATTATAAGGCTGAAATCAATTATTAACACGAATGTTAAAGGCAAATTAATTTCACGATACGAGCAATAATTATAAGATCAAACGAGATGTATTTAAATTAATTTTAATTGAGTGAAATACAGAAGTTACCTATGTAAGTTACCCGGTACCTATGGTTTTTTGACGCGACTGTAAATTGATAGGTATGTCCAAACACTAAGAAAAGTTTTGTTCGCAGGGCACACATGAAGCTTACGGTCCGGAATCTGCAAGGCGGCGATTTCGGCAACTACCGCTGTATCTCTAAAAACTCCCTCGGGGAGACCGAAGGCTCTATTAGGCTCTACGGTAAGAGACTTCCGGACTTGTGTCTGCCCATTATGCTTATTTTTTATTCAGATTTCTTATTTTAGGTCCCATATTTACTTTACTGACCCTTTTAGTGTCGTCATATGTTATTTAATTTGTTCACCTACCCGGCTGAGTTTGCTGTGGGCTCCTCTCAGTATAAAGCGTGTTAGAACTCTCGTAAACGTTTTATTATATAGCAACTCAAATATCTTACGTAAGCCCCTTCGCACACCGCTTGTAACAATAAGCGTAGCGTAATCCTCACGTACAGCGAGAGCAGTATGAGCACGAACATTTTCATACGTGTCCGCAGATGAAGCGGTGTTCCAGCGAATCGTAGGAGGCGTAATTGTCATATTGTTTATTGCGTCTTTACAATATGCTAAGCTACGCTTACGCTTACGATCAGTGTGCGAAGGGGCTTAGTGCCAATAATTGCCCAGGTGAAATCAATTATTTTGAGTTTTTAACCAAATTAATGTCAAGATAATAATTATTACAGTTATGAACTATATTAATAATTTAATGTTTAATATTTAGTAGTTTAGTTAGTTTTATTTTTTATTTGTAATACTAAATAAATTTCTATTTCTTTCTAGAAATCCCCATGCCTTCTACTTCACCGAAAGCAACAGAGATGAAAAGCAATGCTAACAAAGAGAGTAAGTATAAAAAATATGAAAAAAGTCATGGTTTTGTAAGCTGTTTCATTAAATACCCACATTATCATAATAAATTCAGCATTTCTATCTCAAATTACGTTTTTAATAGAAAGCGCTGATATTAAACTCTGTGTGAGAATTCGTTTTTTATTGCCAACCCTTAATGGAATTATTTTATGGACGAAAGTTACCGAGGTCCACGCGCGCTTTCAATACCTATAGAGTACGTTAAACGTCTTAAGGTCTGCACACACTCAACAACCTCAGGCACTAACATAACACAATTTTAAAATTATTAGGCTCCGTTATGACTCCAGTATAACTCGTTCATTATAGCAACTCTAATTCTAATAGTTTTTTTTAAACAAATTTAATAATGCTTTAGGTTTTTTTGTTAGTGTAATATTATGAAAGATGTTTTAGTATTTATTTGAGGGGTGGGAAATAAAGTAGTTAATTTAGTTTCTCATTCAGCTGTATATTAAAAAAATATAGTATTATTTATGACTCTTTAGATATACCCATTAATATAACGCTCGCTTTAGGTTCGGGCTTGATTTTTCACTTCAAATTCGATTACCTTTTATTTAAGGTAACAAATAATAGTAAAATAATCATTGATACATTAACAATTGTCATTAATGTCTGTCAGGCAACTTCGAAGTTGGTGGGTATGAAAAATCCTAAAAATTTAACTTAGAATTTCTGCACACTGGGAAGTAAACTAGATTTGTAAAAGGTTCTCATATTAGTTATTTAGTTTTCGGTAAATACAGTTAAACAGAGGACAAAGTATGTATGTAAGTTTATTTCAAATTATAAACATAAAACAAAGAGAAAATATTTTTGTATCATCTCTATCTGACGCACACCAAATAAACACAGATTTTCAGTGTCAGTAAAAACCAAAGCTACAAAAGCTATAGTCATAAATTAATGTAAATGCCATTTTAAATTTGTGTAAAGAGGAAGAAAATGTAATAAAATAAAGGGCAAAATTGTGACGGGATTTGGTAATTAACAGGTTTTTTAAATAATTTCTTATTTATATGTAGAAAAAATCTTCCTTATTCATTAAATAATTGCCTATATGAGATAAATGATTTGAATCTTTGAATCTTTAAACAGATAATGAAATTAACAAGTACTCCTAAATTATAATAAAAAGATTATTTATCGTGAGAGCGATCAATTGCCGCAGTGAAATTCCCGCAATTTACCTTCCAGTGCGTCGGTGTCACATCCCGCGGTTTATATTCAGCGTCGCAACGAAACTCTAATCCTGACCCACTTTTGGATTGGATTAGTCCCAGCATTACCAATTTACATGAAACAATCGGTTCTACAACGTAGTCAGTGCGTGGAACTGAGATAACAATACGACGCTTAACGCAAACTTCCTACTCCTCCAGCCTATAGAAAAGTATTTATAATTTAAATAATGCTCTGACCTGGGTAAAACAAGTTTTAGTAATTTACAATTCAAAATGGGAAATGCTTTCCAAAAAACCAACTTCAAATGCCACTACAAAGAGTGAAATAATTTTTATTTAAATTTTAGGTACCTACACCAATTCGAAGTCGGGCAATGTTTCATACAATCCCTAATATTCCTTCTTACTTAATTGATGTGCGAAGAAATGACAAAGTCATAGACAATCGCCCGACTTCGAATTGGTGTAGGTACCTAAAATTTAAATAAAAATTATTTCACTCTTTGTAGTGGCATTTGAAGTTGGTTTTTTGGAAAGCATTTCCCATTTTTATTTTATACTTTTTAGTGGAAAACAATAAAATGCACAAGGCGTTGTAAAATATCCAAATTGCTTGAGGTGTGTTCATAAAATCTGAAGAGATACCTCAAATTCACCAAGATCCCATCATCAGATCCTGACTTGATGACTTTAGTCATCAAATCAGTATCTGCTAGCAAATGCACCAGTAACTATAAAAAATACCCAACTCGCTTCAAGTATACTAGCAAAATTTGAAGAGTTCCCTCGATTTCACCAAGATCCCATCATCAGACCCTGACTTGATGACTTTAGTCATCAAATCCGTGTCTGCTAGCATATGCACCAGTAACTATAAAAAATACCCAACTCGCTTTAAGTATACTAGCAAAATTTGAAGAGTTCTCTCGATTTCACCAAGATCCCATGATCAGATCCTGACCTGATGACCATAGAACAACTTGGAAAATATTACTCTTTCTAATAATACTCAAATAGTTTCATGTGTCCATATAAAATTTGAAGAGTTTCCTCGATTTCTCCAGGATCCCATCATCAGATCCTGACCTGATTAAAATGGGACCATCTGGAAACAAAACCCTCTTAAACAAAAAAAGAATTTTTCAAATCGGTCCACGCGTCTCCGAGTAATCGGTGAACATACATAGATAAAAAAAAAAAAAAGATTCCGACGAATTGAGAACCTCCTCCTTTTTTTGAAGTCGGTTAAAAATATATTTAAAATAAACTTTCGTATTCTTCTCAGCACACCCTTTTATTTGATACCCATATTGCAGGAGTGCATTGAAATAACTGGTCCGCCATCATGTGTATTCCGTCATTAGGGTTCCATACCAATTTGGAAAAATGGAACCCTTATGGTGAGACTTTCTCCGTCCGTCCGTCCGTCCGTCTGTCACACTCGATTATTTCAGTAACTATTCAAGTTATCGACCTGAAATTTAGAATAGTTATAGATAATAGTGACGCGACGTTATAGCAATCGTAAAAATTTGAAAATTGTTTTTTTATTCTAAAACCAATTTTTATTTATTTTTATGCCTGATAGTTTTTGATTTATTGGGCAAACTGTCGAAAAAAATACCGTTCCCCCCCCCCCCCTTATCTCCGAAGTTTACCATTCGAAAAATCTGAAATAAATATGATCAATAGAAGCTAACGTATATTTTACAGGAAAAATAAAATCAACTCTCTAACTATTATACTTTTTTTGCTAATAACAATAATCCGCCGAAAACAAAGTTAAGTTTGCGGTTTGCCAACAAAAGTACCTATATGTAAATTATACTCGTAAAATCATGAACAAAAGTGATTCTTTTAATGTTTTACTTCTTTTATGGTATGGAACCCTCGGTGCGCGAGTCCGACTCGCACTTGGTCGGTTTTTTGGATTTAGAATGACGTAACAACTAGCTAACCATGAATTGTCATCCAAACAAACAGTAAACATGTTCAGTTTAATAGTTTTTAACAAAATTCAGTTTAATAGGTTGAAATTACACGAGGAGGGTTAAATAATTTGAGAAAAAAAATGGGAATTGTCTCCTTCATTTTTATTTATGATTTACTATGAAAGTTTCAAATATATTACGATTACCGAAACTCTAATGCAAGAAGGTGAAACTCCGACGTACTTTCCAACCCTAGAATGTCTTTGTTTGTAGGGATCACAACTTTCAGCGATGAGGGTAGTTATGTTCGTCGTGAAAAGCTGTGTCGGGGTAAAAATCCTTTCCCAGCGCATAAGACCATGAGCCCGTCGTATGTAAGCACTGCATATAATGCGAATCCAACTCGGCCCAGTTCGACAGTTAGTCCGAGTTTGTACTCAAAAGTTTCCAATCCGAAGATTTTCTCCGTCGCGTCTCACAAAACTTATCCTTCGATTTAACAATCTTCAGATTCTGTTGTTGAATTTTGCTTTAAAGTCACTCCATTTAGTACTGCCGATTTGCATTTAAGTTTTTATTTGACTTCGTCCTCAGTTTTTAATCACCGGTCGTTTGTATGAATATTTGTTTAAAAATTTCTACCAGTATTCGTTTAACAATTTTTACATCATCACAATTAAATATTTTATTAATTTATTTTTTAATTTGGTCTTATAAATTAGTTGCGTAATCAACAATTGATAAAAATGACCACCAGATGAAGAATCTGGTTTAAATCCAAAATAATACAACATTCACTATCAGGCTTTCAATTAATTTTATTAATCATAACAAATTACAAGAGCAATACACACTAACAGCAGCTAATAATATTAAAAGATAGTTTTGCCCAGTTTCCGGACTAGTGGGCCTACAGCTAGAATCATAAAGGCTTCATCAGACTAACCGTTGACACGCGGTGGTTCAACGCTCATACCGCGAGAAAGTAAAAAAAAACACTAAGCGCTCACGTTTTTACTATATCTGCAACGAATCACCGTCACCGTCGTGGACGTGGATGTCACGTAGCAAATGTAGAGTGAGTTCTAAAATGCATGATCCGAATCACAACACTATCGTGCAGTGGTAGCTGCGTTAGCGTGTGTTGCCCTCTCCGCTGCCATGTTCCTCACCCACATCGCGTTGCAGCGACGCGCCGCGTGAACGCGTCCCGCGCGACGCAGCGCGACGCGGCGACGGAGCGGCCGAGCGTGGTGCGCGCGCAGCTCGACCGCGCGCCGGACCGCGCGCAAGTGTACCGCGCGCCGCACCCGCACCACGCCTCAGGTACGCTGCCAGTCTGAACTGCACTTTACAATGCAAACTGACTATAAAGGACATGACCGAAACTTGTATGAAGCTGTGCCCTGGAAAAAAAATATTCATGGCCATTGACAAACAGTACGTCATATTATAGCTTATAATTATGTCTTTACAATCGTTTAAGTTTTATGATCTGAAAACTTGCGAGAGACATAATATCAGCATAACAACTTGCAACAAAATGCGCCTAAATAATTTTAATATGACGTACTGTTTGTCAATGGCCATGAATATTTTTTTTCGAGGGCAGAATCCGGCCATGTCATTTCTTTCAATTTTCAATTAAATTTTTATTCGTAGTTTGCACCGTAACATTATAAATTAATCAATCACTTTTGTCTGTCTTTTTGTGTGGGACAAATATTGTTTTTTTTTTTAATGAAGTACTTTTACTGTATCAAAATAGTGACCTTTTATAGACTGTCTTGGAAAATTTTAATGCCTAGAACTTAGTGAAAGCAGTAAAAGCCCAGTAATTCATTTGAATCTCAGGCAATTAAATAGGAAAAGTCCTTATTTTGAGAGGAGACCCGTACCCTGAAGAAGTCGTAAAAAGCGGCTGAGATTACAATATGAAGCAATAAAAAATTCATAGCTGTGAAGTCACTATTTTCATAAAGTAAATCGGTTAGTAGGTAGTAAGGTATTTAATTCAATGTTATCATCTTGAAATACGTTAAAATTAAATTAAATTTTTATTTTACTATAATTATTATATTTCATGTTCCCACATGAAGCTTTGAAATCGTATCGAAATAGTCAGTTTGTTTTTCATTTTCATTTTCCTCATAAGTTTTTTTAAGCAGTGACCCTAGTAATTTGTTGCCCTATCATTCCTAATTGGCTAATTTTCATAATTATTTTCAATTTCAATTAATGCACTACACTTTTTTTAATAAAATCAGCACCTTTTTAATTAAAATTACATGTAAATATTCGTTGCGGATGATTTTAGTAAAATAAAAGCTAAGTCACCAAGTCAAGTAAAATTGAATAAAATAACTTGTTAAGTATAAAATAACTGCTAATATTATAATATCTTTATTACATACCTGGTTCTCCATTATTTTGTAAAAAAGCTTTTTCCTATACAAAGAACATTGATCCGTTAAGGGGTTCGCTCACCGCTTTGTGTTCTTTATTACAACACGGTGCATTATTAAACGTAGTCTTCCTCTTTTGCGGAAAAATAAACGCGCACAGAGCTAGTGGCTTAACGGCTCCAGAAAAACTAGAAGTGACAGTGAGTTTTTGTAATTTTAGCTTTTATCATTTGATATTTAAATTAGTAATTTCTTTAGTGTAATCAAAGATGAACTAAACAAATTGTTACTGTAGAAGCAAGAATGCTCTTTAGACAAAAATACACTTCATATTTCAATCTTCATAACTACTTTTTATATTTGCTTTAGCTTCGGTAGGTCAAGCAGATGGAAAGGCTTTTAGTTTCATCTATATAAGACTTTTCTCTTTTACTCGAAATTAATAATTTTATACATCTCAATCTGTTCTGTTGCAGTGGTTATAAATTTCACATAATTTTCATACATTTCTTTAAGTATATTTCTAATACGACAAATAGGTGTTTGTCAGTATGTAAATGATGCACGAGGCATACCTTAGATGACTAAATACATTTAATGACATCATTAAATGTATATCAAAGGCACTTGCCACTTGCTGGTATAGATACTGTATGCGTACTAAGCTGTTACTGTTTCAAAAACAGAAATCTATAGAACACGAATGACGTTACGAATATAGTCGAAAGATTTTAACTTTCCCATGGGAAAGTAAACACAAAGGAATACCGTGCTGAGTTTGTTGAACATTGAAAAACTTTGAAAAAAACGAATTTTAACTTACATAACTTTGGAAATAGTTATGCATCTACCTTAAGTCAGATTTTACTTATTTACTTAAAGTACTTACCAAAACAAATAAACTATTCAAGCTTCTTACCTATTACCTGCATTGAATAAAAAAAGTTTTTCAGGTAAAAAATATTCAATTTACTTTCTTGATTGAATCATCTTGAAAATACAATTTCTTTAATCCAAACTACATTCAAATGGGCTGTTGCTAATCGTCAGGCACTCGAAAGCGGTGAACAACCGGAATCACTAAGTAGACCTTAGAGTGGTTAGATTTGGCACTACACGTATTTAGTTCGGAGAGAAGTTCGGTTAGAACTAGGCTGTGCGCTCCCACCTACCGCCAAACAGAGATTAAACATTCAACGAGTTCGCATACACTCTTAACCCTCATAAATATTCAGCGCAGACCGCGTACAATCAATTCTTCCAGCTCCCAAGCTTGAGGAAAAAGTGTTTGAACAGCCGAATAATATGATATCAAATAGAGAAACGCTTTTGAATAAAATATGAGGGTGCCCACTACCCACTCCCACTATCAACTCACGAGTACCATTGTGGAAATTAAATACTTACCAAGTTATTCTGTGGTACAGTGACAGAATTTCAGTGTCTGAAAAAAAAATATTTAGGCTGTAATGGATAATTACTTACTTAATTTTTCTATGCTATTAGGACTGAACTTTAAATATTAATTTTTGTATAGTCAATGGTAATACATTGGTTAAAGTTCTGGTTGGAGTTACATACGTTACACTGATGGATGAATTAATTTTGATACGTTAGTTCATCATTAACATTTATATTAATTTGCACTTACTAAAATCAGCTTTTAGCTGAGCTTTATCTATAGAGACTATTTCAAAGATTTTGCGTTTTATTTTCTTTGGAATACCTTAACTACTTCCGGCTCAATATTGGAACCCTCAAATTAATAAGTATTAAAATTACCTTGGTATAAATAATGAAGCCAGTACTAAGGATTTGATTTTTGCTTTGTGTTAGAACTGAATAATAACTCCGTTAAAAGTTTCAAGGGAAGGATACCGCAGGGAAACACTAGTTAATCATAAAAGTGGAGGTTTCGGTCCATGCAGAGGCTGCATTGTGCTCTTAATGAGATTAGCGTCTGCAGCGGAGCGTGAAGTACATTACCCGCTCCGCTACCAGCTACCGGCGGCAGCTGCCCGATATCTAAGAAATGTACTTAAAATTGTTGCGATTCGGACTCCCGATCCAATTGAAAATTATTGGTTTCCAATTGTGATATGAATTGAATTACTCCTATATCGATATCCGGGCGGAATGAAGGAGTTTCATTTATCGGATCGACTATCGGATCGCGTTTTTAAAAGAGCAAACTGAATTAATGTTAATCTTCTTTAAAGTACTGTTATTGAATTCTCATAATTTATTGACAGTGTGAAGATTTCACGTAATACTATCACCACAGAGTTGTTAGAAACTACTGCTGCTGAATCCTATACCTACCTTTAAATTTCCATATAATCTGAATCTCGGAAAAGGCTCGAAAGATTTTCATGAAATTTAGTATACAGGGGTTTTTGGGGGCGATAATCTCGATTATATCGATCTAGATAGGATTCATTTTAAGAAAATGTCGAATTGACCAAAAAAATATGACTCCTTGCCATTGTTCAGTACTTGGTTACTGAACGCGCCGGGGCCTGGCGGGGAGCGGTGCGGGGGCGACGGTCAGCGGTCAGCACACGGCTCAAAACACAATGGGACGCCATTCACGGCACGGCGGGCTCCAAAGCCACGCGTTACTACAGTCCGCACATATTGTATACAAATAAAGTACCACAATAACCACATTGAAGAACATCTTTAATTTAATAACGTCAACCCTACAACAGCCATCTATTGGCCATTAGTAATACTACCGAGCGAAGCTCGGTCACCCATATATTTTGCTTGAATTGTATAAATGCGTCTTTGGATACGTCTTAATGAAGTAGGTATGGTACAACTTCACAGGCACACAATATAATATAACCTAGATTCAAATTTAGGTTGGGACTAATTTTGAATTATATCATTCTAATTGGGCAACGACGTACCTTTTAATAAATTATTATTAGTTATTTTAAGTAATTATTAAGAAATTCAGTTAGCAAGTTGGGGTTCTGCACATGTTATGACCGAATGTCGTAGCGGTAGCGAACTTCGGCTGCGTCGGAGGTCGTGGGTTCGATTCCCACTACTGGTTTGTATGATGAAAATGTTTTCCATTGTCTGGATGCTTTCTTATATATTATATTTATGTATTTAAAATATTATGTATAGGTACATATCAGTTATGTAATACCATAACACAAGCTACCGCTTACTTTGGGGCTAGATTCCGATGTGTCTTGATATTATATTTATTTATTTATAAAAAAAAATCTACTTTTCAATATAAACCACTTAGGTACAAACTATTACAGATATACTAGGAGTAATAAAGCAGACACTTAACATACAAGCAACGATTACAGAAACACAAGTAGCTAACAAAAACACCTCCGCAGCACAAAAATATCCCAATGTAAATAAATTTTGCGAACGCGCCCCTGCCTCGGCTTTCTGCGTCTAGTCTAAATGCACAAAGCATTTTATATTTTGTTTCGCGTTTTGTTCATTCGGTCTCGTTTACTTTCGTTCTTTTTGTATTACGCTTCTTTATGTTTTAAAATTTTGACTCGTTAATTTTATTTGTTGTTGCTTCCCTTTTTGCTGTATTTTTATAATATCGTTTATTTTTGGTCCGTCAGACCTCGTTGCTGAATGTTACAATGAACTTTTTTGTACTTCTGGTATCAGAAGTTTCATAAAAGCTAAAATGATCACATACACTTATATTTGGCTATTTTTTTATTTCTTTATGTCTCTTATAATCAAGGTATTACATTTTATCACGAGATTTTATTTTAGAGAAGAATCACTTTTTAATCTCAAAAACTTTTAACTTTTTTGACTTTGTAAATACCTCACAAATTTTGTGAATTAAAATTTTTAACTCTCATAGAACATCTAAATTCATATCTATAAAATAATCCAACTTTTATGTTAATCATCATTTAAGTAATATTTTTTGTTTGTTCTAGGCACAAGAAGTCTGCAGTGCTGGCAACAATCCTTCCTGGCCTTCGTCGTTTTAGTTCAAATCGATCTTTTTACTGATTTCGTGATATGTTTTTAGAGATATTTTCTGTTTACTATAGTACATTTAAATTATTTTGTATAATCAAAATTATCTATACATTATGACGATCATTTGAAAATTCTTTGTTTATTTATATTTACAAATATTTTTTGTAGTATAAAATATTATTTTGAAAGTTGCAGTTGATTTAGAAAATAAAACAACATATCATACTAAAACTCGTAGCGTCATATCCTTGAAGATTGTGAGTGAGAATTTTATATTTATATTGACAAGGTTAATTTAGTTAAATTAACCGAATTATATAAACGAAACGAGTAGCATGTAAGCCAACGCAAATTGTATCTCTACTAATACTTCCATTCTTCATCTTCCATCTTTACTTTTGTCATCCAAATGTTTTTCTATACTTTTACACTCTTTCCTGTTATCAATTTAGTCAAATTATTTTCAACATAAGGCTAAATGTAGTCAATTCTTTTTAATTGAGAACATTTATTTTATTTGTATTTAAAATTATTTTAGATAAAATCATTTTCATATCATATTATTATTATAGGCTTAGAGTATTTATTTTATAAAAATCTTCAAACCCTTAAATAAATGTAAGTGTATTTTAATTAAAGACATTTGTAAAATATGTTTTTGTCTATAAAATCAACTCAATTAATTTCAGTTCCATCAACGCAGCAGTTATGTAGTAGTTCGGAATTGTTTAAAGTGTTATTGTAATATTATTCATGATTCGTGGAATCCTCTATATTCCCATCCCCAATTTACATTTTATACACCGTGTACTTGCATTATGTACCCACTTCCTACCCGCTACGAAGGTAGACTATACACAGAGAGATGGTGAATAATTTGTTTCAAATGATTGATCCTCCATCAAAAACAGAATATTAAAATCTATTATTTTAAAATTATAGAAATATTATCGAAATTTTTAAACAACAAATACAACAAATTTTACTTTTTATATTTCAAATGAAATTTTTTAAGTTTTATCCCACTTCATCAAAGACCACCGTATTGACGATGGCAATTCTAATATAAATTAAGCCCACTTGCGTGCATCTACGTGATTAACTTAGAGTTACTTATTTATTCTGGGTTAAATTGCTTCAATATCCAACCAACTATTTTATGCAAGCAGGCTGTAATATACTTTATACCACTGAAATAAGCTTATAATAAAACTAGTAGGGCGCGTGAGTGCGCGGGCCACATGTGGCCCGCGTGCAGTCTTCTCGCCCATAAAGGTATTGCCGTCATCTCCATCGCCCATTGGAATCCGATTGGCAGTGAGCTGGAAAAAATTACCAAGGAGCACTGTCATGGTTTTAAAGATAGTTAAGGGCAGTTCGAACAAAAAAATACGCTGAACCTCATCGGATGAGGTTCAGCGTATATTTTGTTCGAACAGCCCTTAACTATCTTTAAAACCATGACAGTGCTCCTCAATTATCATCCAAATCCTAGATCACTGTCTCTTCTCATAGTAAGTATGTACACTTTTCATGGAAAGATAAATTCCGCCACAGTGAATTATTTTCCTTGCATGCCGTAGAACTTGAGATCCTGATCACCTCTTGCTAAGAAACCAATCTCTTATCTTTTATACTTTCTGAGATAGAACAACACGAAATTTGTATGGCGGCCACCTTGAATCCTCCATTTTGGATTTTTTCAGCTCACTGCCAATTGCATGAGTATGCATTCCGAGTATTTTTTGTTTCAGCAGTCCCCACCTAACTATAATACCTTGCCCTTGCTCCTCAACTGTCTTCAAACCCTCAATCATCATTTCATTCCATATTTTTCTTTAGTAATTCTCCGAAAAACCGCATCAAAACCTTGCATAGTTACAAACTTTTTGTCTCTTCAATATTCCCCATACATTTTGTATGGAAAAATAAATTCCGCCATTTTGATTTTTTTTTCAATCCATCAAATAGACTTTCGAGTCATGATCAGCTCTTGTCAAGAAACCAATCTTCCACCTTTTATACTTTCCGAGATAGACCCCGAAGAAGTTTGTATGGCGGCCATCTTGAATCCACCATTTTGAACTTTTTTTCAGCTTACTGCCAATTGCATGACGTTTTGAATAACATTTGGTCGAGCACCCTCCACCTAACTTCAATACCCTGGCTGTGCTCTTCACCAGTCTTCGAAATCCTCAATCATCAGCTCTCTCCGTATTTTTCCTTCGAACGAATTTTTCTCTTCTATACGAAATGGTCATTGAAAAAAAATTTTTCCATACAAAATTGTTCAGGAGAGGTGATCAATCAGTGAGTGAGTGAGTGAGTGAATCAGCACGAGTAGCTATATATATAGTAATTTTTGTACTAGTGTTTCCTTTCAAAATATTTGATTACTTTATCCCTGTAAATCCTAAAAGAGCCTAAAGAGTGAATAAGAATTTTCTAAGCAATCTAACCTTGTCGTTGCTTTACATCAGGCACTATTCACGATTGTCTGAAGCCAATCTACAATAAAAACTAAGTATACTTACTTACCTTAAACACTTATTACAAGATGACGTTAATCAATAGAAAAGTTGTTGACCATCTCTTTGATAATTACGATACATTTGTTTCTATTTGTATATGTGTGCGCTAAGCTTCGCAAGAATTTTTATCCCAATGTGCCAAAAACTTTCCGAAATTTCAATCTTTACCTAATTTAATTCCCTTCGTTTATTATAACTGTCAAAAATACGAACCTGACCTCAGATATTCTGAATCTAAAAATGGGAAATGCTTTCCAAAAAACCAACTTCAAATGCCACTACAAAGAGTGAAATAATTTTTATTTAAATTTTAGGTACCTGCACCAATTCGAAGTCGGGCAATGTTTCATACAATCCCTAATAGTCCTTCTTACTTACTTGATGTGCGAAGAAATGACGAAGTCATAGACAATCGCCCGACTTCGAATTGGTGTAGGTACCTAAAATTTAAATAAAAATTATTTCACTCTTTGTAGTGGCATTTGAAGTTGGTTTTTTGGAAAGCATTTCCCATTTTTATTTTATACTTTTTAGTGGAAAACAATAAAATACACAAGGCGTTGTAAAAATACCCAAATTGCTTGAGGTGTGTTTATAATATCTGAAGAGATACCTCAAATTCACCAAGATCCCATCATCAGACCCTGACTTTATGACTTTAGTCATCAAATCAGTATCTGCTAGCAAATGCACCAGTAACTATAAAAAATACCCAACTCGCTTTAAGTATACTAGCAAAATTTGAAGAGTTCCCTCGATTTCACCAAGATCCCATCATCAGACCCTGACTTGATGACTTTTGTCATCAAATCAGTATCTGCTAGCAAATGTACCAGTAACTATAAAAAATACCCAACTCGCTTCAAGTATACTAGCAAAATTTGAAGAGTTCCCTCGATTTCACCAAGATCCCATCATCAGACCCTGACTTAATGACGTTAGTCATCAAATCAGTATCTGCTAGCATATGCACCAGTAACTATAAAAAATACCCAACTCGCTTCAAGTATACTAGCAAAATTTGAAGAGTTCCCTCGATTTCACCAAGATCCCATCATCAGACCCTGACTTGATGACTTAAGTCATCAAATCAGTATCTGCTAGCATATGCACCAGTAACTATAAAAAATACCCAACTCGCTTTAAGTATACTAGCAAAATTTGAAAAGTTCCCTCGATTTCACCATGATCCCATGATCAGATCCTGACCTGATGACCATAGGACAACTTGAAAAATATTACTCTTTCTAATAATACTCAAATAGATTCATGTGTCCATATAAAATTTGAAGAGTTCCCTCGATTTCTCCAGGATCCCATCATCAGATCCTGACCTGATTAAAATGGGACCATCTGGAAACAAAACCCTCTTAAACAAAAAAAGAATTTTTCAAATCGGTCCACGCGTCTTCGAGTAATCGGGGAACATACATAGAAAAAAAAAAAAAAAAAAAAAGATTCCGACGAATTGAGAACCTCCTCCTTTTTTGAAGTCGGTTAAAAAGAATGTATTTAAAGAAATACGAGTATTTTCATTGAATTAGGCTTATTTTACCTTATGAAATATTGTAATAATATTATAATATTATGTTGGCCGACTTTTAAGGCAATTGCCCATATTGAATGAGTCACGTTTTCAATTGCACATTTTAATCACAGTCTAAAGAAAGCTTTCCATCTGCTTTCAAATGTGAGACGGAGAATTATGTTCCGCAATAGGGTATTTGACTCCAATTTTTTTATTACTTTATTATAAAGTAGAATTAAAATAATGACGTGCACTGAAAGAACTAATTAAATCGATCAAATAACAAAAAAGTTATAAGCATTTAAAGATTTGTGATTAGACAGAGATAGCAACATGACATTGTGACGTCACACCTTACCAATGCCATAGTAGCTTCGTGCGGCTTCATACAAATTTTCGTTTTGCGAGAAAGGGATAGAAGATCCCCCCACTCCAAAGTTTAAACGCCTGTAACTTTGTAAATCTTCGTTGGATTTTAATATTTCTTTCACTGCACGTTATTATTTTTATCCTAGTTTATAATAAAGTAATATTTTTTATCAAATTCAAAAGTATTGTAAGACCCCATTGTCTCATTAGGTACTGAGACAACTGCGGAACACAACTAAACAAAACAAAAATGTGTTATAAAAACTGTTTTAATCAATACGAGCAATTGCCACTAGTACGTATAACCTGGCTTGCCGTTCACGCTTACAATCTGTAAATATTAAATTAAAACGATTATTGCACGTAAGGTTACATTTTAACGGTTATATTACTTAAATATAAATAAATTTGTTAATCTAAAAAAAATAGATTATGGATCTATAATGAATGTATAAAAGCATATCTTTTATTATTATGAATAAGAGATATTATCACTAGGCTAAATTTACGTTTACAAACAAACATAATATTATTATATTGTACAGATGAATGTGCAGCGATTTCGACGGTGTAAATAAGAATATCAAATAAATTAGTATAAAATGATAATTTGAGTTTTTTTTCTTCCTAGCATTTGATAACCCAAAGATATTCTTAATCTATTATCTAATGGAAGCAACTTTGATTGAAATGTCATCAAAATTCAATTAAAATTTTACTTTCTGTGCATACTCTTCTAAAAATTATATTCTCATAGCCCTGAATGTTCATTAAAATTCACTCTCTCACTGTGGATGAACACACATATTAAAAGTATTTATGAATATAAGTGGTAGTTACCTACCAAAATACATGAAAGAATCATTAGTTTTTTTATACAAGAGGCTAAATAAAAATTAAATTCTTTTTAGGTGTAACTAATATTTTATTTAAACAAATATTATTAGCTATTCTGGAACAACTATAGTGTTAGTATGAGCAAAAAATACAAAGCAGGCAGGCGTTACAAGTATTAGGGCAAATGCACATGAGCAATTTTACTCCGGCATATTTTAGGCTTCAATCTACCGAAACATCTAATCACAATATCTGAATCTATCGCGAATGAATGAATAATTACTGATAGACGGGTCACGTCCCATCGCCTTAAAAAGACGACTCCGCAATATAGTGGACGCAAACCATACTAAATCCAGTAATAATAAATGGCGTGTATTGTGTCGGGACATCTCTATCTTGTTACGACATTTTAAAGTCCTTATATAATCATGAGGCAATTCCCGCGATACAGCATGTTATGTGTTTTTGTCAAAAATAATATGTTACATTATTATATATTGACTAATTACTTGACCCTTGCAACAGACCATAGAGCTGACGATATTTTATTATTAACGGCCTTTGCCATAGACTAAAGACCTGGAGATGAAAATTATAACTAGACACAGGTTATCCAGGGTTATCCAGGGTTATCCGATCACAAAGTTTAAATAAGGTACTTCTGAAAAAGAGGATGGTAATTCGAGCGTAAAGTTAAGTAAGAGAATAGGTAAGAACCATTTTTAGATAAGGCGTAAAGGTAAAACAGGGCAATTTGCTAGTGTGCACAAACCTTTTGGTTACATTTGAAATAGTGTGGGAAGAGAATGTTTTTATCGCCACCGCGAAAGGCGAAAGCCTCCATAAATAATTATAAAGCTACCCATTTCAGCCGGCCATTTAAAAGAACAGTATTTATTCTTTCACTTTTATCGGGCGCAGTCTAAGAGCAAGCAAATCTTATGTACGACTCGGTCTGTGTAATAAAATAAGAATGTTTTAATGTGTAAGTCAGTGTCTCTACATTCAATTTGATTTAAATTTGGTATTTATTAAAATGAGATAAATGAAAGCAACTCAGTTTTATTTATTTGTCCGGCAGCCTTTAACTGTAGGCAGTTATCTAGGCATTTATGGTTGTGCCGTTTCGATTTCAAAAGGAGCGTGAGTATAAGTTCAGAGTTATTAGTATTCTTTCCACATTCAGCCCAGTTAAATCAGATTAAAGGAGCCATCAATCATCGGAACTTACACACTTTGTAGAGATTTCCCTGCGCTCAAAGTAAATTATACAAAATGATCATAACATACTGGCAAGATTGTAGGTGATTGTAGGTTTAGGTTGGAGTGCACTTGCGTTTTCTTAAAATACCTACTCAATGATATCCTGATGACAATCGTAATTGAATTATAACGCAAGTACACACTTTGGCAGTGTGTTACATAGTTGTTGATAAACAGTATCGATGTTTGCTAGTACAGTACTTACCAATAATTAATCAATACACAAACTTAGTTTAAAAAAAACTTTATCAAGAAATCGTTCCATAGCTCCTGCACTAAGATTCTTTTTAAGAAATATTCGTTAGCGGTGCCCGCTCTGAATTTCTATTAGAAAAAGACAAAGGGGAGGTTGGGAACGTTGAAAAGAGGGAATCAATTAAAGACCATCGATCTAGAGTGCGATAACGTCTGTCAGGCCGGGTGGGAACGGCCGGAATGGCCACTCGATAAGATTGTCCGACCGAAGGATCTACTCTTAATTATTTTTAAACGCCACTTCTACCCTTATGTGATGTTTCATTGTGTTAGATTGCCATTTAATGGGGTTTGAGTTTTAATTAACATAAAAGTTGCTTGAACAATAAAATCCTTAATGATTACTCTATTTTTAGTATTGTTTAAATCTTCTCAATAAAAAGTTCTATTTACAACAGGTTCAACTTAAGAGTTTGGACTAATTACAAAGTGAACAATGTCTTCCATTGCCCTCGTTTTGTTATAAAAATGGGAAATGCTTTCCAAAAAACCAACTTCAAATGCCACTACAAAGAGTGAAATAATTTTTATTTAAATTTTAGGTACCTACACCAATTCGAAGTCGGGCAATGTTTCATACAATCCCTAATAGTCCTTCTTACTTACTTGATGTGCGAAGTAATGACGAAGTCATAGACAATCGCCCGACTTCTAATTGGTGTAGGTACCTAAAATTTAAATAAAAATTATTTCACTCTTTGTAGTGGCATTTGAAGTTGGTTTTTTGGAAAGCATTTCCCATTTTTATTTTATACTTTTTAGTGGAAAACAATAAAATGCACAAGGCGTTGTAAAAATACCCAAATCGCTTGAGGTGTGTTCATAAAATCTGAAGAGATACCTCAAATTCACCAAGATCCCATCATCAGACCCTGACTTGATGACTTTAGTCATCAAATCAGTATCTGCTAGCAAATGCACCAGTAACTATAAAAAATACCCAACTCGCTTCAAGTATACTAGCAAAATTTGAAGAGTTCCCTCGATTTCACCAAGATCCCACCATCAGACCCTGCCTTGATGACTTTAGTCATCAAATCAGTATCTGCTAGCATATGCACCAGTAACTATAAAAAATACCCAACTCGCTTCAAGTATACTAGCAAAATTTGAAGAGTTCCCTCGATTTCACCAAGATCCCATGATCAGATCCTGACCTGATGACCATAAGACAACTTGGAAAATATTACTCTTTCTAATAATACTCAAATAGTTTCATGTCTCCATATAAAATTTGAAGAGTTCCCTCGATTTCTCCAGGATCCCATCATCAGATCCTGACCTGATTAAAATGGGACCATCTGGAAACAAAACCCTCTTAAACAAAAAAAGAATTTTTCAAATCGGTCCACGCGTCTTCGAGTAATCGGTGATCATACATAGAAAAAAAAAAAAAAAAAGATTCCGACGAATTGAGAACCTCCTCCTTTTTTTGAAGTCGGTTAAAAAGAAAAAGAATTGCACGATAGGTACGGGAGGATGTTGATCAATATCTTTATTCCACGTCGTTACGTTTCTTGTCACTGCACGTATAACTTTGGAGGTAATTTTGGTGGTGAAAATTTCACTAAGAAGCATAGACGAACAAAAAGGCAAGCGGAGACCAGTAGGCTTAATAGCAGGAACGTCGATGTTTGGGACCATAGGAAGTGCTTTTTTACTTAAGATGTTAGGTGCATGACATGAGTTTCCTCTTAATCTTACAACAACAAAAAACTTTTCCCTCGCGCTTAACAGTGATAGTGTGCGAGAGAGAAAGAAATTGACAGTCCTATTGTTATTCGAAAAGGATGTATTGTGATTGTGATATGACTGATTGCATGGTTTTCCTGCCTTCTTTGTAAGCAGAACAGTGCTGAGGACTTTAAAACACTAATATCCTCCTAAAACGTATTGTATTTCAGTCAAAGTAGGCAATTAATATTTGAACCGCGCACTTTCTTGGCCGCCCACCAATGCTGCGATGTGTTTGTACGAGCGAAGGCGCTCAAATAATAATGTTTTAAAAGCAATTCAGGCTCCACGGAAACAACACGCGATCGCAATTTTATCTTCAGCCGCCCTTGATTTGATAATACTTACAGACATACTTACCTAAAGTTATAAGGAACTGTAAGAGCCCTCTAACATTTATCTTACAGGGCTGTTTCACTATAATACATCTGCTGTATCTAAAGAATCGTGTAGTAGTAAAGATTTACATACGGAAATTGTAGCGTAGGTCGTGGGACATAAAAGGGGTTGAAAAGCTGCACGTTGGCCAATCACACATCTATAATGATACTATTTATGGTGAACTCTCCGGAATTCACTCCGGATGTTTTCTTCACTGCTCAGCAAGTGATATCTAGTTTTCACTAAACATATTTAGCTCCGAAAACTCAGGGGTGCGTATCCGGGATTCAAAACCAGATCCCCTGACAAGAGGCAGACGTATAAAACAGTTGTTATCACCTTTCTTTTTATAATAATTACTATACAAAGAAAGGTTACCTATACAAATTACAAATAATAAAAAATAGCCATAGTTTTATGGTTTTGCGGTACGGATTCCTCATTGAATCCAACCGACTCGCACCCGAACGACTTTTACTTTTACGAGTACGAGGTACTCTTAAGATATATTTAAAGACTCTTGCTAATAAATGTCTTCTCACAAGAATGATGCTATTATAATCTCTAAATTATCTAAAACTAACGTGAAAACACAGTTATTTATTATTTAAAAACAATGCAAATGCAAAGTTTATACCCAACAAAAACCAGATTTACCAAAACCAGAGATTTATACCAGACAAAAAGTGTCGATGCAATACAGCTTTTCGAACGTGACGGCAGAGTTTGACATTCCATAAGTGCCTGCAGCGTAGGCTCACGTGAAAGATTTGTATGAATAATTCTCAGACATGAATTCAGGAAACTGCGTATCTTCGGCTGTTAATTCGACGAAGGCCCCCTAATTCCCGTTTCGAAATACCTACTCAAATGAAATTGCCCGCCATTAGGTAAACTAATATTTGACACTTCGGAAACGCCAACCTCGATAACAAGTTCCAAATGCTCGATTCAATTTACTTCTTCCAATAAAGAAATTTCCCGTTCAATTTCAACAAACCGTTGTTTGTTCTGCGGTATCGGTTTTTGGGTATCGTATTCTTATAGGGAGTTTATTTTTGGTTATAATATTGCCTCTCTCTTAAGGTTCCATTCTGTTAACAGTTATAAGCTAATGCTGGTCGTCCATAGTAACACCGACACGATTTGGCATCTTTGAATAACGTTAACGTATTGTTTCTTTTTCGAAAATTGCAAAAAATGAACCAAAAGTTGACTTTAAAACATAAGCATAATTAATCTGAATGTGAGTTGAGCGGCTTCAACCAAAATCCACTGATAACAAAATAATAGTCGATAGTTTGAGAATTTAAAATAAACTTTTTTACACACTACAAGCTGACACTTCACTGAAATATTTCACCAAAGTAAATCCTAGCGATCGCTACACAGCGTCGCACAGTAAAGATTTACACAGATCTAGTTCTTAGACGCTGATAATAACAATCGGATTGGAGCTCAGAAAAAAATGTTTCCGCAGGATTTTTATAAGAAAATGAATTCCATGAAAAACCAGCAATACACCTTAGTTATTACATAATTATTGATAACAATTAGGTAAGTATTTTGTTTTGTTAATTATTACTCTTTTTTGACTAGATCCTAAGGGCAGTCTTGTTTGTGGTGACAAATAAACTTGCTTTAAGATGCCTTTTCTCACTCCTATTCACTCCTGTCTTTTTCTCTCTACCGTACTAAATTTAGTGCAAAGTTATTGTCTTCTGTTTTTGGGACAAACTATGAGTTTGCGAGACAATTACGAAATATCAAATAACAGAGTTTAGTGGTCCCGTGTGTGGAATTCGGCGAAATTGAGCCGCCATTTTGTGATTGTTTATTTGGTAAGTAGGCTGTTTGCTACTGAATTATAATCATAATTTTGTCAGGAATGAACATAGAGGTCACAGGCTAAAATTATGTTTTATTCACGAGTTCCCTTACCTTTACATTATTTTTAAGTTGTTTTGCCAAAACGGCGTAATAGAACAAGAGAATACATTGTATTCGCTTTGTTGTCCGTCTGTTTGTCCGTTGATTCAAATAGTCGGTCATCTTTTAAAGCTTTATGCTTTAAAGTAGTAATTCCCGATCGTTTAATATGATCAAATTTTAAACAGTAGGAGTTTCGTAATTGTAGTAATTTTGGGAGTTTAACGAACGGACAAAATCGCACCACTACAATTTTGGCTTAGAAACCTAAAAACCTCTGTTAGCAAATAAGATGAGAAACGGCTAGTAAGCACTAAGCAAACAAAGACAAGACAGATAAAACGACATCTTTAACATAAATGTAAATACAACAGCATAACGTGTTTGTAAAGTTCGCCTCGATAGTTGATTCCGCATTCAGGTGAAACAGCGCACAACGTTTTGTTTTAAATATCGTCCAATAGACGAGTGGAGCGTGCTGCGTGACTCGCGCGAGCTTCAGGCGACTAGCTCGGAATAAGCTTAATAACTTTAGCAACAGCTTGACTTGGCTGTGTTTTGATGATCTCTCTGGCGCAAGCGACGCGCGCTCGGGTTAAAACTGGGAGTCTTGGATTCAAATCCCAACATGGGACATTTTTGAATAATTAATTTTAACGGTAAAGATTTATTGCCATAAGTACAAATAGAGGTCCAAGAGGCTGCCCTCGACTTCAAAAGTGCGGCAAAAAATATTTTGCCTAATTGACAAACCCGAGCCGTCGCCACACAATTTTCACGCACACTAGCATCCGCGCACCATACAAATTTCAAATTGACACACTCACACTACAAGAAAAATTTGCCGCACTCACGGAGCTGTCGTTGTAAGGCTCTATCTAGTTGCCTCTATATTATGAATCTATGACAGTTAAATCTAAACGTCAGGGGTGCGTACTCGGGCTTCAAACGCCCCGACCAGTTCATTCATACAACATGCATACAAACCTTCAGGTACAGCAGTGCTGTTCTACACAATGTCCATCTCTGAAACAGCTGCCAGACAGCTGCCAAGCCGAAGATGGCATGCAAAATTGTAGTCTATTACAACTGACAAATTCATAGATGCAGAGATGCACGCTCGTCGCTGTTTTGCAGAATAGCACGGCAGGATTGCAGATATAAGTAAATACTGCAACGCAGCCAGTTAATCTACAAAGCCTTAAATGCGTCTAATTCCGATACGGATAGCAAACATGAGCAGCGTTGGATCAAGTATTGAGATAAGTACACAGATCCGCCAAAGCGATATTCTCCCTCGTGAATATTTAAGCGTACGATTGGTGCGAGGCACAGAGCTGCAGCGGCGGGTCGCGGCGTTGCAACTTTTATTGGAAAACTTACCCGAATTTACATGTCCCGCACATTATTAAACGCTTGTAAAAGTTTAAAAGGCACCGCGCTGCGCTCGCTTGCTTGTAGCTTGTATTTCTGGTGAGTTTCCTGGCTTTCCTACTTACAGGCTATCAGGTGTATGCTTGTAACTAGGAAAGCCGGGTCAGGTATATGCAGCTCAGGTATATGCTTTTACAATATGATCCTGAAATCCGCTTTGGACTTCAAAAAAATAATCATGAACAACGAAAACAATATTTTTTCCGAGTAAAAGTGATCATTAGTTTTCTTTTTACAGTGTTGTTTTTGTGTCAGTGTGTAAGATTGTCACACGTTTAAATTAAGCGACTGATATTAGTTTAGTATGCAATTTATTTGGTTGCTAACCCACGACAGTTATGGTTTTTCATCCGACTTTGGCTGGCTGCTATTTGGCCAGTACAGCAATTTCTATTAATCTCTAAGAAGGTTTTGAAAATAATTCACAAATTTCCAAACATGTTTAAGAAAAAGACATCTTGTTTATTTAAATTAATGTTATGTATTGTATTAAAACATATATTTTCTTCTTTATAACAATACTATAACCACTACCACAATTATTGTGTTTTTGTGGTTTCCTATAAAAATAACTAAAAGGAAGTTTTGGAGAGCTTCCGTTGCACGTGTTGCATAAACATTTAAATTAAATTAAGTTGATTCAAATTTCATGCGGGAAAAGCCGCGGGCAACAACTAGACAGATATAAAATAGATTCATATGTAATGCAGAAGAATGAAGATGACTTCACTGGGACACCCATTACAGGCCTTCATTATCACTTGCATGCAAAATGCACCGCCTTACATGTTAGCTTATCCACTCTTTGAATAACCCCAAAACTGAAGCTCTGTGGTAACTCTGTAGCGTTATGTTTTTATTAGGGATCGAAAAATCTTGAATTATTAATGTTGAGTTTTCTGTTTGAAATATTAAATTTGAACTCAGTAAAAATTTCACAAAGAGCCATTTGGCGAGTTCAAGAAACGGTCAGCCGCTATAAAGAAAATTCATACGAGCCACTCCTTTCCACAAATTGAGAAATGGAGTGCACAAATGCTCAACAGAAAAAAGCACTTTATGTGCCAGACAATAAAGTACAAACTAAAATAAATCTTAATTCAGGACTATTTGTACAGAAGTTGCAAGAGAATTTAAACTTTGTGTTGTTAAGTTTGATGGTTGAAATTTGAATGGGAGATCAAGTTTTTTGGGTTTCAGTGGACACTCTAGATCCGGATGAATAAAGCTCGGCAACACTTGTAAAATTTCATGCACAGTTACCTTATATCTAAGACGTAATATTTGATAAGATAAGGCCTATGGGATTTAAGTGTCATATTTTAAAGTTAAATTAGTTTAGCAATAGATTTAATCTAAATAAACAAAGGAAAAAACTGACAAACTGATTTGTAACTAACTGACAGTCCAAATCACTGGCTAGAGATCCAAATTTGGAATTAAGGGTGTATTAAAAAATATTTTTTCAAAACTTGCGTGCCAAGGGAGATTTTCGTGTCCGAAGTTTGCAGAGAAAAATACTTCTTCACTCCGCAACTATTGCATCGATTTGGATTGAGGTAGCTGGACTAATACGTACTGACACGTACGTTTTGTGACAAATTGAATTTCTCGTGGGCGGAGCCGTGGGAATTTTTTTGTATAAGTAGAATAATATCTACTATAGTAGCAGTTTGTATCTACCCGGACAAACTCTGCGCTCTACATTCTCTCTACAGTTTTATCTAGACAAAAATATTAATATTTACAAAAATACAACTGACTCTAAAGCTCGGATTAGCAAATGAACTCCACGAAGCTATTTCCTGTCCGGGCGCATTTGGAAGGGAATAAATACTTAAGTTTAATTAACTGGGCGAAGACGGCCCCAACAAAAGCGTCGGAACCTGATTCCACCGACAGTTATTCGCAGATTCCGAACCGCAGCCTTCTGCGGATCAGCCGGTTTACGCGATGCGATGCGACCCAGACATCCATACCCCTTACTCAATAATGTAAATGTGTAAGTAGCTCTGTCTATCTTTCTGTTACGCTTTCACGCCTAAACCACTGAATCGATCCTGATGATGGCCACAATTTGACTAGACAATTTGACGAAAGCCGTGGGATTTCGAGTAATCCAAAACTGGCTTTACAAATATATATTATTATTACAGACATAGATTATTATAATAGGAATGTTCGACTTAAAAATATTTCCCTCAATTATATGCACGCTTTACCACTACTAAATACATGATTAGGAAATAAAAGTCTACAGCTCGACATAATGAAGGAAGGCTCGTCACACACAAAATCCTTCGTTTTCTTCAACCTTCATCCAACAGCTACCAACCATTACGTGTACACTACTCTAGAACGTGTTTGCTCCAACGGCTGTCGGATCTACGGCGATACTACGAAAATATAGGTGCTACTTCTGTATGTTGTGTGTTGAAATATGCCCTTATATCATTCTTGCTCAGTAACTATGGATTACTATAGTGGAAAGTCTCCTTGTAAGTTGGTGTTTGCAATTCAAGGCAACATGCTTGAATTGTAATGTTCACATTACAGTTCAAGGGCAACATTACGTCGCACTATGCTTGAATTGTAATGTTCACATTACAGTTCAAGCTATGCAAAACTTCTTGGTAAACAATCTCTTTTCTTATCAATATTACTATAATCCTATACCTTTAAACGAGCAATTCTTGTATATATATTTCTATATAATCTGGATCTCGGCAACGGCTCCAACGATTTTCATGAAATTTAGTATACAGGGGGTTTTGGGGGCGATAAATCGATCTAGCTAGGATTCATTTTTATGAAATGTCGAATTTAATAAAAAAATAATAAAATATGATTTCTGCTGCCATCTATTAGCCAGTAGTTAAACTACCGAGCGAAGCACTCCTGCAGCTGCCATCTATTAGCCAGTAGTTAAGGGCGATGGGTACCATCTGGGCGCGAAAATTCAAATTTTATTTAGTTTTTCGCTCATAGTGGGCTAATTATACATTCAAGGCTAATGGCAATGTGTTTTGCGGGCACAACGTTTATGCATCTACATGTTTTTAACAAAAACTCTGCTCAACAATACTCATTTACTTCATATTGGTTCCCGATAGCTCGAAATCTTTGAAACTGCAAAAAATTATCTTTCGGGAACCAATATGAGATGAGTGGGAACTTTCGAGCAAAGTTTCTATTAAAAACATGTAGATGCATTAAAAGTAGGCCCGCAAAATGCATAGTCATAAATCTTCAATGTGTAGTTTGTCTAAGATTTGCGAAAAACTAAATAAAATTTTAATTTCGCAGGCTGGTAGGGCCGCAACACCTTAAACTACCGAGCGAAGCTCGGTCACCCAGATATTTAATTATAATAAGTAAACATTTTTTTTTTCTATTTTTTCTCTAAATTTGCTAAATATTCTAATTAAAATTTCATTTTGCATTACCAATGTTTTATTTACTTCGCAAGTATGATATAAAGAAGAATGCTTACCTCGGTTGCAAGTAGCTATTACACCCTCGCACTATATTCACCCTCGCTCGCTGCGCTCGCTCGTGTGACTAAATATCTCGGGTGCACGCGATCCATTAGCGCCCTATGCGAGCTGCGCTCGCACTGGCGCCAAATTGGATCTTGTTCTGTAATAGCTTACTTACGTCCCTTGTGTAACAATCGACTATTATACCTTTGGTTCTGCTTATCATTATCCTAAACATCATTTCATATTAAATCATTGAATAGTTAGCGGCTGTATCTATTGACTAAATTTAAACAACAGATGTAATCCCTAGTATTTAGATAAGGTTTATAACAAAATATCGAAGTCGTATCGTGATGTACAAATGAACGCCTGTTGTATTTACACGTCGGAATTCTGAGTTCAGCTGTTAATTCTCTATTGGCTCTGTTAGTCGGTAACCTTTACTTTGTTCAATAACTTTTGTTAACTAATACACTTTGATACATGAAGTAATGCAAAGTTACTGGAATAAAGTTTGAAAACCTAGTAATTTAAGTTTTTCATGTCCTCATATCTGTTAGCCCCCAAATAATACGGATTTGCATAACACAGTAACGTATCATATTACCTATGATATCTTACAAAATATATTTGTGTTTATTGTAAAACTCGACACGTCCCTTGAAGCGGGGCTCACGAAACTATCTTCAGTACAAACTAAATTTTATTCCTAGTTTAAACATTCACCTAACTTCACTCCAAACTTGTTAGCGTATGTGACTGACGAGTGAGTATCTACTGAAATATACTTTCAAACTTATCTTTTACGTTTTGAAGTTAATGTTGTATCATTTCGGTTATATTTATGTATCCGAATATCCATTAAAAAATTATAGCTATAATCCAACTGAAATAATGTACCACTCTATTAGTAAAGGTATGTCAATATATGTATTTTCTTATTTTTATGATTATTATTTTTGTCCGCAATCTCGATTTATTGTATTAGAAGAAAGCAGTGATACGATTAGTCCCGTGTAGTGTGTATAATATTCGTTCACAGTGGATCCGAGTAGTTCGTTCCCGAAATGTCAGGTACATAACATAACAGCTATCAAAAATATTGAGAGATCGTGACTGGACACTTAATAGAGCAAAAATAGAAAAAGCCTAAAGGAAAAAATATGATATTGCTTTTTAAATATGAAATATGACGCCCGAGGTGTTCCGATATAAAGAAAAAAGGTTTATCCGCGACCCCCGTCACGCGTCGCGGAGCGGAGCGGAGTCTAGTGGCGAAGCGGAGTAGAGACGGAGGGGAGCGATGTGTCTTCATTGCCGAAACAATGAATTGGTATTACGCGTCAACGTATATTATTAGTTATTGTGTGTTTGTTTAGCAGAAAATATGTGTGAGCGATTTATACGCGAGACGCAGAATTGTAGACCAGAAAATACTTTTGTACGAATCTATAGAATTTTTCTTTTTTGTCATTGTCAATGTTATATTACAGTGTAAGATATTTTGAGCTAACGAGTCGCTGCAACAGATAATGTTAATTAATCACCATTATCCAACGATATAAGAAGCTCAGGCGGTATTGCTAATATTGAATAAATCTTTATTATAATTTAAAAAGTAACTCAATGTTTTAGCAACTGAAAGTAGTAGAGGACTGGTAAGTGTAGCTGTAGTCGAAGATGTTACTGTATTAACTTGGAAGGAGTAGGTGACACCTAAGTTACTGTTGCTACACAGTATCGCATTGCAATAAATTGTTTGGCGATAAGTTTCTCCTACAAGAGAGATACAAGTGGCGCGGAAACTGGTGGGCTGGAAATTATTGAAGGAGCCTTTGTCCAGCAAACGACATCCGTGGATGAAACGAACGAGACCATATAAAATTAATAATTATAGCAAGATAATTTAATACTTCTAGATGACCATTAGTGCTTAGAGTAACGTGGCATTTTTACCTAAATCTACATAGGCGTTTTTGAGGCAACTTTTCTCTTGCCGCTATTAACTTTAATCTCTCACATACAAACCCAGGGTATAAATACCACTTAACACCTACTCTTCTATTACTCTAAAAGTAACAATTCAGTTTTATTTAAATTTATTTAAAATTGTACCCTGAAATATACTTATCTAGCCTAGAAAACATGAACGACTAGAGCTTTCTAGATTTTCTCTGCCAAGTTTAAATCCAACAGTTTTGCATTTAAAGGTTTAGAACTTCCGACCGTTACATTATTTTTTATCTGAGAGTTCCATTAAGATAAGATGGAGTCCCGTATTAAATTCGCGGAGCGCTCCCGTCTCGACATGTTTAACTCGTGCGATTAAATCTTAGTTTAATTAACTGAATTACGACCTAGGACACTGCGCTATTTCTCTTTGTTCTTGGAAGTTGGTAGTATTAACCATTGGTAACCATTGGTATACCATTGGTATTTGGTATATCGCTTGGTATTTACTGAAGGATCTACCTATATTGTCACCAAGCGAACTTGGTTTATGACCACTATCCTGTACCTTTGTTGGTTCTAATTTCAACCCATTAGGCTAAAATCGGCACAGAATCTTGAATAAGGTTTGCTTTCGACATTGTAGCCCATTCAATTCAAAATGCTAGGCCCTGCACATTTTTTAAAATGCTTTGGAGAACTCTCGGATTTGCAAGTTTCCTCACAATGCAATTCTTCATGATTAAAGAGAGTACGACATAAAAGTCACTCAGCAATGATATCATTTGAATTTCAAAAGTTACCTAACGAAAATTGAAATAAGAAAGTAGACTTCGAAAAAAATAAAAAAGATGAGGTTCGTTTTTTTTTGGTCTTTTCAACGCCTGCCAACTAGCAATGAAAAAACGTGGTAGACCTGCTTACCTGCATAACTTTCATAAGAAATGAAGACGGTGAAAAGCCAAAAAAACCCCTAGTTAAATAACTAGCAATTAAATTAATATTTTGAGAAACCCCCTAACATTTTTAGTTAACTTACTGGCAAGCGTGAAGTACTTAATCATACGGCAAAAATGCCTTACAATATTTTGAAAAGAGCAGATACTATTACACTACTGGACTGATATTAACCAAACATTCGTTTTTAAACCACCGCAAGGAACTGGCTTTCAAATGAAATAAAACGCATCAAAAGAAGTCCATCCATTTGAGAGCTAAGAGCAATACCACTAAGAGACATACACACAGGGGTCGAGGGTTAAAAATGTATACATACGAGTAGATGAAGCCAAAATTGCCGATACTGAAAATATAGTTTATCCGTAAAAAGTGACGTCATATCGAGGCCGCAATGTTATAATCCGCGTGTCTGTCTGTTGGTTGACATGGGTTAAACCTCCCCCCGTGTCCCACAACCCCCTCACTTGCCCGCCAGCTGTTGGCCCTTTGTATAATTTTACACCGTGAATGAAATCTGGCAGCTCTTTAGTTTTTCTGTTGTCACAATAAAGTTTGTTTATATTTTAACCGACTTTACATGAGGGAGGAAGCAGAGGGTTAAATTTTTATAGGTGGATGGTATTTTCATGTTTTTATTATAGTTCACGGGACCCTATTGCTATGACTCCACCGTCCTACTGTCACCACGCTGTATCTCTTGAACCGTGATAGGAAGACAGTTGAAATTTTCACAGATTGATGTATTTCGATTATTTTCGTTTTAATAGTTAAAATAAAATAAAAAATTATGGGGGCTCCCATACAATAAACGTGTTTTTTATTCACGGCTATTGACTTTGGGTAGGGGTGTTAGTTTACTTTAATACTTTAAAGAAAGCGAATATACTCTTAATGGTACGGAACCACTAGTGCGCGTAACCGACTCGTACTTGGCCGATTTTTATTTCATTTTCAAGACGTGTACATGGTTTTTTTTAGTTTTCAACGATGGACCTGTACTTTGAATTGTGTATGGGGGTTCTTGTAGGCGGTGTTCTTGCATACTAGACCATGAAGATTCTTTTTAAGTGAGTGAAGTCAAATATTAGTTTTAAGTGAACTTTTCCAGACTTTTCAGAGTTTTGATTGTTTCTATAAATTATTAAATATTATAATACCTATCAAAATTATCGTCCAAGAAAGCCAAAAACCTAATAATATTTATGGCCAAACCATTTTATTCTAGGAAGAAAATATCAACGGATTCTCTATTAACTTATTCTCAATCTGATTCTTCTCTACATGCATAAGCTGAACACCATTTTGTAATATCTCTGGCGCTGGTCATACCAAAAACCTCATAACAACTGACCAATTTAGTGAAGGAAACATTTCTGTACTGTTTCGCTAAGCTGTCAGTTGTAAGTCTATTTGAGCGGCGCGCGGCGGCGGGCGAGTGACGCTCGCGTAAAAACTGTGGAACGTGCGAATATGAAGAAAGGGATTTACCCTCGTCAACGACGTAATAACCGCTGGCGGTCAGACTAGACGCGTAAGCATACACGAAACAAAGAGTTTCACTTAGTGGACTAATGAACATATCTTGTCCTCGACTCACACTAAATTGCATACCGGGAACATACTATAAGATCCAGTACATAATACCTTCGATCTTCCCTCGTGTTAACGATGCTGTTTCCTGATTGTATTTTGCGGAAATCCATAATTAGCAGGAGAGATTAATTTGTTTTGCCTTGAATATAATCCACTACTGGAAAAAAATCTCTTTGTGCCAGTATGTAGGAACACCGCCTACATGAAACCCCACACACAATTCTTCCAATACTTTCTTCGACGCACGTTTCATTCCGACACTGGGACATCCTCAAAAGATGTTGACATCTCTACGATTTCGCATTCATAAAGTCAACATCTCTTGAGGAGACATGGCCAGTGACGGCCTAAAATTATAGTGCTATTCTATTCAATAATGTAGTCATGAAAGAAGTCGCTATGTCTACCTTTAGAAAGGTATGTCTCTCTACTCCAACATTGTGATAAGACAAACGAACCGCACCGTGTATGTACTAGGGTATCAGACTTGTGAAGCTGCATCTCAAATGAATCTCAAACAAGTAGTTACGTCAAAGCGCTGTCGGTAGCGCTAGATAGCTACTTATGTGCTCCGATCACGCACTTACCCGTAGCCTGCATTCTACCAGCAAATAAAGACGTAACCAGCACGAAGTACACCGTATTGAAATGAAATGAAATAAATTATTTATTTTTCACATAGGCCTAAATAAAAGGCGCCCATGAAAAGTCAAAAACTCTAGCGCCAAGTTCGGAATGCAGGTTTGCACCGAGAAGAACTGACAAGAAACTCGGCTCTTGCTCTTTTCAAAAATGTCATGATATGCAATTACTCTTATATATTATGAAAAGTTATTACATAACTTTTAGGATATCTCATGAGGAGATGGAAATATATCCATATCATTCCAAGAATCTTTGTCATTGAAAAATTCTTCAATAGTATGGTAACCCTTATTTATGAGATGTTTCTTGACAGTGGTTTTAAACCTGTGTAAAGGTAAGTCCAAAACAGACTTCGGGATCATATAGTATTATTAGGCATACCTTCTGTTAACGTCTCTATTTTGTGATGCTAGAGACACTCCAACTAACTTATGTTTCAACGTAAACTAGCTGTTTAGGTAAACAAATTGACAAACTGTATGCTCTTAACCAACGTAACGATATTTAAGAGAGGTTTATTTACATATTTATTTAATTGGATTCACTGAATGGAAGAAAGAAGATGGGAGCGCAATAAATTTAAAAGGTGATAAATTAGGTCATCTAAACGGTTGCTACCACCGATAAGGGACCTGAGGATATGCTCATCAGAACATTTTACGCAAACCTTCTTCATACAAAAAAATAGCGACGCGTCTCTGTCAAGGTATCCCATTATTACGCCATAATATGGTGGAAACCGCCTCCTCGAAATCTTGTTGCAACTGTTGACAAGGTAGTGCTGCTGTTGGCTTACTACTGATGCTTTCGGTGCCAATAGAAACATCTTTGGCACCGGTAAACTAGCGACATTTCTCACTAGATACATTTAAAGTTATCAAAGCTGAACTAAATATCGTTCGCAATGCAAAATTGCACCAAAGGCCGTAATAAGGCTAAGATAAACCTTGCAAAAATTTTCTTTTACCTAAAACCACTGCATTAAAAAATGATCGCAATTCTTACGCCACTAATTTGGTTGTCAGACACCGCTCCGAGCACGACAGCGCGACATAAATATTTCACGACCACTTTTTCCAGAGCGTGCTAGCATGAAGACAATATAAAGGACATTTTAAAGTTTCACATAGAAAATGCCCTTTACGCTGATCGCACATTTGTGTCTTACGTGTTCCGCACGGACCGCATTTAATATTGATTCTGCGAAAGGTAGATTGTGTTTATTTGTCGTCTTATCAGAATGAAATAAAGATTAAAACCCTACCAGTTGATCATTGGAATTAAAAATATTCTATATTCGTGTAAATTGTACAAAAATAAAATTTGCCTTGTACCTCATTATTTCGAGAGGTTTTTTAAGTAAACCCTTCGAATATCATAAGAGTAAGGTAATATATAAAGCGACGACAAAATCAAAAAGTCAGGCTCCAAGATGCCATGAACTTCAAGACGTGGCTCGCTTACGCTGCAGGCTAAAAGATGCTTAGTTAATCTTTTGTTAGAGACATTTAATAGACATTTAGAGTAATACAAACAATTTCAAAATAACATACAGTTTTATTGTAAAAAAAATATTTAAATTGATTCATGTAAATGCATACACAGTACATGCTTCCTAACGTAAACGAAAATTCGTATGTAGCGAGTACGGTGTGTGCTAAATACGAACGATAGGAGACAACCTTTACGTCTAATGAACAAAGGAAGGTTGTAATTAACAAGCGATTTGCATAGGATTTGCGTCGACTAATTGATGGAGTTTACGAATGAATGAAACGTTCGAGATTTTGTTTTACCATCACTGTTTAAAATACGTTGGTAATTAACATACAAATTTAATTTAATTTTTATACCAACTGATACAATCAAAATAGATTTAAAAAATGATCTCAATTCTTACGCCACTAATTTGGTTGTCAGACACCGCTCCGAGCACGACAGCGCGACATAAATATTTCACGACCACTTTTTATATTATTTATCTATTTGACCTAAGGCAATTGTTTAGGACATGTGCCTCTCGTCATCAAGTCAGGTATTCGAAACCCAGGCATGCTCCTCTGACTTCTTAACGGTGTAAATGGCTATTTATGTGTATTTTACTGACCTGCAATGTAGACAGCTACTTTCAAATTTATACTTCATGAATATTGGGTCTTTGTTCTAATTTCGCTCTTAAGCGGAAACACGATTGGATAAAATTTTGTCGATAGAAAGTTATCCCAAAAACTGCTCTAAAATCTCCATTAGGACGACGCCAGAAGAGTTGAGGGCAGCTCAAGAATGAATGTTCATAATTTGTTCAATATCATTTAGAATCACACAAGTAAGCACTGAAGAAACCCTCCTACCGGAACGGTGGAAACAGATTGCCGAAAGAACCTCCTGGAGAAATTAATGCCTTACTGATGATGCTCATCATATGATCCAGGCTAATAAAATTTTATGGTAAACTGGTAAACTAATCAATGAAAAACTTAAAGTCATCTCAGTCATTACCCATTAAAACTTGGAGAAGAATAAAATCAGTCTTTCGCGGATAAGAATTTGCTTCGAGTGCAAGAGATGCCTTTTTAGTTTTTAAACTTTTACAAGCGTTTAATAATGTGCGGGACATGTAAATTCGGGCAAGTTTTCCAATAAAAGTTGCAACGCTGTGCCAGCGTGAGGCATTCCGAGCTGCAGCGTTGTGCTTAAATATTTAGAGCCCCGGGACTCGGCTGAGTAGTTGAGTGTTCTTCTCCGTCCGCATTATCTCTGGTGTTTGTAAGTTCATGTGTTTGTTTTACTCCGCAATGAATGGGATTACTTTTGTTAAGGCATTCTTTTAGTTTGGAGTGGAGGATTAATGTACTTTAAGGTGTGGTTAGATGTTAAGATTGCGTACTTCGTACGTCCTTTTGTTAAGCTTTTAGTGATTTAAGACAAAACCTCCATTTCTCTGGTTTGGGATTTTAGCTTGGAGTGCGCGATAAATACGCGTAAATATCATTTTCAATCAACGAAATCGTGGGACTTGCTCGGACGTGATCAATGCTCGTTCTCTCCATTTCTGTAGGTTCACGAGTTTCTCAGCCCCTCAAAATATTATGGAGAATCCTCAGCTATCCAAGTTTTCTTTCCACTATTTAGCAAGATTTGAACCTCTAACTTTTGCTTAGGAAGCAAAAGGTTATCACTACTTACCTTCGCTGTAACATCTGCAAGAGCTGAGCGGCTTTAGGCGAAAGTTCAGTAATGATGCATCGATACCTGCAGCGAGGGCGCGAGTTGGGAAGTGCTAACTGTAGCAGCATGCAGCGAAGTTAGGCGGCAGCGGCGCCGCGGTAATTGCCTGTCAAATGCGCCTCGTAGGCTATATACTTACGCTCGCATCTCACTCTAGAAATTATTCAGAGGATTAACCATGACTGGTCCGTAACCAATTATTAAACTTACATACGCCATAACTCTTCTTTTTAGTGATCCTGGTGCACCCATGCTTATTACGTTACAATTATTCCAATGTATAAGCAGTGATAGCTCAGTGATTCTGACCTCTGTCTCTTATAAGGAGATCGCGGGTTCGATCCTGGGCATTCACCTCTGACTTTTCCGAATTATGTGCGTTTTTAGGAAACTAAATATCACTTGCTAACTAAATTTCAAATTTCATTTAGTTAACTAAATTTCACGGTGAAAGACCTGCATCCCCGAGATTTCACAAAAATGTTCTCGAAGGTGTGTGAAGCCCGCCAACCCGCACTTGGCCAGCGTGGTGGGCTATGGCCAAACCCCTCTGACTCTGAGAGGAGACCAGTGTGGAACGTAAAAGGGGTTGAGAGAGATACTAAAGTTCTCTACAATTAAAATTAAATTTTAGCGTCCAATACCCACCAGCCTCAGCAGCGCACTGCCATTGCTCTACAGTACAGAACTAATTACCAGGACATGTATCATATGCATTTTAGATCCCGCTAAAATTGCATACCCGCTTTGACCGGAGCGCGGCCGCCTCGCAACCGCCGCAAATAACGAGTAAAACTGCAATTACACTGTTTATACTTTACGCCACGCTTGCGAGAGCGTTGTTTGATATGATATGTCTATTCGTACGTTTGAAATTGCTGTTTTCTACTTTCGGTATTCGTGGAAAGTGGTTTCTGCTTCAAATTGTCTCGCATTAGTTTAAATGGTGAATTTTAAAATTAAACTATAAGAGCCAAGAAATAGTTAAAGCCAAGAAATAGTTAAAGCGGAAAAGAGTAAAATAGTTTAGAAAATATGGAAAGGGATATTGATGAACAAAACCGTAATATTTATGTATTATTTTAGTGCCATCAAATCATATCAAGTATAAGAAAATAATTCTAGTGAAAAACTTAACTACGAGTTTCTAACGTTTCTATAAATGTAAAATGTAAGAAGAGTCAGAAATATGAGGCCTGCATTAGATATTAAATATATTAAATTTTAAAAAAGGTACAGATTTTCAAAGAAAATTGTGAAATTGGAAACACAAAAAGTCGTACATAATATAATAGTCAAACTACAGCTTATAACGCTTACTGTTGTGTTGAAGTTTTCTAAAGATAAGTAAACAAAAATCAATATTCTACCAATACAAGAAACTGAGTCAGACGTTAAATGTCTAAAAAACTAAAATAATACAAATTTATGTTATAAATAACTAAAATTGTCGCAATAACTTACAATATAAAAGAGAAAAAGCGTAAACAATACTTAATAGCATGTACAACAGCAATATAGCGCCTGATGTTAAGTGGAAGTGTCGTAAAGAGCAATAAACAACACATAATCCATCAAGCGAAGTATCGCTAACAATAAAGTGGTCGTAGTCGTCAAACATAGCAAGTTGACTGGAGTTGTTGCGAAACTACCGAACAACGCTATTCCCATGCGGCGCTCTCTCACACGCATCATACGCAACGTAAGAGAAGCGGATTGTATTTTATTTTCCTCACGCTATCTTAGACGTTCGCTAATTGCATAGTAGCGTAGTACTCTTTTACTATTGGATGGGTTGATGGAAAATTTGTTGGTGTAAGCCTTAAACTTTTAATAAAAATAAAATCATACAGTAAAATTTAATCCGTCGTTAATTTGGGATCGGTTCCTAATTGTTATCTGCCGACAGTGCGAAAATTGTAGGGACTATGAAATATAATCCAGATTTAAGAGATCTTTATGAAATATTATTGCTGTAGGTATCGGTACTACGAGTATAACAAGAAAATAATCTTTTTCCAAAATAGATGAAAACATGTGAATGTTGTAATCTTCACGTTGCTAGCTTATTTCCTTAAGAGGAGACCCGTGCTCAGGTTCAGGAGTGAACTGTAATGTGATGAGGTGAGGATAACAACGATGGTCTTCGACATTGCTCTGCAGTACGTCCTTGCCCTAACTGGCCGCGGCCGAAGCCTTTCCGAAGCCGAAATCTCAAACGTGCACTCACCAACGTAAAAGTGGAGATCTCCTACTTGAAATACTGTTTTCAAAGATATGCCATAGTATATCAGCCCCTAAATTGTATAAGAAATCTACCCGTTCATTGGTCCTCCTGTATTACGCCAGCCAATAGGGGGCCAAAATTTGGTAACGATTAAGATACCGATAAGATGAATACGTTTTTCTTACGCAATCAGATCCCAGAGCGGACGTAAAACAAATTAAAGATGGTAATAAAATATAATTGAAATAGCAACATGCTGTCACTGTGCCCTCACCTGGTGCGCACAACAAATGAGTGGCAATTGCCAAGAGATTACTGTAATCGAGAAGGGCTCGTGACGCGTGAGGGCACGCTGAATTAGTGCCCCACTTTGCTAGTACCTGCCCCATAAGTGCGCCCTAATATCTGAGCACCTACCTAAGTCCTAACCTACTTTGCGTCGCGTTGTATCCTATACCTTTAAACGAGCAATTCTTGTATATATATATTTCTATACAACCTGAATCTCGGAAACGGCTCGATCGATTTTCATGAAATTTAGTATACAGGGCGTTTCGGGGGCGATAAATCGATCTAGCTAGGATTCATTTTTAGAAAATGTCGAATTTACCAGAAAAAAAAAGTATGACTCTTGCTGCCATCTATTAGCCAGTAGTTAAACTACCGAGCGAAGCTCGGTCACCCAGATATTTATGTATACTGTTTCCGATACAAAAATATATTTTTACAAATGAAAAGAAAAGTTTGACTCACTCATTCACTGACTCATCACCACTCAGCTCAAATCTTTGCAATTAAATACCTAACATTTAGCGCCTAGACAAAATTCATAGTGTGGACAGGGGATAAGGAAAGATTTCTTGAAACACCCAAGGGAAAAAAATTACACTAGCTAAGAGGGGGCTGGTCAAGTATTAATACGGTACAGATCTCAGATCATTTTAAACACGGGTACAGATCACTAAGACACTTAATGAATCGCTGCTTTTTGTTACAGAAGGCTTTCTCAAACTTTTGGTTTATTTTAACCCCATTCGATTTATTTATAGCTAATTCACCTGACGTCCTATTGATACTATGAATGATCGTGATGCATGATTTGGAATGTTTGTCTCTACGTGTGCAGTGGATTAAGGATATTTCTTACGCTACAACGTAAATAGCTTAAAAATTGGATTAATATAATTATACTTCATTTATCTGGACGTACTACTTGATGTCCTGGAAAAATCCACAGATCCTGCGGGATTTTGAAAAACCAAAGTCCAAGCGGGTGGAGTAGTGGGCATAAGAATAAAATTATTACTGGAATATTTCTTTAAATTTTTAAGCTCAATATTATTCAGTTGAACCCAGTTAAACCCGTACGGAATTTTAAAAGGCAGATTGGAATCGCGATCGTTTAAACCATGGGCAAATAAAATACGGAAACAAAAAAGAAAAACAAAAATCCAGGTCTCGCCTGCATTTCCCAGCCTTTTGTTCGCTTAACACCGTATCAATGGCTCGAACTCGCTACCGATGCTTTCGGTTTACAATTCGTTTATTTTATATTGTAAGCTTTAAACATTGACTTATACTCTAGACGGGGCGGACCGCGCGAAAAAATGTCGCCAGTTTATGGGAGCAAAACCCCCTCCGGCGTCAGTAGTAAGCTGTAAGCCTACGCAGTATTTCGCAGGAGTTTCGACACATGGCTCTACATTTTCTTGTATGAAGAAGGTTTACGTAAAATGTTCGGATGGGCCTATCTTGAGTATTATTATCAATGGCTTTAAAATAATTTTGTAGGTCTTAATCTGCACGGCAGTGCCCCAGCCAAGTCGGAGTATAATTAAAAAAAATTAAGAGTAAGAGGTATCGAAATAGTTCATATATCATTGTGTGAAATAAATGAAAGCTGGTGATAAAAGCCAACATCACGCAGTGTTCCCAGCTGGTTAACCATCCACCTACTGACCGCTCCCGATGTTCCTTACCATCGGTGATGGACGAAAATCTGTGTATCTATTCAACATTGTATAGACGTTTGAGCACATATGCATTATGCATACCCATAAGAAGGTTACTTACAAGGTAATCTCGACATACTTTTACTATAATACTTTACTCGATATACTTACTTTACTCGATAAACTTTAACTTTTGCGTATAATAATTATTCAAAGACATAACTAACATAACTGCGTAAGTCCTAATAACCTGACCACACACAATGTATATTGTCTCTAATGAAGTGTACCTAGCACTGAAGCACAGGCTGAAAGATATGTATTGATTCACTTCTTTTGCAATAATTAATACAAAAACGATAATCCTACAAAGACTTCTACCTACATAGAAGTCTTTGTAATCCTAATAACTCATCCTCATTGTATGTTGTCGTGATGATAACACCTTTTCACGATGAATCCGATAGTATTTATTACAATACTAGCAGATACCCGCGGCTTCGCACGCGTAAATTTTAGTTTTAACTATTCTACGGGAACCATCCATTTTCCGGAATAAAAAGTACCGTTTGTGTTACTTTACATGAAATCTATCTTCATTTCAACTTTAAACCAAAAATTTTCAGTAGTTGTGCGTGAAGGAATAAATTTTCTCCCGCATGAATATCCGTTTTTCCCTATTATCACGAAAACAATTGATTTTCCCGAGAAAAGAGTAGTTGATTCTAGGATATAATCTATCTCCATTCCAAATTTCAGCCCAATCGGTTCAGAAGTGACGGCACGATGGAGTATTCCTCCCGCATAAATATCTGCTATTTAACTATTTTCTTAGAAACCATGGATTTTCCCGGGATAAAAAGTTGCCTATTAATCCAGGATAAAACCTATCGCCTTTTCGAATTTCAGTCATATCCGTTCAGTAATTACAACGTGAAGTAGTATTTTTCCCGCGTGCATATCTGTTTTTAAGTTTTCCCGCAGAAACCATGGATTTTTTGGGATAAAAAGTAGCCTTTCTATTAATCCAGGATCAAATCTAACTTCATTCCGCATTTCAGCCACATCAGTTCAGTAAGGCGTGAAGGAATATTTTCCCGCGTAGATATCTGTTTTTCACTTCTATCATAGAAACCATGAATTTTTCCAGGATAAAAAGTAGCTTAGGCATTACTTCAGGATATAAACTATCTCCATTCCAAATTTCAGCCAAATCGATTCAGTAGTTGCGGCGTGAATAATTTTTTGCGCGTGAATTTCGGTTTTTAACCCCACGTTTTAATCCCACGAGAACCTTGAGTTTTTTCGAGATAAAATGTAGCTTATGTGTTAATCCAGGATATAATTTATCTCCATTCCAAATTTGAGCTAAATCGGTTCAGTAGTTGCGACGTGAACGAATATTTTTCCCGCGTGGATTTTTGTTTTTCAGTATGATCATACTCGTAGAAGTCATGAAATTTTCCAAGATGAAAAGTAGCCTACGTATTAAAATCTATCTTTCTTCCGAATTTCAGCCATATCAGTTCAGTAATTACAGCGTAAAGTAGTATTTTTCGCGCGTGAACATCAATGTTTCAAGTTTCCCGCAAAAACCATGGATTTTTCCGGGATGAAAAGTAGAATATCTATTAATTCTGGATATAATCTATCTCCATTCCAAATTTCAGGCAAAGTTCAGTAATTACGGTGTGAAGGAATATTTTCCCCGCGTGGATTTCTGTTTTTCACTATTATCATAGAAACCATGACATTTTTCGGGATGAAAAGTAGCCTATGTATTAATCAAGGATAAAATCTATCTCCTTTCCGAATTCTATTCATATCAGTTCAGTAATTACAGCGTAAAGTAGTATTTTTCGCGAGTGAATGTCAGTTTTTCAGTTTTCCCGCGGAAACCATGGATTTTTCCAGGATAAAAAGTAGCCTTCGTATTATTCCAGGATAAAATCTATCTCTATTCCAAATTTCAGCCAAATAAGTTGAGTAATTACGGCAAGAAGGAATATTTTCCCCGCGTGGATTTCTGTTTTTCACTATAATCATAGAAACCATGAAATTTTCCGGGATGAAAAGTAGCCTTTGTATTAATCCAGGATAAAATCTCTCTTTTCCGAATTTCAGTCATATCAGTTCAGTAATTACAGTGTAAAGTAGTATTTCTCGCGTGTGAACATCAATGTTTCAGGTTTCCCGCGGAAACCATGGATTTTTCCGGGATGAAAAGTAGCCTTTATATTGATCCAGGATACAATCTATCTTTATTCCGAATTTCAGCCATATCAGTTCAGTAATTACGGCGTGAAGTAGTATTTTTCGCGTATGAATATCTGTTTTTCTTTTCTCCTGCAAAATCCATGGATTTTTCCGGGATAAAAATTAGCCTATTTTTTAACCAAGGATATAATCTATCTCCGTTCCAAATTCCAGCCAAATCGGTTGTGCACTTGCGGCATGAGGATTTTTTGTCCGCGTTAATTTCGGTTTTTTACTAATCCCACGGGAACCATGAATTTTTTCACGATGAAAAGTAGCTTTCGTATCAATCCAATATATAATCTATCTTTATTCATATTTTCAGCCATATCAGTTCAGTAATTACGGCGGGAAATAGTATTTTTCCCGCGTGAATATCTGTTTTTCCCTTCTCCTGCAAAACCCATGGATTTTTTCGGGATAAAAAGTACCTTATTTATTAACCCAGGATATAATCTATCGCCATTCCAAATTTCATCCAAATCGGTTGTGTACTTGCGGCGTGAGATTTTTTTTCCGCGTGAATTTCGGTTTTTAACTTATCCCACGGGAACTATGAATTTTTTCGGGATGAAAAGTAGCCTATGTAATAATGCAAGATATAATATACCTCCATTCCAAATTTGAGCCAAATCGGTACAGTAGTTGCGGCGTAAAGATGTATTTTTAACTTGATAAAATCCAAACTTCGGACCCCCGTTTCACCCCCTTAGAGGGTGAATTTTGAAAAATCCTTTCTTAGTGCTCCCCTAGACCTCACAAGGAACATGTGTGCCAAATTTGGAGTCTCTAGACCCAGCGGTTTGGGCTGTGCGTTGATATGTCAGTGAGTCAGTTGGTCAGTCAGTCAGTCAGTTTCTTCTTTTATATATATAGATATTTTCTAAATCGGTTCGGTATATTCATCATCTTCGGCTACATCATCACTTCCCATCAAGTGAGATCGCAGTCAACATCTTTTGCAGATAAGAACTGCGTGGCGAGGTTTAGTTTGTGTATGTACTTAATGGGATACTTGTTTTCAGTTGGTTTTATTCGCAGTGACAGGAACAAGCTTAAATATTTATAGTATCCGTTTCCGGCAGAAAATACATGTGGGAATTAAAATTTGTCATTCGTATTTATATTTGCGATAATTTATGTTTACTCAATACAAGCGAAATCCAGATTCTTTATCTGTTAACGTAAGAACAAAGTACTTATTACTTAACTTTTATATAAAATATCTGGGTGACCGAGCTTCGCTCGGTAGTTTAAGGTGTTGCGGCCCTACCAGCCCGCGAAATTCAAATTTTATTTAGTTTTTCGCAAATCTTAGACAAACTACACATTGAAGATTTATGACTATGCATTTTGCGGGCCTACTTTTAATGCATCTACATGTTTTTAATAGAATCTTTGCACGAATGTTCCCACTCATCTCATATTGGTTCCCGAAAGATAATTTTTTGCAGTTTCAAAGATTTCGAGCTATCGGGAACCAATATGAAGTAAATGAGTATTGTTGAGCAGAGTTTTTGTTAAAAACATGTAGATGCATAAACGTTGTGCCCGCAAAACACATTGCCATTAGCCTTGAATGTATAATTAGCCCACTATGAGCGAAAAACTAAATAAAATTTGAATTTTCGCGCCCAGATGGTACCCATCGCCCTTAACTACTGGCTAATAGATGGCAGCTGCAGGATTGCTTCGCTCGGTAGTTTAACTACTGGCTAATAGATGGCAGCAGAAATCATATTTTATTATTTTTTTGGTAAATTCGACATTTTATAAAAATGAATCCTAGCTAGATCGATTTATCGCCCCCAAAACCCCCTGTATACTAAATTTCATGAAAATCGTTGGAGCCGTTGCCGAGATCCAGATTATATAGAAATATATATACAAGAATTGCTCGTTTAAAGGTATAGGATTATCTGATTACAACCACAAATAAATTAATTGACTCATTTTGACATGTCGGTGAATAGAAGCAGTAGGAGCTGATGTTACTGGTTTAACTTTTGTTCTACGGTTGAAAACGTACAAATAAAAAAACAAACAAACTCTTTAGCTCGATAATATTAGTATAGATGTATTTACAGCAGCTGGTAGGTACCTACCCAAACGGACTCCGCAAGAAGAGTCCTACCAGTAGTAAAACATTTTTTTTGTTTTTACACTCTAAAAGTGAGTACATGACTGCGAACTTACCTAATGCGAATAAGTGATGATGCAGCCGAAGTTATTATCGTACTAACTTGGAAGGGGTAAGTAAACTCACCCCTAACGGTTTCTATACAGTATACGCCGGAACGCTAAATGGCTTAGCCGTGGCTTTTGTCCATCAATAACGGACGACCCAAGGTCGCGGCTCAGGTGTGGTAGTCTTGTGGGAGGCTTTGGTCGTGGCTAGTTACATTCCCTATCAGCAAGACGGACCACCAAGCGGTTTAGCGTTCCGGCGCGTAGTATAAAGTTCTAAAGATGCCTCGGGCGAGAATCAAACCCGCGACTTCCCACTCGAATCCAGGCACTCGCCACTCCGCCAAAGAGGTCTTGAATTTCAGATATTATTGAGACTCATGCAGTACTAAAGGTATGAACTATAGAGCAAGTCTGTTGGAGGAATTTCCGCAGCCACAGGGAAAAGTTTCTTGTTTCATAATAGTTTTCAAAGTAAAACTGCAACCGTCAATGTTTCAGCTCGCTACATTGGTATTCTACCGACGTTTAATATTTCATCCGTACATGCTAATATTACAAATTCTCTGTCCGTTTGTTCCTACCTATACACCCGCTAAAAGAAAATTGACCCAGAAATGGCACCTTTATATCTATGTTAAATATTTAAACCAGAGACAGATAACAGGAACAGATAGACAGGAAGAAATTTAAACAAAAGACAGATGCATGACAGCATCCAGGAAATTTCACTACTACATCCCGGAGCAAGCGACGGTTCTCACGGGATTTGAAAACCTCAAGCTCACTAATTTTTACACGAATTTTATGTTAGTCAAGACCCTCTGTAAGTTTGCTTTCTCTGATGCACCAGGGGTGTAAACAGTAAATGCAGGAGATATTTTTCCTTTCTCTACTTATTACAACACATTAACCTCTTGGTGATAAAACAAGCTCTTGATGTATGTAGGTAAGAAGGATATTAACCTTATGTTAATTTTCTTTTCAGGCTTTTTAGTCATTTTAAGGTACATTTAATTCACTTTAACGTTATTTCAAAATCCTTTTTAGTGCGTACCTATATTTAAAAAAAAGAATTCTTGTGGATGATAAACTTGCTAGATCTAGTGGTTTAATGGGTTCATTACTATGAGACAAGAGACATTAAGAGATTTCCTAAGTAAGTGGGTTATACCAGCGTACCTATTCTATAACTCGGTGCCTATCAAAGAATGATAGCCACTAGCAAATGTTTTTCATTCATTGAAGTTATGTTAAGGAAATGTTATTTTTATTTCATAACAAACTTTCAATGGATTAAAACATATGCCAGTGGCTATCATTCTTTGATAGGCACCGAGATACAGAATACAGGCACTGTTGCAAACAGTCGCTGCCCGCGAGGCAATAAATTGGGGATACAAGACAGCATCTGTTGCCCGGGCAAGCCCTGCCGTATAGCTCGTAAGTGCGACAGAGTCTATTTCCCATTTTATTGTCCCAATGGCACCACCTGTAGTTGATCCACCCCCGCTACGTTCAGGAATCAGGTGACCCCGTAGAAACTTAACAAGATACTCGATTTCCTTGTTTCCATTTGAACCTAACTGCTTTCTACATCCAAAGGTCTTCAACGTCGGCATTTGTTTTCAATAAACGGGAGCAAAACCACGTGTATAACTAATATGTTACTTCGGTAAAGTTGACTCAACTCCATATTTATGGATTTTCACGCGAACGATTTACAAAGTGGCAACTTTTAACAAGTTCGCACACTTACCGCGCGTGTACGAGTAGTACAGCTACCGCTAGTAGCACAAGCACTAGAAGTATACGTAGTAGAAGCTGAGTATATCATGCGTTACTGTGTTCGCAGCGCAATTGACTTGCTTTCGAGTTACAATAAAACTCGCTTGCAGCAACGGGAAGCGAATAATATCGCTTGCTCCAAGTTATAGGCGAGACTTATGTTAGAAACTTGATAGATAATTCAACCAGACTATCGCTCAATTTAAATTGTCGTACTTCAAATAAACCAAGATCTTACTTCTTTCAATCTTCAAAATCTTTAAAAACACCTTTAAGCGCTGATTTACGATCAGCAGGTTAAAAGAAATAACTTTGAAACCAGTAAATATATACTGCCGTGCTATTCTGCAAAAATACTTGAAGCAGCGACGAGCGTACATCTATGCATCTATGAATTTGTCAGTTGTAATAGAGTACAATTTTGCATGCCATCTTCGGCTTGACAGCTGTCTGGCAGCTGTTTCAGAGATGGACATTTTGTAGAATAGCACTGCTGATTACAGTAAATATATTATAATCAACAAACAGGTTACATCACTTGCACATAATATTACTAGGTTTTATTATATGCACAGGATGTGTTTAAGTGGCATTATACCTTTTTTACATTGTAGATATTCCTTTTAATCAAAATTATTCTGTTTACGGTAATTTTATGCATAAAAAAGTGAATTTACGATAAGCTTTAAATAAAATATTAATAAAAAAAAAGGATAATTTTGTGAAGTAGATAGAGAAATCTACGAACATAGTATCTAAAATCAGACACCCTATGTTCTATCTAACATTTGAAATACATATGCCACCACATTTTATTTTCATTTTTCTTATTTATAAGTATATGTATAACGAATCAAAGACAGCAGTGTTCAATACTGCAAGTGTCAAAATTAAAGTATAAAGGCTCTGACTTACCTGCCCTTGAGTCAAGGTACTATTGTGTGCACTGTGCATTGAGACAAGAGTGTCTGACAAGATAAATATGTGCCTTGGGCTACGTCTCATATTCTTAAAGAACTTTAAGGCGCTTATACAACATAATACGCTTTTGCGTTAATATTATTATTAGCTTAAGTCTCATAACTTGTACCACACTCCACACACCCAAACTCAAAGCGGGCGATGCAAAGTGCAAGTTCGCGGCAAACTTCCCCACGGGGCGCGGGACGGGGGCACACCTCCCTAATTGGGTAAATACAGGAGTTGTGCCTTCACCCACTGCCTAGTGCATCGTCAGCGCAATCAGAATAAGTGCGCGCAAACACCATTCATTTACTACCTGTCCGTTGTAGCAGTCATCGGCAGGGAGTAGCTCAAACTACTGCCGCTTGATCCTAGATTAGAAGGCTTAGGTCACGGGTTATTAGAACTCTACTAGCAAAAAAGTACTCTTAGGCAGGCTGGGATTAGAGGCTATTTAATATGAGATTGCATCAAATATACTTATAGCATGTACAAAAACATCCAGGAGTCATACCCCTTGCGTGCAAATCTGACTTTTAGATGTGTTGTACAATGTACAGGCAATTTAAAGTCGATCATTCAATTCGACATCCTTATCGCTACCTAACGATATCTTCCAGGCAACCAGTGGCTGTAAAATGTCACCTTAATTACAATTTGTAGTGCAACTCCACCAGCATCCCTTTTTTATGTCTCACTGCTGCTGCAGATCGCCTTTCGGGATGAAAGGGATGAGGCCATAGCCCACCGCGCCGGCCAATTGCGTGTTGGCAAGCACATACTTCACTTTGAGAACAACCAGTTTTACAATAAAATATAACTACTATACCTATTGGCAAGTCAAGCCAATAGGTGAATTGGGAGTGATAGTGAATTGCGCAGAATTTACTAATCTATTTTGTATTTATGCATATTGTTGTTAAAAGGTGATAAGAATATCCGTTATCGTTTGTTGTGGACTTCTTCTCAGTGGCAGGGCGCCCGAAACCCTGATTATCTGGAGTGATGATTGTCTCTGCTTTTTAAGTGCAACGGGCAACCATATTTAATAGGAGTGCAGTACAAAACTCCCTCGCTCAAATGGCTCTGAATCAAACAAATACCATTACTGTGTAGTTTTTCATTCCGTCGCTAATACCGGATATTAGCGCACAGTTTGCGGCCGCGCCTCGCACCTACAAATATATCATCTGCAAATTCATATCGGTTGAATCAGCGGAGCATTAAGTTGTATTCATACAGGATGAAGGTATATAGGAAGACTTAATCAAAAAAATCAAAATCTTAAATACGAGTACATATTTCACATAATATGTGTACGCCTAATTCACAGGCACAAACATATTTGTTATTCACTGACTTGTATACTAAAGACAGGGCAACAGCGCGAAAAAATGTCGCCAGTTTATGGGTGTCATTAGTACCAACAGTATAAGGACACGCGGTAGTTCGGTCAGCGGCGGCAGTACATTTTCTAAACATGTTTTGATGGGCGAGCAAATCTAAAAAAAAACAGTCATGACGGCACACACGTGAACATCAAAATAATTCTATAAAGGCTCCGTTTTTTTTCTTTTAAGGTACGGTACCCAAAAAAGTAAGTTTCAATGTATAGACTTTACCTAACTTTAAAGTCTGTTACAAGTATGGAAATTATTAAGAACATCAGGATGCAGGTTCCATCGCGATAATTTCTTTAACCCCCATACCAGTTATATATTTTCATTTAATGACATTTATTAGGAAGTAGCTCAGATTAAAAATCTCAGAGAAGCTCACCTGAACTGAAAAATGAGGCATCTCATCACTAGGCAGTAAGTTATTAATTAATTAGTTAATAATTAATTACATCAGAAATCTAATTCTTTATATTTTTAATTCTCTTTTATTTAAATTAAATCCTTTTTAAACAAAGGGTAAGTGTAAATAGATCCTAAGGCGGGCGTAGAGTCGGTTTCAGTTTATCGTACTAATTATGTAATGAGTTATTATACTAACATACCACACATAAAGCCGGCTTCCCACGGCACTGAATGTCACGAGCCTGGTGCCACCATGCCTATTATAATGCGTACACTTTTCGCATTACAGGAAATTTGAAGCAAATATTAAGACTCTCGCGTTGTTTTAATTCGTTTCGCCTTACATTGTACAGGATAAATTAAACTGCGGTACTGTAAACGTAGCATTTTGAGCTCAATTCCTGTTAATTAATTAACTTAGCGGAATAGATTAATTTTTAACTTAAAGCTACACGTAAATACTCGTGAATATTATCGTTAAAATCCTTAGCTAAAATTGGACACTGATAAATCATCGTCAGTCTTATAACAAGACATTATCGCTGCTCGTGTCTTCCCGCACTGTGAAAGCCCATTTTTATAGCTACGTGTACACATTCCGACATCTCTCGTGTATACACACGCGCTTGTATAGTATACATACACGTGTGTATTGTATACATATACACGCGTATTCCTGCGGTTTTAACAGCTTATTCGCTCGCTGATATTATTATCGCGCGGGTGATATTTCACGCCTGTCAACATTGTGTCTATTAATTTAATTATTTCACCGCAGCACGTTTGAAATTAGCTTGCAATGCGAACAACGGCTTTGATGTTTTTTTTTTGTATATTTCGTATGTGTTTTACTATAGTCCACTTATTTTCAGATTTCTATATTTTTCCTATTTTTACACCTACTTTGTGTGGTGAGTTTTGTTTTATAGCTATACGGTGCATTGCTATGTAAGCAACCCTTGCACGATAGTGCGATAACTTCACTTACCAACCAATGAGGGTGCGTGATCGAATACAATCTTAAAGTATTATAAAAAAATCATTTGATCGTAAGTTAAAAATTTTTCTGGAACCAACTAACCTGATGTTGACGTTAGTTTAAAATTAAGCAGTTTATTCAAGCAGTCAATACATTTTATAATAGTTTACACATAGTATTACATTATATGGAACAGTAGATCCATTACAATATGCCAAGCCAATTGCTGCCAAAATCTCCCACAGGGCTAGCCTGATAGTGTCAGTTCGTGTTTTCAGCAATAAAAATTCATCTTAATTTTATTTTCTGGGTTTTCCGCTTTATAGATAGAACCTGCTTATATGTACAATTATTATACTTAAGCTTTGTTACTAGCATACATTGAGCAGTTACAAGCACTCAGTGCTACGCCTCTAGTTTACTGCAATACCTACCAAGTCCAATTACATCGGAATTACGAATATATTCATGCACACGAGTGGGTATTTTCCATAATACTACGTTACGTTGAAATACGAGCATCAAATCCCTCTGACGTACCGCCACACTCTCGCCGAATGCTGCACCGACGGTGTTACAAAGCGCACGGCGATGTACGTGTAATACGGCACCTTGAATATGAACCCGTGGATGCTTTCAAACCGAAATGTAACAATGCTTTGTCACATAAAACTCAAAAAAAAACTAAAAAATATCTTTATTTTACATAGGCCTATCTGTTACAAAACCTGTGTGTATACCTGTTACAAAAGCCTGTATATACAGGCTTTTGTAACAGGTCAGTATGATATTTATCACATTTCTATGACGATAACTCCAAGTCGACTTAAAACTAAGTTTACGAAGGTTCCAACGCGCCCTGCACTGAAAAGAAGCCCACAACAAACTCAGCCGGGTATACTCTATTTATTTCTAGCCGGGTAAAACTCATATTATACGTTATCGATCATTGTACGTATGTATGGGGTGACGTACGAGAAAACACGTTTATATTTTTCGGTGTTTCTACATTTTAAAACAATATGATTAATTTTGATTCTGAAAATTATACTTTTACATCGAAATAGCTACATAATATTACACGTAATGAACCTTTTGAGGGCTGCTTTAAATATGTGTAAAGTGCATATTTTGGCATTCCATGTTTTTATTTAAGTCCAAAAATCAATCAAAGCTAAATAACATTAAAACCTTATTCATTTTACAAGACTTTGCAGTTTTATAATTGTAGACGTGAAAATTACTTATATCCTTATTTATATACTAAAGAGTCTGTGATTATGTGAAAAATTTAACACAAAGATAGTTGTTATGAAAAACTGGTATCCGAATTCTTTGAAAGATTTGTCAGAAAATAACTTGTGAGTGTACATCGGTGTGAGAGTGTGCCGTGCATCAAGTATATTCAGTGAACTAATTAGTACAACTGCTCAGTTTGTCAATCATGCAGGCTCCGCGAGCTCTCTAATTATTTAACTTCGTTCCGTTCACTCCTTCGCTCGCTCTTTGTGCTCCTTCTCCGCCGCAGCCGGCAGCCAGCCCACCTCGTCGACTGAGGAGTTTACTCTAATTGGATCAAGACAGTTTTGTTCTTACACGTATGAGGTCTGTGGCTTGTTACAGTTAAGGTATTAATTATTATTAACGAACCTTTTTCTTCTTTTACACTATACAAGTAAGTACTTGACTGCGATCTCCCTTAATGGTAAGTAGTGATGCAGCCGAAGATGTTAACCTACTAACTTGGAAGGGGTAAGTAAAGTCACCCCACAGTCACCAAAACGGTTACACCCTTAATCGCTTGGCGGCACGTCTTTGCTAGTAGGGTGGTAACTAGCCACGGCCGTAGCCCCCGACCAGACCAGACATGAGCCAATTTAGAAATTATAAAATTCCAAAGTAGCCCGTGGCGGGAATCGAACCCGCGACCTCCCACTCGAATCCAAGCGCGCGTCCCCTGCGTCAGGGAGGTCGTCAAGACCCTTTGCCCTGTATCCCTTTAATATTTATATTATTCGGTTTTTTAGTATTTCTTGTTATAAGTAGCAGCAACAGGAGTAAATCATTGGTGGAAATTGACGGAGCCGCGAGCAATATCTAGTTCAGTAATGAAGCGGTGTGTAATGAACAGTCAAAGGGGCAAGGGTTGAGGGGGGGGGGGGGGAGGTACTGAAAGTTTGACCACGTCTTAGTTAGCGCCGGAAGCCGTGGTTGCTGGCTTCGCGCTTGATCTGCAGTTTCTCTTCTGAAAGTGTATGGAATTGTATGAGCACTATTAGCAAGGTATTTGACTTTAGAGCTAAGTAAGTACTTGAGTATTTCGTCAGTTGTTCACTCTTGAAGCCATCGCCAGCAAACTTGCTTGATAATATAATCTGTGCGGTAAAATATGGAGCTCGAGAAGGTGTGTGAACACTGCCAACTCCTGTCTGTTATAACAATTGAGGTCTATCTATGCCCTTTACACGGTTTGCTAAGATTTCAGATAGTAGTGTTATACCTATGAGAAAGCGGTGGCGATCCCTAATTTTTTAGGGTTCCATACCAAAATGGTAAAAATGGAACCCTTATAGTGAGACTTTCTCCGTCCGTCCGTCCGTCTGTCCGTCCGTCCGTCCGTCCGTCCGTCTGTCACACTCGTGTATTTCAGTAACTATTCAAGCTATCGACTTGAAATTTAGAATCGTTATAGGTAATAGTGACGCGACATCATAACAATCGTAAAAATTGGAAAATTGTTTTTATTTTTATTTAAAAGGGGGGAAAACCGGGTCGATAAAATTTCAAAATGAGATAACAATATTGAGTGGGGTATCATGTGAAAGGGCGTTACTTGTGTATTCTAAAACTTATTTTTATTTATTTTTATGCCTGATAGTTTTTGATTTATTGGGCAAACTGTTGAAAAAAATACCGTTCCCCCCCCCTTATCTCCGAAGTTTACCAATCGAAAAATCTGAAATAATTATGATCAATAGTAGTTAACGTATATTTTACAGGAAAAATAAAATCAACTCGCTGACTAATATACTTTTTTTGATAATAACAATAATCCGACAAAAACAAAGTTACGTTTGCGGTTTGCCAACAAAAGTACCTACATGTAAATTATACTCGTAAATTCATGAACAAAAGTGATTCTGTCAATGTTTTACTTCTTTCATGGTATGGAACCCTCGGTGCGCGAGTCCGACTCGCACTTGGCCGGTTTTTTTTGTAAGTAACCACGATCCCCTATATAGTCCTAGGTAGGAGCTAGAAGTATAATAATAACTATATAACGTCACTGGTAAAATGAACTCAAATACGTATTAAAATTCTTTAGTCAGTAAAGTTTCGAGTCAGCACACAATGGAGTCCCGTGCCTACCCGCAATTAGACACCGAAAATTTGGTATAAAATTTATCTGTCCCGTGGGAAATTAGCAGCAGATGTCGACCGCGACCTGTGACCTGTCAGCGCGCAGCTTAGCCCGCCCTCTGTTCACTACCCGCTGGTTAAATAAAGTATCACGCTGCTTTATTCTCATAACTTACCCGTGACTTGGAAAAATTAGGATGTCTATATTTTTAAACCAGATTTAAACCCGAAGAACCCTTAGAAACTACTATAAATGGATGCCATCCATTAAAACAGAATCGCATAAGCCGAAAAGAGACTGCAGATTTGGTTAAATAAGTGGCTGTGACATACCGACGAACAGACAGACAGACATGACGACGAATCTATAAGGGTTCCGTATTTTGTCATTGCTGTGGAACCCTAAAAAGTGATCATTTTTGGATAATTAATTAATTTATTTGTCACCTACTGCAAAATTATTTTACTGTAGTTCGAATAAGGTTTCAATTCTTCCAAAAATGTTCATTCCAACACCAAGAAAGATTGACTTGCTAAGGTGCCTAAGTCTAAGTATTTCTACATTACACACAAAATATAATATCGTCCTAACAATATCTTTCCCACATCCCGTGATTGTCGTCACTCTGATATGCGGCTAATCTAATGATGCCTACTCGCGTGGAAGTCCGCGATAATGCCTGCAACAATCGTTAAGGAGACAACCACACTTGGGACACGCGAGAGGGATTTTTTTGGAATTTCCCTCTTGAATGGCGTTCCCTTCTGACATTTTTTTGACGTGGTTGTCTTCTTCGTAGTGTCCCGAAGAGAATTGTGACCGATTCCTTTCCCTTCTGTTATTTTTGAAGAAGTTTTCTTCTTTTCATGATGTAGATAGACATTCCCCCTGCACTGGGACCTCTGCTGATCAGTCAGTAAAATTCCATCTAAAATGTAAATGCTCCTTTGCTACTCGTAAGTTCTTATCCGTCGGTTATCATCCGCAGTTTCCAGGGAGCACCGGCCCAAACGCTTCTCCTCCCACCGAACGTACCTAGAGGGCTCCGTAGTTGATTCCAGGCTATCCTCATTTCAAACTAGGCTAACCTTTGTAAAGGTTCAAAGTAACCGTTAAAACGTTTTAGTCAATTAAGGTCATTGAAAAATTTTTTAAAGTCCATTCTTGGAATGATAAGAATAATAAGCCTTTTGTCTCCTCATGAGATTTATAAAACTCATGTGATATACTTGATTTTGGATAGTAAATTTGAAATAAAGATTTTCATTTTAGAATTCCACCCAAATCAGTTCAGCAGTTGTGGCATCGAATACTAAATAATCCATAAATTACAAATAATATAAGGGTTAATTTGGCGTTTGTTCACCCCGTCGCGTCGTACTAAGTAACTCAAGGCGTTGAAATTATGCAACACAGCGCGCTTCGGTGCAATGAATCTAATCGGGAATTGAATTAAACTGACGTTCAGCGCTGTGACGTCATTCATCATTATATAATCATGGAGCAAATAAATCGACATTGCAGTACGATAATATTCATCATCATTATATCAGCCTTAGGGTATTTCTACACCAGAAATACGCCAGTAAACGGCTTGATTTTCGTATACTAACTTCATAAGTGAAATCAAATATACTTGTTCAATAGAAGTGATTCCTAATCGTGGATTAGTGAACAAATACCCTAATGAAGTCGATATTAATCGTAAGGAGAAATAATTGCCTTGGCTCATTTGTTATTGGTCACAGAGAAATGAGATCAATCCAGACTGCCATTGAAAACAGCTTCAGTCAATTACCTACCGCGTTGGCTCTTATAAAAAAATCAATATGCAGGATAGTCCTTCTATCTCTATTTGAAAAAAAGCTTATAAGAAATAGTTTCAATGCGTAGTGTAAACCAATGAATAAAATAGAATTTTGCTGTCTGCGAATGTTATTACTTATTTTGTTTAAATATTCAAAATAAAATTTAAGCGAGAACACCACAACACACACATTTATCTAGAAAGTAGAATAGGCTCCAAAACAGCGAAGTTGTGGGCAATTTAGTGATAAAGGTACATAACGTGCTCGTCGATGCAGGGCAATATAATACTGTAATCTTATCACAAAGGAAACGCACAATGTATCGTTGCATCCTGCGTCGTATGCAAATGTATAGAGAGATTGCATCCTCGAGACATTCAATTATCTCGTTTCCCACAGACTAGTTGCCACCAGAGGCAGCTCCACTATACGTTTTGAGTTCCGTGGTAAAACAACTAGGAAACAAATAACCCTGAGAGTTTTGCTAAGTAAGACTTACTTATAGTCTGTTTATTGTTTGATTCGCCTCTGTTAAATAAATCTTGGAATATTACTGTTTTTTACCTGTTTAGTGATGAAATGGGATTATTGAAATGGGACGTTGGACGACAATTCCGGCTGAAGCCTAAAACTAGACCTAACCTGATCAGACAAGGCATTAAAGTACCTGCACCATAGAAATCATCAGGAACTTTATTTTAATCAGACAGACACGCGCCATGTACACTGTATGACTGTACAGTGTACAAGTATTTTTATTTTATTTATTTTAATGTACAAATTTCAACGCCATTAAGCACCCGATTGTACACTTTATTGTAATCTAAAACTATACAAGTGAAGGACTTTAGAACTGCTTGAAATTCAGAAAAGAAAATCGTCAAAGCTCCATATTGCCTTTACTCGATCAACGCCACTAAACACGCGATTTAAAATAATGACGTTTACTTAAAAATATTTGCTAACCAACAAATATGTTGCTTTTGACTCCGCCTGCGGGTTTTTTGGTTTGGTCACAAACCGTTGGGATTGAGAATCATGAATTAAAAAAAAAACATAATATTATTATCTATCTCAATTCCTGCCACATTATTATTACTGTGGTTACGACGTGAAAGAATAACAAACACAGTTTTGTTTTAGTATATTTTATTCTTACTATTTTTTATTTTATTCGTATAATATTAATTATAATTACAATTTCTGGAGCAGAGCGAACCGAGAACACTTCTTCAACTTCCCCAAGCGGCCACGATTCTTCAAGTTTCACAGAACCCAACAGTGAATATGCTTACTAGTGACTCGCTCTACTCACAGCCTAGAGGCTATATCTTCTCCATTGTAAGGGCCGCACTCAGCAGGCTGAAGCGTCGTATGAGCACATGTTTTATTCATTACGTATCCACTGTGATCGCGTAACGGGCATGCGGGGGTGCGTTGGGGTGCGCGGGGAAGGGGGTTAACTGCACCAAATTAAATTTCACATACAGACATCATCCACAAGTTTATGCCCTGATGTTGGGCCGGCCCTTAAGCTGGGTCACGGCTTTGCAGCCAAGTTTTATGCAACGTTTGTTTTTACTCAAGTTATTTTTAACCGATTTCAAAAAAAAAGGAAGAGGTTCCTACAAACATAGTCCTTCGTAATACCTTATGAATGTGCGATGAAATGACGATGGTATAGACATGTGTACATTTAAATTGATTCACTGTTTTGAATTACTCTGAATTACTTATTTTTAGTCTCTATCTGCAATTCAACAATCTGTTAGTGACAATGCCGTGAAAGATGTGATTGTATTGATTTGGAAGAGGCACATCTCTATATGTTCTTGCAACGTTTAAATTCTAGGCGATCTATGAGATCTCCCGTTGAAACATCCTTCTCGTAAATATAAAGATTTGATATTCGGACATTTCAGTCAGCGCTTTGTAATTAATCTACTCCCTTTTAAGTAAGGGTTCGAAATATTCGCAAATTTTTATCTTCGAGTTGATAACAAAAACATTTACAATCTGTTGCATATCCGGATATCGAACCTAGAGGTGCTGATTTATAAATAAACACTATAACCACTGGGTGAATAGACGTTGTTCTTCGTTCGCTTGTAAGAGGAGGTCGTAGCCCCGTGGCAAGGGCTTCCTCACCTCATTGTAATTAAACTGTAACAAAATATTCCCTTTTGAGGCAAGTACATGCTGGTAAACAAGTTGTAGAGCATCTCATCAAGTATTTATTAATTCTGCTACACTATGTATTATTTTAATATTTTGCTTACATTCTGTTCTCTGGACGAGAAACACCCATTTTACATTATTTATAACCCTCAGTTTAGCAAATTACTACATTTTGTCGTAGCACCTACGGCGTAGCTTAGTGCTACGCTTTCGTAGCTAACCGTTTTCCAGCCACGTGAAACGCACAATGTATAGTTCTCAATACATAGGGATACTTGACACAATTTTTTTAATAAATACATTATAATAATTTCATAATAATGCTGTAATGATAATGAAAAATTGTAAGGAAATAGATTTTACGTAGGATAAAAAATATCTTGTGTGCATGTGTAGTCAAATAAGGGTTAATAAGACTATTACTACAGAAATCCTATAAAATTTACGTAAAACGTTCAAGTAAATATTTACATTCGCATATTTTCCCGCGAAATGATCGGACCGTGTTCCTTTATGACCATTTGAAAATATTCCTTCTCCCATTACTGTTTTTATCTTTATACATTTTATACGAACAACATCCATTGAGATTATAATTCGACGATGAACAGAAAAAACCATATTAAACACGCAATGGAATTCAAAATTCATGTGAGTTATATTTAATTTTATTTCATAGTAGAGGGAAGGCGATTCAGAAACATTTCCCAACTCAATTACTCTACCTATTTTTCCAATATTTCATGTGTAACTTATCCATTGACTATTTCCTAAAGTCCAGTTTTAAATCAGTATGAACCAAACAGGCAATGGATGCTAAAGGGTCCGTGTCATCGAGTAGGTTTTTTACCTGGGTACGGAGGGGTGCGATGGAGACATACAAATGTTTGGGATGGGATTACTTTCCAATTGGAACGTGCCTACGAAGACGGCCCGGGGCGCCGGTTATTTGAGGTCCAATTATCCGAAAGCTGTGAGCAAATGCTCATAGGAATGAGCTTCGGTATGCAATGGTTTGTATTGTTTTGTAAAGGCCCATAGGACTACTGTCATATCTCCTAACTTATAATTCCTGGGCAAAATTGTTTTTTTTTTAAAGTACTCCTTTCCTTTTGTTAAAATTGCAAATATCACATTTTTAGAAGAATTACCTATTTTAAATATTAGTTACCAGTTACACATAGAATTACACAATTGCATGCTATCAAACAGTTAAATAAATCGGATTTCCGTTTGTATTCTCTCATGTTCAAAGTAGCGATTGATCTCCAAAACACTGATATAAAGAAAAAGATTAGTGTTATTTACACCAATAGGATAATGTATGGTGGTAACTAATAACTGTCAAAGCCTTTCACCAGACCAAACCTGACCCAATTTTAACATTATACAAAAATTACAAATGTTGACGTAGCGAAAACTCACTCCCAAAAGCGACTGCGAGTTTGTAAAAATTAATTTCCAGGCAAATAGATTCTGTAGTTGTAGCATAATTAAGTAACAAACAACCAAACATACAAACCTGAATGATAAATAGAAAACATAAAAGTCCAAAAGTAAAGCTCAAAGTTTGACAGGCTCGCGTTACCGAGGTTCACATAAACCCGACGGGTAACTCCAACAAGCGACGCCGACGCAAACACGGCGCCGCAAACAAAAGCAACATGCTCGCAAAGTTGCAGCTGATTATCACGTCACGGGGCTTCGATAACTTCGCCTGCTAAATATACATGCGGTTCGAGAGTTTCCCGTTATAAATACACAGGGCGTTAAAGAAATACGTAAGGATTAATTTTCGTGGGAATATAATATCTAAGTAAGGGATCTGTTTTAGCAGCGCATTCTCAAAATAACCAGCCAGCGATGTAAGAGAAAAATATATTATGTCTTTTGAACCACAGCGTGTAATTTCACTTTTTAATCTTTTTAATTTTAAATGACAAAATGTCAAAATACTGTAATAAATAATCGGATGCATAAAAAATGGTAAAACTCGTTTTTTTTAAAGAAAAAATTAACCATGTCTGGACTGTTCTTCTCTGTACAAAAGAACTTAATAAATATGGCGGTAGAGTCTGATGTGATGTGTCTGTAAAGTTAAATCTACTTATGTGAAAGAATAAACATTTTGATTTTGATTTAACAATGGCACTCCTTATTCTTTTACTATCGTAGCTCTCTGGCAATTGTAAGTCTTAAGTCTACTCTACCATAAGACATACTAACAGTCATTTAAGGTGGATTAATAAAGGAGGATTAATAATGTTGTGCCGTTATTCATTTGAGAGTATTTGCCCGTAATGACCACGTTGGACAGGTTGGTCATATTTGGTTGCGCGACGTCGCTGATGCCCAACACCAGCCTATTAATTCAAGTCTAGCGAGTTTAGGAACGGTTATACCGTTCATCGGTGGGCATTGCCTCGTTCGCTGATTGGCAGGAGCGACTGCTTGCAGGTGAGGTTGTCCATTGAGGTGATATGATGGATTTGTGTCCCCATTCTTCACGGTAGAATAAAATAAAATAAAAAAGTCCTATATACTCGTACCTTTGCATTAGTTTTTATGAGAGTGCTCCTCGCTGCGTCAAATTGACGCATCCCCCAAAATAAATCGTAAACGAGCCGCTCGAATACGTCACCGATAACGTCGATGGCCGCCAGTGAATAATCGCGGCCATTGTTACAGCGGCCATTTGCATTTATACATGATTCATGCTGTTGGCCGAGAAAACATCGCAGTTGATCGCTGAGCGCAAACACTGGTCGACGAACGTGGCCGGGAATAGATGCAGTTAATCAGAGTTAACTATCTGTTTGCTGTTTAACTATCTGGTTAAATGTTAACCGCAAATATGGGTTATTGGGTGATGTTAAGCTTTCGTATACACGGTTTTTGCGTTCGAAATTAGCAGATATTAGTTTGCCAAATCTGCTCCGAATGATGGCAAAAAGCAGCGCAGGCTGTTGAAGGGTAGTCGCTCGCATAGTGTAGCTTTATATCAATATTCCAGACTGCTGGGTCAAGACAGTGTCAAAGTGCACTCTGAAATGTTTCATAAGAGAACCACAATTTGTAATGTTTCGGAACAGACCTGCATAAGAATAAGACCGTCAGGTTATATAAAAGGCACACTTATAATGAACGAAAGGTTTTCCTCCCAAAGACCACAATAAATTCAATCAATCAAAAAAGAAACTATATATTCAAAGTCTCACAGATATACGTCATAGCTGACGTCAATAACGAAAATATCTCAAGCTCTACATCGCGGAACTATACTCAAGGGGTTCGTATAACCTAAATGTTTGTAGATCCTACCCTAAATTTCCATAAAGGCATACCTGTCATAAAGTTAGTGACGTAATATGACGTAAGATACTTGGGCTATATCTCGACACATCCTCGGGGACTTGTTATAAAACATGTAAACTCGGCCTGACGCCATAATGTATGCGCGGTAGCCTCCCGCAAGGCATGCTCTAAGGACCGCTGCTATTGCTAATAGCTCGCAATGATAACATGGCTGATAGTATCATGATAATTATTATTTTTTAACCGACTTCAAAAAAAGGAGGAGGTTCTCAATTCGTCGGAATCTTTTTTTTTTTTTTTTTTTCTATGTATGTTCACCGATTACTCGAAGACGCGTGGACCGATTTGAAAAATTATTTTTTTGCTTAAGAGGGTTTTGTTTCCAGGTGGTCCCATTTTAATCCGGTCAGGATCTGATGATGGGATCCTGGTGAAATCGAGGAACTCTTCAAATTTTATATGGACTTATGAAACTATTTGAGTATTATTAGAAAAAGTAATATTTTCCAAGTTGCCCTATGGTCATCAGGTCAGGATCGGATCATGGGATCATGGTGAAATCGAGGGAACTCTTCAAATTTTGCTAGTATACTTAAAGCGAGTTTGGTATTTTTTATAGTTACTGGTGCATATGCTAGCAGCGATACTGATTTGATGACTAAAGTCATCAAGTCAGGGTCTGATGATGGGATCTTGGTGAAATCGAGGGAACTCTTCAAATTTTGCTAGTATACTTGAAGCGAGTTAGGTATTTTTTATAGTTACTGGTGCATTTGCTAGCAGATACTGATTTGATGACTAAATTCATCAAGTCAGGGTCTGATGATGGGATCTTGGTGAATTTTAGGTATCTCTTCAGAGTTTATGAATACACCTCAAGCGTGTTGGGTATTTTTACAACGCCTTGTGCATTTTATTGTTTTCCACTAAAAAGTATAAAATAAAAATGGGAAATGCTTTCCAAAAAACCAACTTCAAATGCCACTACAAAGAGTGAAATAATTTTTATTTAAATTTTAGGTACCTACACCAATTCGAAGTCGGGCGATTGCCTATGACTTCGTCATTTCTTCGCACATCAAGTAAATAAGAAGGACTATCAGGGATTGTATGAAACGTTGCCCGACTTCGAATTGGTGTAGGTACCTAAAATTTAAATAAAAATTATTTCACTCTTTGTAGTGGCATTTGAAGTTGGTTTTTTTGGAAAGCATTTCCCATTTTTATTGGTTTAATAATCTTCGTGGAACATCTGTTTTCTTATTCATTACAAGTTTGTTTTGATATCTCATTTGATGATTATAAGTTACGATACTTTTGAAGGACAGCACTAGTATATTTTTGTAATGTGCTGCAAAATTTGAAGTAAACATATCATTCATTTATTATTTCATTCATATGACGCGACCACAATATACTAAAAGGCGACATATTTGTCGGCGACACATCCAGAGGTCTCCAGTCGTTTCGGACAACGACTCGCGTCTCGGATATTTATTGCCGGCCCCATTTTTACGGCTCACTCCGGCAATAAGCTTATATTACGTGCACTAAACGTCTATAATATTTAAATTAAATGTTTACATTCGATAGTAAAACTTGTGAATCGTAAATATTGAAGACCTCCCTGCGCAGTTGGCGCATGACTAATGTCCCGTGTCGTGTTTGATTCCCGTTAGTTTGGAATCCTACTAATATTATCAACGCGAAAATTGATAAGTGTGGATGGATGGATCCTTGTAACTCTTTCATGCCGCAACTACTGAACCGATTTGGCTGAAGATAGCTTAAAACCCGAATTTACACATAGGATACTTTTTACTCCGGAAAAATCCATCGTTCCAGCAGGGTTAGCGAAAACCCAAAATTCCCAACAGCAGGGCAACAGCTAGTTTATAATATTTAAATTGGCTATACGGCTACACCGTTTTACCTTCCTACCGCCAAAGAAGAGACATTAGAGAGCAGAGTTTTTAAGTCTTATCATGACCAATAATTTCTCCGCGTTCAGTGCCCATCAAGCTGAAAGAGAGTACTGCTTCCCAATTACTGCCAGCCTTATCTGTCCATGTGATGGTATCTAGCCGAGCAAAAGTTACCCCTGGTATAAGACACTGTTACTCATACTAAAGATAATGGGAATATTAATTGGTTTCTAGGGTTTCAAACCAAATGATAAAAATGGAAACCCTAAGGTGAAACTTTCTCCGTCCATCTGTCTGGTTGTCACACTCGATTATTACAACCAAGCCAAGTACAACCTAGGTGCCTTCAAGAGAAGAGTGAATAGGCATTTTCTAGGCAAGCGCGCACTATCCTAGACTACATCACGGCTGCCCATCAGATGTGTGTAGTCAAGCGCAAACTTATGTATCTATTGTAAAAAAAATACGAGTTATTTGCAACGTGTCGCCTGTCCAAAAATTCTTTTCATTCATTTGAATGGTATTTAAACAAAACACCTTTTATTTGTAATCAAATCTTCTCATTTGCATATCAACCGTTCAATATTCATCAGATCTAAGGATTAAAAATATCCCTAATTGCCATTCTGGATTGTGATCAACGATCAAAATATTTTGCGCGCGATCATTTGCATTCTGTCGCGCGAATAACTTTCAGCCCGACTTTCATGAATTCACAATATTGTGACGCTGTTTTGTTGGTTGTTGTTGGTGGAATTTGTTGTGAAATTGCTTTATATTCATTTTTCTATCGATTTATATCGGCCACTTTGGTTAAACTCATCAGAAAACCAGTTATGAGTAAAAATTAATATAGTGCGTAAAAATTGTTTTAATGAAAGTAGGACTATTTTTATAATTAATAGCACAGGCCAGTTCAGATTTTATAATTTCTAAATCGAATTCACGTCTGCATGTGGTAGGTTTTAGCAACGGCTGGTACCCAAAACTCAAAATATATTTATTTCACATCGGCACTTACAAATTGTTGGTATGATATTTGTTGCATAAGAATGGTTATCAACTACAAGTCGACTTAAAACTAAGTTTACGAGGGTTCCAAATACGCCGCTGAGACGAAGCCTACAATAAACTCAGCCGGATATTTTTTTATTACCTAATACAACGTTAAATTTAGAGGTGTATGCCTGCTAAAGAATGCAGAAACGAGCAAGAAGATCTCCTGAAGTCTGAAGAACCCACGTCATCCCAGAGATATCAAGTCTTATGATAATTTCACTATCCTCATCGTTTAGGCCCACTTACGTCAACCTGGTTTAGCTGTTATGTTAACTTTGAGTTTACACACTAATGTAGGTTAAAAACCAATGATAAACATTGGATCTTAACATTGTTTTGGCGCAAGTGGGCCTCTGTAGCTTTAATACAACGGTTAGCTAAACATAAGGAAAACTTAAACGTGCGTTGAGCTACAGTTTTAATTTAGAACATTTAAATGTAGGGAGCGTAATATCCTATTCCTCGAGCCGTAATCAAAACAAAGTTCGCCGGAGCGGAAACCAAACCCGGAACCTCCAATTGCGTCGCGGCGGATGCCAAGTAGGTCACACCACCGCGCAACGCGCTGTAATATTCAAGCTAACTTATAATAATAATATGAAGTGCTGCCAAATTACTGCCACCGCCTCACACTCAATCTTATTTACAGGGTTATACCGGTGGTTATACGGAGTCGAAAAAACTAAAAGGATATGCAGGGAATATGACTCAAGAAAACCTTTTTAAAAAATAAGAATAACTGCATTTAAAATTTTTACAATAATTGTACCTCCGCATGTAATCGAAAGATGACCTTAATACTGTCACTATTTTGGTAAACAAATTGATAGAGCAGGATCTTAGAATTAAATTCTCTTTAAGACCAACTTTCGATAAACAGCGGGTTAAATACTAATATTCTTAAATTATATTATGGTATTTTTAACAATTTCAAACCATAAAATCACACAAAATAAAGTTTGTACTCGTATACTCGCATGTTGGTCGATTTAATATATAACAGTCAAACATCTTATATAAGAAATTTTTAGTATCATATAGATTTCGAGGTCTTGTGTAACTGTAAGATCATAATTAGGTAATGTTTATAAGATTGGATCAATAAATTAGTGAAAGTGAAGTGTTTTTGGCATTTACGAGTATAATAGATTCGAAATCCGGCCTAGGTAAGAATTTTGAATGCAGCTATTAAGCCTTTTAAAAATAAAGGAAAGTTTTGTTCGAATAAAAGACATTTTAAGCTTAATGTTTCATTCGCCCTGAATTCCAAACCGACCTAAAATTCAAAAGCTTCTTTGTATTACTCCTGATGAAGTAATTGCACCTCCTTGTATAAAACCTAAAACTCACAAAAGAAATAGAAAAGAAAAAGCGACTTTTGTCGAGTGATTACATCCCATAGGTATCATTTCCACAGAAATATCGCTCTAACTTTTATTGAAAAACTTGAGGCAATCCCCACAATTTCACACAGTAATTGCCAGGACAAAATCCTTGTCATGATTCAACGAACAATGAGACAAATATGTTAATATACGTAAAACGAAGATAATTTGAAATACTAGGCAACACTAGGCAACGTTTGCACCTTTGCCTTTCTGTTTATTATTGTCTTCCAGAATAAATTCTTCAAAAGATAAAAAATATATGCCAGTGGCTATCATAGGCACTGAGAAAATGAAAAAAAACCAGCCAAGTGCGAGTCGGACTCGCTCACCGAGGGTTCCATACCATAAGAGAAGAAAAACATTAAAAGAACCATTTTTGTTCATGAATTTACGAGTATAATTTACATGTAGATACTTTTGTTGGCGAACCGCAAACGTAACTTTGTTTTTGGTGGTTTATTGTTATTATCAAAAAAAGTATAATAGTTAGGGAGTTCATTTTATTTTTCCTGTAGAATATACATTAATGTCTATTTTTCGATTGATAAACTTCGGAGATAAGGGGGGGGGACGGTATTTTTTTCGACAGTTTGCTCAATAAATCAAAAACTATCAAGCTTATGCTTGAAATAAATAAAAATCGGTTTTAGAATACACAAGTAACGCCCTTTCATATGATACCCCACTCAATATTTTTATTTCATTTTGAAAATTCAAAGCTCCCGTTTTCCCCCCTTTTTAAATAAAAATAAAAACAATTTTCAAATTTTTACGATTGCTATGACGTCGGGTCACTAATACCTATAACTATTCTAAATTTCAAGTCGATAGCTGCGATAGTTACTGAAATAATCGAGTGTGACAGACGGACGGACGGACGGAGAAAGTCTCACCATAAGGGTTCCATTTTTACCAAATTGGTATGGAACCCTAAAAATGTGCTGGTGATCTTACAGTTGAGTACTAACTTGTAGTGTACAAAAAAGGCTTGAGTAGGGCTAGTTATTATTAATGCTGTCCGAGTAACGTAAATTCAAAGTAGGATAACTGCGACATTTGTATAAATACGGTCGACGCTGCGGCCGCGGTCACGCTGCCACTTGCGCCCTTGTAAATCAGACCCCAAACCCCCCTTGACCCCAAAGAAGGGCTTAGTTCAGTTAACGGCTGCGACAACACTATTTACCGCCTAATTTTACTTAACTGTTTGCTAGTTGTATTTTGTGTGAATCATAAATAATCAGAATACTCTTTATTCAAATATACATATTTTGGAGTTGTTCGAAATCTGTAGAAATATAAATATATAAACAGGAAAGGTGACTGAATGAACCGCAGGCTTTTTTTTTACGCTATACAAGTTAGTACTTGACTGCGATCTCACCTGATGGTAAGTGATGATGCAGTCAAAGATGTTAGCGTACTAAGTTATGTCACCCCAACGGTTTCTACACAGCATCGTACCGGAACGCTAAATCGCTTGGCGGTAGGTCTTTGCTGGTAAGGTGGTAACTAGCCACGGCCAAAGCCTCCCACCAGACCAGACCTGAGCCAATTTAGAAATTATAAAATTCCAAAGTGGCCCGTGGCGGGAATCGAACCCGCGACCTCCACTCGAATCCGAGCGTGCGTCCCCTGCGCCACGGAGGTCGTCAAAAGACCGACCAGGCAGGCCGATAAGGCAGACTGTCGCTAAAAATGAATTTATGACTTAAGATTTCGAAAACTCTACTTCTAAGGCGTTGAATCCTCCTTACAAAAGACTCCTAACAAAGGTGATACGAATGAAGCCACAAGCATTCTGTAGTAATTTATCTGAGATGATGATGAAAAATTTTATTAAAATGAAGATTTTTGAGCATCGTATACTAAGCAGAGCTTACACCATCACAAATTCATCACATCACAAATTCGGGCGGACTTTTTTTTCGCTATTACCTCACAGCCACTTAAAATTAACAGCTTGTTTACCTACATACGAGTACATATTATGTTTTTATCGGAATGGTTAGAACTTCAACCCTCCACGCTTCCTTACCCAATGCAGGACAATGGGCCTTCATTTAAATATACGATTAACTGTGATCTCTGCAGCGCACTGGTATAAAATATATTTCCCTGTGTAATGTACTTACCGATAAGAATTTCTTAACAAAATCTTGATGAAATCTTTAACATCAAATTTTTAACAGACAAGGGACTCCAATCCAGGATCGAGCGTTTCATAAATAATAATTTATGTATAAACCACTCAACCGACGAGGAACAAAGGTAATGTCAATAATTTGCTCAATTTGATAAAACGTGATGTATCCCTTAATCCCCTGCGACAGATAAAATCAAAACCCTTCCGTATTCCAATAAAACAGCGGCAGTATATTGTAAAACCATTGTTAAAAACGCCATGTAAACAATGCTTGACAAGCAAAGCAGAGCGATTAGCTGAGTTTGATGGAGAGCCCGATTTTATTTATGATTTTTATTTATGATTATTATTCTGTTATGAGTTTAACACGCTCCCGTTATTTTTGATATTTTTAAATTCACCACAATTCACTGTCGCTACGGGTGCATATTTAGTACGTAATTTCTAGAACGAAAAAATGTGCATGACATTATGTTCATTGATACGCTTGCCCAATTCAGATGCAGTTTTAGGTACTTAATTATATACTGTGGCTGTATTCAATGCTGTCTTGGGGAATATGCTGAATAAAACACGATTGTCTCCAATAAGATTCTAATACTATACCTTTAAACGAGCAATTCTTGTACCTATATATGTATATATATTTCTATATAATCTGGATCTCGGAAACGGCTAGAACAATTTTCATGAAATTTAGTATACAGGGGTTTTGGGGGCGATAAATCGATCTAGCTAGGATTCATTTTTAGAAAATGTCGAATTCACCAAAAAAAATAAAAGTATGACTCTTGCTGCCATCTATTAGCCAGTAGTTATACTACCGAGCGAGGCTCGGTCACCCAGATATTTTAAATTTAAGTTCAACAACTTCAGAAATAAACACACAATAAATCAAACATACAAGTCAACTAGGGAAGTACGACTGACATGTAGCGCTTTACAGGCGTAACTGACTACAATCTCTAAAAGCGTTCCTTATAATGCAACGCGCTCTACAAAGCACGCTGTTCTTACATATGTGTTACTTACATAAGCTAATGTGCGGTGTGCCCCTACAATTATACACCACCCCAAATATTTATTTTATAAAAATTGACATGTGTGGTGTGCCCCTACACAGTTCATCCCATGACTTTGATGACCGCACTACACTCATCACCTTGAGAGTGAGAGAGACGAGTTCTGAGGTGTCATTTTCCCATTAATAACGTCTGCGTGTAGTGCTCTTCAAATTGAAATACAGTAAAACATAAGCGCCAGTAAAACATAGCGCTTCTTCTTCACCGTCCGTTTCCCACATTATGTTTGCACAACACAATTCTTTCATTCATCATTATTTATCAGCCGTAAACTCGAATTCTACTCTTTTTATACGCATATCCTATTTCACACAATCCATCCGCCTTTCTTTCGGTCTTCGTAGCTACAGGTCGAGGCAACAACTTGTACTCGTATTGTAGGTAAGTGTAACAAGCCCTTACCTATAACCGTTTGATTTTATTTCATAGGTGACCGTTTTGCGCTAACGGACGTACGAGTGGGAAAGAATCAAGGCAACAACAGCTTAGAGGAATACATTGGATACGAAACCGAGAAAGGGTTACGAGAATGCTGATGTTATAGTTACAATATTATGGTAACATAAGATTTGATTACAAAACAAGAAATTTGTGAAAGAATATTTGATGATTAAACG